>CM056168.1:65782332-66382332 GCA_029691765.1 Entomobrya proxima
TAGTTTGGTTTCAACAAAGAGCATTCAGAATTCTAATATAGGCATTTGAGAGTGGACAGGTTGTGTTGCATGTACACCAGAGACCGGGCAGTTGATTGGCGTCAGGAATTCTTGCATGGATAAACTGCAAACCCTATGAAGTTGAGGAATATCCTTAATTAGACGTTTTCACACGCAGCTTGATTTTGTCTCCATTTTAATGTAAAAGTACCAACAGTCTTACAAAAAGTAAAAATATAAAGCCAATATTATATGATACTCTGTATCGTCGTATTTGCGCTATATGGTCAAATGGATAAACCAGTGGTTGCAAATTTTTCGTGCTATAGACAAGTTAAATTTATTGTAAAAAATGAGTAAATCTTAGTCTGATGTTTTAGCATTTGTGGAAACTTAGCAAAAATTATCTTTGAAGTTTTATTGTGTGACTTGATTATCCACATTGGGCGAATATTTACATTATCTATTGGGAGAATAATGACAAAGTAAATAAATATGAACAACAGTTTGGAAAAGATACAAAATGAGCAATATAAATTGCTTAAAATACTCAAACCATGATGTTTAGATTCTTTAAAAAATCAGCTTGTATTACAACACGTACACAAATAATTACATTTTAGCAAATTTCAAGCAGCTTTCTTGCTACCAAAGGCATCCGGTGGGCTTTATTTGGAAACCGTACATTCTTATTCCATTGCTACTTTCACAATTGTAGTATGATAATAAACAACGCGTAATGTTAACGAGGAGAAGCAAGCTTCAAGCAGTAATATTGTGTTTAGTATGTTGTTGCTGTATGCCGAATGAAAGAAAAATATGATGCCGTGATGATTATGTTCATGTTACTGTCTATAACTGCAGTTGATGCTTCTGTTTGAAAACCGGTGTTCCTTACATATCCAAAGGCTACAAGGTCTCCATAAATATTGGACTTCTGCTGGAATATTCTGGAGTTCGACTATAACATATACATTCCGTAACTATAACAATATAATATAACTGTAAATTGCCATGAACGTTTCGTTTAGCATCAGGTCCTCTAGAAAGCTAGAAAACTTTGGCTACTTATGCAAAAGTCTGTTCCAAAAATATATTTTAAACCTCTAAAAATATTTTACATTTGCTATATTTCTTATTTGTTTCCCCTTGAAATAGAATTTGTAACTAGAGTAAGAATCCTGGAGAATAATTTACTTTCGGAGATTTGATGTTATCCAGTATTCTGCCAACTGCCAGCGTTAGCAGTTAGCACCTAGATCAAGGTGCTGCATTTTTGTAACAAATAAATAATGTTTTAAGATTAATCAAGAAAAACACTCTTCAGAGTAAATTAATGTTGTCCAAGAAAGTTAAGTTAAACAATCTTTTATTACCAAAATATCGATTTTGAGTTCGATCAAACACTAATAGTTTTATTTTTTAAAGTATTTTCAAAACATCCAATTATGCGTGAGTGCCAAGCATTTAGTAAACATATTAAAAGCATTGGTAAAATACTTATTTTTGGAAAAGTTATCAAGTAGTTAGAAAATAATTATAATATTCAAGTGGTATTTGGTTTGTTAGTGAGAAAATAATTGTTTATGAAGCTCAAAATACGAAGCGAACAACAACCATTCCCGACAACGCAATTACCAAAACAAAATTAATCAATTAATATTTATTCTGGTAAAGTGTTGTTTTCAATTCCACCCTTGAGCAGTCAAACTTGAAATTATTTTACTCTCCACCTCACGTAAGACATACTTGGTAGCACACTCTCAAAAATAATTAAAAGCTTCGAGGAGAATATTTCCAAAAACACTTGGATTAATTGTCAATACGATATGTTTTGTGATTTAAAATACCATTTAATGTGAAGCCACTGGTAGCACTTTAATCAAAATACTTAAAATGATAAAGTGTTTTCCAGTATGTCTCCAGCACACTCAACCAAAGGCAAAGCAATGTCAGTACAGTACTGGCAGTTCATAGTTAGACTTTCCTTCGTCTATTACTTTGGAAATTTCTTTGCTGCTTATGTACCTCGTCAAATGGCTTTGGATTACCGCTTAGTTGCTAGACAAAAAAACTCATATTAAAAACATAAGTAAGCACACAAGAAAGCCAAATCTAGTAGAAGTAGGAGAACGGAAACTTCAGTCTCGTGGAAAATATTTTTACATCATGAGCTAGATTGTGTGATTGATGTGCTTTACGCACCCTGGTAAGTTTATCATCACTATAATTTTTAAAATACGCAAAAATTATTAGAAACTGATATAATACCGTTTTTTAGGAACATTATGGAAGTAACTTCAAAACTTGAGATTTCTGTTCAAAAGCAACACTTGCCGTCGAAATCAAGACTAAAGAACCAACCAGAAGCAGCAAACACAGAGGTTTCTGATTTGTAAAGCATAAAGGAACTCCTTGCACTTGATATAGGTATTGGACAAGGAGCTTTGATTCTCAGGTTTAGTTAAAATGTAAATCATGCTTTCATCAATATATGAGCATTGAAATTGAAAATTATTGGACTAAAAACTAACATCAATATGACAACACCTTATGCATGTTGTTTCCAATGGTGGTAATAATAATGTAGTTGATATCACTTAAAACTTGATAATAATTGAAGTCTAGGATACAGATAGATTGTAGGAATAAGCCTAGAACTTAGGTAAGACCATGCGGTTTTATACGAACCCCCTTTTTGTAGAATAGCGCGCAAGACAATTTTTCATTTTACGTCAGCGGTTGCCAAATAGTCAAATCTAAATTGGGCTAGAATAAGTTTTGTGTTTAGTTTGTAACCAATTTGTAGACAATGTCGCAAATACAATGCAATTACAATTAAAAAGTAGGTAAAACATTTGTTTCTAGTTGATTTTGCGTAGTTTTGCTTAATCATCCATGGCTGACATTGCTTTAGGTTTAGTGACAAACGTTGTGATAGTGACGGTTCATAGGCGTTTAAATATGTATGAACTTGCAAGGTATCCACAAGCAATACTTTAAAAAAGTTTAGTTGAAAGGTGCTTAAAATCACCAAATATTATTGCTTATTGAAAATTATGGAAAGCAATTTTCCTGTTTCAGCTTCTAGTGCTGACAATGTAGTCAGCAATGGAGTAAAGTCAATTTTTAGACAGAATGCGTGAAATGCTACGATTTTGGTAGCTACACATTTTGCATTTGCCGCCTGGTGTGTAAATCAAGTTGCCGCATTTATTTGAGTACATCAAGTTTCCGTCAAACAGTTTCAAAATTTTTATGCAGTCATATTTTCAACACAGAAAGTTATACTAACTCACACAGCCATGTATTACAGGAAAATGTGTTTGAAGCAGGCAGGCTTTGATATTTAATAGTGCGCAACGCAAATCGGTACATTTTCGTGCGTAAGGCATTGTCTGCTTTTCTGTAAGTATTGAAACCTTCACGATCACCTATTGAAAATATGATATTAGGATTGAAGGTCTTTAATTGTACTACATTCACACCTAACGAAACACATGGCACAAATCTTATCTTTCTTATCACTAAAACTGGCGATTTAGTGACAAGAAATTATTCGGTTGACAATATTGTATATAAGTGACTAGTTTATAAAAACGAGAATAGTACTAAATAATTTGACAAGAAAATGGCCAAAAGAATACTTTCTGCCAAATTTGTGCAGTTTGTGAAACTTAAGCTGATGTTGGGACAAACATATAGAATTTGTAATAGCAGCAAGCTCAGCTAATTGTAATGCAGTAACACGGAAGTTTAAATGTCTCTTACGCTTAATAATATTCGGTGCTTATAATGTAATTGATACCAAGTTAAAACTCTTCTTAGTATTTGGTGTTTAAAATGTAATTAACATCATTTGTAAACTGATACTTGACTTAAAATTTGATTCAAAAAAACACAATTTGTTAAAAAAGTTTTAACAACACTTTTTTAAAAGGAAGATGCCAACAATTTAAGAATATTCTAAGATAATTGGATATCATCTAGGATAGAAAAAGGGGTATTATAATTCAAATGTCTCTGATATCCGTACTCTTGTTTAATTTGTTTTTTGAACACGTACAAAAATTACACATTTCAGGAATTGTGATAACTTTGGAACTTCATGGATATGATCGCTTGAAATCAATTTTGCATGTGCCATTATGTGCTTTAGTGGTGTTTTTTAAATTTATCTTGAAATTTTAACTTGAATTGAGAAATCCTGAAACTTAGGCTTTGTAGACAAGGCGTCAGTTTTAAAGTGTGTGAGTTCGCCATGACAAGGAAATCGTATAGCTCAACAACATAGAATATTTCTTAGTGGGTTTGTCTGCAATGATAGTCTGATAAAAAACGTCAACAAAGTTCGAAAAAAATCTGAAAAGTTCATGCGAGTCGTATGAATGAAAGGCTAGCTTTAGTTCGTTTTGTTGTAAGTGTTAGCGTTCATAATGTATTTGATGCCACTATAATTTTGACAAATACTTGGTAACATAATTGTTATGGATAAAACACACATCTAATTTACCAAGTTGTGATTGATGTAACCAGCAGGACCTAGGCCGGTCGTTGCTCATTATATGTGGTTACGTTGTGACGTTCATTCATGATTGAATTGGGATTAGTTTTTGAAATTTGAAGCAAACAAAAATTTAGCCAAGTAACTGGGTAAGTAATGTTTAGGTTATCTGCGCTACACATAAAAGTTGAATGTTTTTAAGGTTTAAAAAGCGAACCAACTATATTGCAATTTTGGGACCTTCTACTCCCAATAATATTCGGTGTCAAAAATGTTTGTTTGAAGTTGAGTATAATTCCTCTTAAGCAACCATGGTTCACGATACGCAAAAGACGTCAAAACCTCAAATCCAAATTCGGATAAAAAAGTTTAATATTTACTTTGCAACTGATTTTTAATCAATGTCGTAAATACAAACCAATTACAATTTAAATCTGGCAAAAATATTTGTTTCTAGTTGATTATGCGTAATTTTGCATTATCAGCCATGGTTGACATTGCTTAGGTTTAGTGACAAACTTTCCAATAGTGACGGTTCATAGGCGTTTACATATGTATGAACTTGCAAGGTATCGACAAGCAATATTCTAAAAAGGTTTAGTTGAAAGGTGCTTAAAATCAGCAAATATTATTGATTACTTTTTTGAAATTCTGGAAAGCAATTTTCCTGTTTCTGTTTCTGGTGCTGGCAATGTAGTCAACAGTGGGGTGAAAAGAATTTTTAGGCGGAATATGCAGAATGGTACGGATCTTATAGCTAGACGTATTGAATATGCCGCTTGGCGTGTTTTTATATATTCGAGTATGTCAGGCTGCCGTCAAAATATTTCAAAAATCTTTATCTAATCAAGTTTTCAATACAGTAAGTCTTACAAACTCACAAAGCCACTTATTTCTGGAAAATGTGTTATAGGCAGGCCGGCTTTGATAATTTATATGGTCCATTCCATATCAATACATATTCTTGTGCAAGGCATTGTGTGCTTTTCTATGGATTTGGAAATCACGACCACCTGTTGTGGAGATGTAGTAATGTTATAATGTTCAAATGTCAAATAGAACCCAAGAGTAGAGTATTTGGCACCAACCAAAAAATTGGTGGTAGAGTGATAGGGTGTTATTATGCTCAGAATGTTTTATAAAGCAGGCCAGTTTAAAAAATGAGAATGGTGCTGTTCAAAGAGACAAGAAAATGTCCAAAAGATTTTTGTGTGCAAAATTTGTGAGATTTGTAAAACTTACGCTATAATTGGAACAAACAGATAGAATTTGCAAATGCAGAAATCTATGCTAAGTAAAGGAATCGGGAGCTCTCGTTTCAGGGGAGTTTAAGTGAATTTTATGCTTCAAAATATTTATTGCTTATAATTTAATCGACACCAAGTAAAAATTTATACTTGTCTTAAAATTTGATCCAAAAATTAACTCACTGATTGAAACCGAGTTTGTAACTCGAAGAATTTATTCCATCATTCTCGTAGTAGTTCGAGCTTTTATAAAAGGGCCTTTGTTTTTAGGAAGAATAAAATTTTGCATGGCTTTAATAATTATAAAACAAAAGATGTTAACGCCCGAATTTGCTATACTGTTCGTTGAGCTTAATACGTTTATTAACTACAATGTAGTTGCTAGATAAATATTGCCTTGCTGCACAACCCAGTCCAAATCCAGTTCAAAAGTTTTGGCTTCATGTTAGCAATTCAATGGTGGATATTAGTGCGTTTAAAAATTGTCAAATGTTGCATTGTCCTAAGTTAAATGCTAAATGTTGCAGCTAAATCACTTTATATTGGCTTTGCAAGCAGAAATTTTCAAACAACGTACAAGATTTTAAGTGGCTTTTTAATGGGTTTTAGAGAAGCTGAAAGTTCCCATTTTGTGAAAACTACTTCTGTACTTCTAATTGAAATTGAGTTGTTATGCTATTACCGTTTGGGATAAAATACATTGTTTGTAATGCTAAGAGTCTTAGATACAAAAACATTCCCAAGAATTTACCTAGTGCTTGCATTGTAAAAAGGACTATGCAACCTAAGGGCTAAAATTTTGACCTCCCAGTTTATTGTAGATTCTGATGGAGCTTTAAACGCTCTACAATTTTGCATTTTAAAGTATGTCATTATCTCTTAACGTTGTTGAGATATGGAGAAGTTTGTAATTTTCGCTCCCATAAGGCACCATAGTAAGCACACTTTTTTCAAACTTGTGGCTACCCATCGCGCCCACTTTTGATTTTCAATTTTGATAGCATTTTAAAAAGAGCGTTAAATGAGGATGGTTTTTAGAAGTTACTGGAGTGGTCTTCCTGCAAACGTCGAAGTTGTGGTAGGTCACACTTGGAGGTGTTTTTTCGGAACAACTTTCTTCTAAATCGTTATAGCTTCCACTACACACCTCCGATTTTCAATGTTAATACCAATTTTAAAAGAGGAATTTCTAATAATTATGCTGTAGAAAAAACCAGGACAAAATGTCTGTATTTGCAAAAGTTATAAAGCTTTAACCTTGGAGGGGCTGCTCGAGAACCCTCAAAAACAACCCTATTTCAAGCCATCGTTTGACCCCCGGGCCCACCTTTGATTTTCGATGTTAATAGCAATTTTGAAAGCGCTTGCTTAGGAGATAAAACTGAGAAAAAACTGGAGTGGTATCTTTCCAAAATTGCAACTTTTGACGACTCAATGCAAAAATACATGTTTATTTCTGTGAATAGATGATACTTTAACATCTTCTGTCCGATAAGTCTTGGTTTTGGAAAGATACCACTCCAGTTTTTTCTCAGTTTTATCTCCTAAGCAAGCGCTTTCAAAATTGCTATTAACATCGAAAATCAAAGGTGGGCCCGGGGGTCAAACGATGGCTTGAAATAGGGTTGTTTTTGAGGGTTCTCGAGCAGCCCCTCCAAGGTTAAAGCTTTATAACTTTTGCAAATACAGACATTTTGTCCTGATTTTTTCTACAGCATAATTAGTAGAAATTCCTCTTTTAAAATTGGTATTAACATTGAAAATCGGAGGTGTGTAGTGGAAGCTATAACGATTTAGAAGAAAGTTGTTCCGAAAAAACACCTCCAAATTTGACCTACCACAACTTCGACGTTTGCAGGAAGACCACTCCAGTAACTTCTAAAAACCATCCTCATTTAACGCTCTTTTTAAAATGCTATCAAAATTGAAAATCAAAAGTGGGCGCGATGGGTAGCCACAAGTTTGAAAAAAGTGTGTTTACTATGGGGCCTTATGGGAGCGAAAATTACAAACTTCTCCATATCTCAACAACGTTAAGAGATAAGGACATACTTTAAATTGCAAAATTGTAGAGCGTTTAAAGCTCCATCAGAATCTACAATAAACTGGGAGGTCAAAATTTTAGCCCTTAGGTTGCATAGTCCTTTGATTCGCTGATTGCTAGAAAATGTATATTTAGTTTTATTGATACTAACTTTAATCGAAAACAAAATCAAGAAGTTTACATGATTTAAAGATTTAACGAAAGATTAACAAACTAGACATTAGTAGCAAATACAAAGCTCCAGACATATGTAGGTTAGAACTGAGTTTATGTGCGATTTTGGAAACTTTAACTTTTCACGAGTGCAACACTAGTAATTTGAAAATGTAGCTGGTAATACACGTTTTAAAATAGTTGCAATTTTTAAGTGCCTTTTCCTATTCATGATGTTTGGTGTTGATAGTGTGGTTAATACCATTTAAAAATGAT
Source organism: Entomobrya proxima (assembly GCA_029691765.1). NCBI lineage: Eukaryota > Metazoa > Arthropoda > Collembola > Entomobryomorpha > Entomobryidae > Entomobrya > Entomobrya proxima. Next base: position 65,790,557 of record CM056168.1, read on the forward strand.
ACTTGACTGAACTTACAGTATTTAACCCAGTGCTTTCAAACCAACTTGTAGCTCAAAAAATATCATTTATACTCCAATGTTGACTTATTGTCCGCTCCAAACTGGAGGACCTAATTTTTGTAGGAAGAATTCTTATTTTACTTTGTACATATATTGAAGGTCGTTTGATTAAAGATGCTTTGCTTACAAGCCAACTGAATTTAAAATACAGTAAAAGTACTTTAAAGCGGCTTTGCTAAAAAAGTAGTTTTTGGAAGCTACAAGCCTGATTTTAAATCTATTGGCAATCATAGGAAACTTGTTACACTGCAATTTTAATGATTGTTACTCTTTACAGTATTTGGTGTTAAAAACGTAGTCGACAGCATTTAAAAACTTGACTTAAAATTTGATGCAAAGAGACATGATTCGGTAAAGAAAGTTTTAACAATACTTTTTTAAAAGGAAGATGCCAACTATCCAAAAATATTTGAAGATATTTGGATGTCTTCTAGGATAGAATACTGGGTTTTATAAATAAAATATCGATGTTTTTTGTCATGGTGTTTCCTTATTTTTCCTAAATATATGAAATAATTAACACGTTTCAGGATTAGTGGTAACTTGTGAATATCGTAAATAACATCATTTGAAAACAATTTTTGTAAGTATCATAAATGCTCCAGTGGTCTTTTTTCAATGCATGACGAAATTTAAAATATATTTGGAAAAAGCTGAAACCTAGGTCCTGTAGACAAGACGTCAGTTTTAAAGTGTTTGAGTTTGACATGAAAAGGAAATCTTGTAGCACAGCTATAAAGGATAATGCTTAGTGGGCTATTTTGCAATGAGAGTGGATAAAAAGGCAACATTATAGAAAAATCAGAAAAATTCTTGCAACACTTTTGAATGAAAGAATAGCTTTAGTGCGTTTTGTTGTAATTGCTAGTACTCATACTTAATGTATATGATGCTTCTATAATCTGGACAAACCCTTGGTAATAAAATCGTAATGAAGAAAACAGACATCTAATTCATCGAGTTATCATCTACGTAAGCAGCGATAACTAGGCCGTTTGTTGATCATTATATGTATGAGTTTAGAAACCTTAACTTCTGTTAGTCATATTATCGTCCTTCTTAAGTTAAATTCTACTTTCTAAGTGGTTACGTTGTGACGTTTACTCATTATTTATTATTTATTATTTATTAAAGACGGATAAAAAAATTGCATCTTACACAAACATGTCACATTTAAAACAAAGTTAACATGAATGAAAATGATACAAACTCATGACTGTGTTTGGATTAGTTTTTGATTAGTCTGGATTTAAGGCAAGCAACAATTTAGCTAAATAACTTTACGAAGTCATGTTTTTGCTAGGAATCTGTGGACCTAAATGAAAATATCATACCATTTTGCACAAAGTCGATCAGAGCAAATGTTTAAAACGGTTGATTGGTGCGCTGACAACCAACATTTAAAAATATTATACACTTTTCGAGTAGATGTTTTACTTTTGTTTGATGCTGCCCACAATTCTAGGTTAAAGTGCATTGATTTTATTGTTAACCTACTAAGAGCAATGAATGTTTCCAAGCATTTGCGTCAGTGGAAGCATTGTAAAAGGTTGCTCCGTAATTTGCTAAAAAAGGAGTTATTTGCACAACTAGTTTCAATCGAAAATGAAATTGAGAAGTTTAGAAAATTGAACAACTAAACAAAACCTTAACAATTTAGACTACAGTAGCAAATACAAAGGTCTAATGTTAGTTAGGGAGGAGTATATATGCAACTTGAGTAACTTTAAGTCTTCTTGGATGAAACATATGTGTAATTCGCAAATGTGGCCGATTTTACAAGTTTTAAAAGCCGTTGCGCTGCAAGCTCGTTGCCTTCTACTTTTCGCAATATTTGATGTTGCTAATGTAATCTACACCATTTAAAACCGGATACTTTACTTCAAGTTGAATTACAAGAAGCACGATTATTGATGAGCCTAAATAATGCTTTTCGAAGTTTTTCAAAATTAGTTGCTGTCTTCTAAATTAAAATACTGTGGTTTATCATTTCTCACTATAATGTCGCGATTTTTGGTCATACTGTCTGATTAAGATACTTGAATATAGGTAATAATTAACAGTGTTCAGAACTTATGATAACTTTGGAACATATTATGCGGTAGCAAATCATTACGTATTCATTCCAAAGTTTGTGTCAAATCAAAACAATTTTATGTTTTATGTTTTAGCGTTTCTAAATACATGTTGATACTTGAAAAATATTTGAAAAACTCAGAAAGCATATTTTTTGTGTTGAAAATGTATTTGATATCATTATATTACTGACACATGACTTGAAAATTGATTTGAAAAATTGTGAAAAAAACCAAAGGAAATCTGGTAAAAAATATTTTGTTTTGGGTTCAGTATAGTTTTTTTTCATTAACCATGTCTTAAGTTGTTTTAGGTTTCGGGCCGAATTTTGCAGCTCAAGCAGCTCCAAAGCATTTGATAAATATGGATTTGCAAAGTTTAGAAAAATGTTATTTATAAAGGGAACATTGAACTCTGCTCAGCTAAGTGAGTGGCTACTAAAGCCCCCCTCCTTGTTATGGAGACATTTTTGAAATTCTGATATCTCGGAACATTTAGGCTTTATTGAGCTACAATAATATTTAAAATTTTGTACAACTAATAGTTAACAATATTCACATAAACTAAGATTCATTGGTGCCTTTGTATCCAGTGCTACAAAGTTCTTGTTCGGCTTATGCTCGAACCCTATATCCCGATTTTTTCGATCATGCTGCCACTTTAGTGGTGATATTTTTTCAAATAGTATTGAAACCTTGGGGTAAACTGTGTGGGTTTTGTAGATTGGACTGCCCTGCTTTACATGAATCCCAAAAAGTTTCGATGTCTCTTGCCAGTGGAATATTTGGAGCATGTTTTGATTTTGGTCTAAATCTTAGAAAATTAATTTTGTAAACAAATCGGGGTCTAGATTTTGCTCGCTGCTCCTGATCCTTGACTGCTGGTTGGTGCTTCCGGCTTAGTGCAGGCTTTTATGCCCAACTGTTGAGCTTTAATTTGATCTAGAGTTTGTGGACTAATGTTGAGTTTGTTGGCTGCAGCACTAATTGAGGTGGAATGCTCCTCGTCGAACAAGTTTGATGCCGTCTTCAAGCTTCCTAAGAAAGCCACCGTTACAATACGTCCTTCAGAGAACCTGCACGCTGATGTTTTGTAGTTTTATATTCCTGAATTATTTTGAATATACCTGTCTGGCGCTTACCTTCTTCTACAAAAAGTTACACTGCTTTGGTCTTCGACCTATTGGCAACATGTTCGAGGTGGGATTTAGCCAGTTTTACAATCGCATCATTCTCCCGGGATTTCATGACGATGGGTTTATTTTGGAATACCGAAAAATGCATCACGTAATCCCCGAAGAATGAACTATCAGATGATGCATTCAATTTTTTATCTCTTGCGTTCATATGCATTTTATCTCTATTTGCATAAATGTCTCCATAACAAGGAGGAGGGCTTTAGTTACTTTACTGCTAAACGTAGGCACATTTGCAACTTTTCTGTTGGTTTGCTTTAATTTAGTCCAGAATCTAAAAATGTTTGCTCGTTCTGTTCTTTTTATAACAGCGAAAACCAAATGCGACTAAAGGTTAATCAACTTGCTACTTCAAGGTCTAAGAAAAACATATTTCAGGTTTAAAACAAATTTCAGGTTTAAAACAAATGCAATGTTTAAATAAGGAGTTGAGTAGAGAACTGCGTAACTTAAACGAGCCTACTTAATATGTACTTATTATACAAAATTGAATAAATTTACAAGAAATCAATAAAGTTTTGTTTTTATTGTAACCAAACTGATCTTGATTGAAAAAATAAAATAAATACCACATGTTAACCCCAGTATAGTGTTGTAAAATGTTTTGAGTTAACCTGGTTTATTGACACAATCTACTATACAGTATTTGTAAACATAAATCCCTCGTTTTACGTTATGGTAAATGGAACGTTCTAAATACTAAACATTTATGGTTTTTGACGAGTATGTGTTTGCTCATAAAAACATATTCCCAATTTGGTAGGAGCATTTTAATTTTTTTATTTCCAAAAACTATTTAATAATACGAGGAAGAATGGGATTTAAAGTGGATAACCTTATTATAAACGACCAAGCTTTCAACAATGTCAATTGTCTTTAACAGGGTCACACAGGGCATGGGGAATGCAAAACAGATATGGCAAAATTTGCAGCTACATCATAACTTTGAAATTATTATAAATCCATAGTCTACAAATCATGATCCCTCCAGAGTTTGCTACTATAGTATAATGCTTTGTATGATCGTCAATGTATGTTGTTGCTCCTTCAGTTGTTCCCGTTCGAATTTTTTTTATTTTTTTTTGAAAATTTAATTAAGGCCAAGTTGACTGTTTACGAATAAATGGAAGCTCGGAATAATTTAGATAATATGTGAGGTTTGTTGCAGGTTGGTATTTTGTTAGATTTTGATTCATTTCAAGAAGAAAATTTTGAAAATATTATATAGATATTTGACAGTGGCCAATTCACTTTGTTCATTTACAGAAGGGACTGGGCAGTCAAAAAGCGTCAAAAATGCTTGCAAGGATAAACTGCAAACCCTACAAAGTTAGAATTCAAAAGCCAGAAACGTATTTTTACATAGCTTAGTTTTGCATGATTTTTGACAAGAATACAAAAATATTTTACTGGGGTCGATTATTGTGCTAGATGGTAAAATAGATAAATAAATGGTTCCAAATGTTTAATATTTTTGTCCTGCATTACACAAATTAAATTTAGCGCTCATAAAAGCGAGCAAATCCTGTAGTCATCTTTTGGCATTTGATAAAACTTAGCGAAAAAATTCTCTATATTTTTATTATTGCATTGTCATATGTTTAGTTTCATTATCATTCATATATACTAGTAGAATAACAACGAAGAAAACAAACATTAGCAAGATCTTGGAAATGGAAAATAAACAAGGTAAATGGTTTAAAGTATTTAAACTATGATGTATTGGTTGTTTATAAATCGTCTTTTATTACATTGCGTACGTAAAGAGCAATTTGGATGTGGCTGATTTGATGTAGCCCAAATTTATGCCACGAGATATAACGCCTTCGCGCAATTTGTCAATTAAGTTTCCTTCCATCTGATTCGATTGCCAAATAACCAGAAGTCCTAAAATGCTGCATCTCGTCTCAGTGTGGCAAGCATTATTTAAATGGTGAGGTTGTTTGGTTGCTGGGAACATAAAGGTCATCTGCGGAGCCAGACATCTTTGAAAATATACAACAAAACATGCAAAAATCATACAACGTATTTAATCTGGAGATATATGGAACATCTTCATCCAATATGCTAATTTTTACGATGAGTTCTCCAAGCATAGCCTTTCTATAAACTTTCTATTATTGCCTGAAGAGGATTTGTAAAACAAATTGAAACATTGGAATAACGTTGCCTTTATTTTTATACGCTCGTAGTTGCCCAAAATATTATTTTAATAGTTTTGCAAAATCCTTTTGATTATAAAGCGCAAATAGAAAACCTACAAAAACTTAAATGAGATTATGAAAAACAAAATATTTACGTTGTTTCTAATTTTTTTGCCTATGCTGGAATATTTGATAAATTTATTTTTTGAAATAAAATAACATTATAAAAATGATTAAGTGCCACGATGATACCTTTTTAGCGTATAATCATAAGTATTTAGCAATTGCTTGTAGCAGCTTGTATAGCAATTAAAAAGAATGGATATCTATGTGAATCACAATATATTTGGAAAGGTAAACAATCTACTAATCTTCTGAATATCATATTTGAATAAGTGGAATAATGCGGTAAACAACTCATTATTTTTTGTTTCTAAGGCATTTCCAAAATGAGCTTGGACTGTGTTATAAGCTCTTGATAAAAAACATAATAAGTAAGAAAGAATTATCATTATCAAATAGCTTGAGAAAAATAAAAATCTTCAAACAAAACTCAGGATTTAGAGGAGGGTGCACCAGGAGAAAATAATTGTATTTTTGAAGCTCTCAATTTCAGGCAGGGAGTCCTGACAACGCAATTATCAAAATATAATTGAGATAGACCCACTTATAAAAGGTAAAGTGTTGTTTTGCTATATTGAGTAGCTCATCCTAGTTAGTAATACCACTAAATTAATTAAAGATATTTTCTCTTATATATTTCTCAAAACACTTGAATTGATTGTCAAGATGATAGGTGTTTTTGTTGTTAAAAACACAAAGTACTGTAAAACCATTCAATCACAAAAACTTATTATCTCTACATACACTCAAAATGATACAGGGGTTTTCTAGTGTTTTTCTCAAACTCAACCAAAGGAATATCAGGAAAATCTTGACAGTTCACGGTTAAAGCTCGATCAGTCTACTGTTTTAAAAAGTTTCTGGTGTTTTAGGAATATCAATAAACAACTGCGGACTACAGTGTACTCCAAATTTCACAATTAGAAATGTAAGTTAATTCTTAGGAAAATTTTTGCAACCGTAAGAAGTTGAAAGTTGCCATTTTGTGAAAACCATAATCAAGTTTTGGCCTGAATTGCTAGGCACCAATTGGTTTGGATTTTTCAAGCTTGTGAAACTTTCTTATATACGACGTGCTTGACATTTATTCAACGTAAGAACATAGCTATGGGTTTTGGGATGGAAAAAAATATGAACTACGCTTGTAACTATGTAACTTCATAGAAATTTTGGAACATTTAATGTACATACAAATGGCATCGCTTTATGCTTTTTGTTTTCTGTGGTGGTATTAATAATGTATTTAATACAACTGCAAATTTGATAAATATGGGATAATATGATTGAAATGGTTAATAAGAATAACCGTATAATTTAGGCAGCACAAGGTACGTGGTGTTTTATGAAACTGGCTTAGTGAAATGTGAACTGATTACCCATTTTGTAGACAAAGGGGCAAAAGCTTAGATAGATGATTTTAAACATTTAATGATAATCCACACTTTTTTGGGTGTTGATGTGGCATTTGTACTTCTATTCGATGCTATCATCATTTCTAGGATGAAGTACATAGTTTGTATTGTTAATAATCTTGTGCAAGAAAACGTTCCCAACAATTTGTGTCAGTGGTTGCATTGTACAAATCTGCTACGATATTTGCTACAAAACTGGACGAAATTGTAACGGACTAGACATGAGTAGCAAATACAAAGATCTAGACTTATGTAGGTTGGAGCTGCGTATACGTGCAACCCAAGAAGTTTTAACTCTTGTTGAGTGAAACAGTTTTAACTTGAAAATGTGGGAGGTTATATACTTTTTAAAATCAGTTGCATTGCGTTTTCAGTGCTTCTTACTGCACAAAATATTTAGTGTTGATAAGGTAGTCAACACCATTTTAAAACTGATACTTGACTGATCATTTGATCCTACAGATTTTAACGAAGTGCTTGCATACCTGTGTGTATCTCGAAGAATCTTAGGAAAACTCCATCGTTTTCATAGTATTGTGCGTACCAAATTGGAGGAAATGTTTTTAGAAAAAATCTATTTATTTATTTTACATGCACTATAGCTGCTTGATTAATATTTTGCTGTAATTACAAACCATTTGAATCAAACAAAATTATTTTAAAGGGCTTCGCTTAAAGACTGTTTTAACCAACAAGCTTGACTCTTAAAATGTTGATAATCTAATAAAACTAGTTAGATTGCAATTTTATTGCGTCTTGCGCTTCACAATAAATGGTGCTAAAAATGTATTTGCACCATTTAGGATCTGATACTTCACTTAAAATTTGGTCCAAAGGGATCACAATTACTTATGTGTTAAAAACGTACAATGGTTTTGTAACAGGAAATCAAGTATTCAAAAAAACTTTAAGATAATAATAGGATGTTTTGGAGTTGTTAAGTTTATCAGCCAAACGTCTCGGTTTTGCATTGTCTTTTCAGATAAAAGTATATATGTAATAATTAGCACCATTCAGACTGTGTGGTAACTTTCGAAGATACGCAACAACAATTTGTGAACTTGTTATGCAAAACTTGACTTACAATTGGACCCTAAAAATAATTAACCTTGTGCTTCTAAATCAATTTGTTGCTCGAAGAATTTCAGGTATACTCCATCGTTGTCGTAGTATTGTGCGCTCCCAATTGGAGGACCTAAGTTTCTTTAGGAAGAATCCATTTTGTAGCTGCTCCATAAATAATGCCTTGCTTTTAAACCAATTGTATCAAACAACAGTCAAACATTTTAGAACGGCTTCGTTAAAAGATTTGTTGAACCAACAAGTCTAAATCTTAAGTTTTCGGTATTCGTTGGAAAGCAATTTGTTAATTTAGGTATACATTGATGTTCACAATGTAGTTGACATCGATGATTGATAAAAAAGCATTTGTTGCTACAAGAACGGTTGTTCTTCTAAGAGTAGAGATTTTTGAAATGCATTGAAAACTATATTTGTTGCTTTAGCTACTGGGATGGTTTAAGTTTACAGTTAAGTCTCGTACATGGGACATCGTGATATCCAAACAAAATATCATTTTTCTGGCATTCAAAGATCCTTGGAATAGGCAACCCTAGGAATTTAGCACGGCAAGCTAAAAGTCTGGTTAGAAGCTACAATTTGCAAACACAATATCACTTGTGTTCATGAAACCCGAAGTGAAATAAAATTTAAATGGTCCATTCTAAGTCGGTAGGTGGTTGAACAAAATACACAATTGCATTATCGGCACATTCTTTTACTTTATCTTTGAGTAAGAACGCGTGATGGGGGGCAGCCAAAATTAAAAGTTCTTATATTTCCAAGGTTTTTGCATAATCTGAACACATATACGTCGGGAATATTCTGCACCAAGTTTCAATGTCTCAAGTTGCCCCATGACGAAATTACAAGGGTTCGAATTTTGAGCATAAAAGAACGACTTGTTAAACCGTTATTCCGTGAGGATAAAGAGTTGGTGACTGAAACTTTTTTGATAAATTAGTCATAGTATGGGGTCTTGTTTGTGACAATATTACGTCATGACCACGCATCTGTAGTTTTTTAGAAAATGTTTTGTCAAAAAATCTGAAAATTTTACGAAATTTTTTAATTCAAACTACTGTAACTTTCCATGTAGTAATTTTTGGAAAACCTAAAAACGGTGACCACCTACAATATTTAATGCTCTATCAATCGCAGAAAACCGTTGTCAAAAATAATCAGTAACGAGGACGCTATGCATGAAATTGTAAGTCAAGGCATTTTCTTGTGTCCACTTGCATATATTCATAATGAAGTTGAGCTTCGTCCGGACATTTGTATGCGCCAATTAAACGTCTGTTACAAAGCTCTTAAAATGCTCTATCAGAAATGACCATTACGAGCTTGTCACTACTTGACCACATCAAATGCCAACTAAAGTTTTCTATAAATCAGGTTTGACAAAAAGTGTCCCGATTTTACAAAACCTTGCATAACTTTTCATGGAAATTGAAATTTGAAAAAATGAAAAAACACCTTTTTGCACAATTTATTGCAATCATTTTGACACCTTGATCAATAAATTTGGACGCGTACAGGGCGTGTGGTCAATGAAAAACTAAAGCAACATCGCCAAATTTTTTAAAATTTGGATTTACTACATGGAAAGTTAAGATGAATATGAAAATAAGTTTGATGAGTTTCACAACATGATGAATACAATATTACAGAAACATATACCAGAGAGGAAAAGAACCATAGTAGTGCATAATAAGATAGTTAAACTAAGCCAGTATACAAAGGATGAAATAAGACAGAGAGATGCAATATATAGAAACCTAAAGTATAACCCAACCTTAAAACAGCTTTACAAGGAGAAAAAGAATTTAGTTAAGAAACTTGTGATCAGTGATACAAAGAAGCAAATACAATGTGATGTAGAAAAAAAAGGTATATGGCCTGTGTTGACAAAACTATGCAGAAAGAAAGACAGAATCAAAGTACCATTCACAGCTACTGAAATAAATGAATACTTCACTAACATCTCAGCAAAACCACTAATATTTAACTACACATGTAACATAGAAGAACAGACACAGGAGGAATTTAGAATACAACCAATTAACATGACACAACTACTGTATGCATGGAAAAAAATGAAAAATAAGACAAGTACAAGCATGGATAGTCTAGAGATGTGCAATAAATTATTCAATACACTTATAAGTAGTAGCACATTCAAAGACATATTGCTGCATATTATAAATGAATCAATTGTGAAGTGCAAAGTACCTCAGAAAATGAAACTGGCAAGAATCATAGCAATTCCAAAAAATGAAAACCCAACAACACCAAACGAGCTGAGACCGATTAGCATACTACCAGTTATATCCAAGCTAATTGAAAAGTGTGTATATTACCAACTACGAACATTTATGGTGTATAATGGAATACTATATGAAAACCAATATGGGTTTAGGCCAGGACATAACACTGAGCAAGCAGAATTATATATGCTAAACAAAGTAAAAAGTGCTTTAGAGAATGATAACATGTACAGTATTGTAACATTAGATGTGCGAAAAGCATACGATACCGTAAATCCAGACATATTATGTATAAAAATGCGTGCGCACAAAATAGATACATCGTGGTTCAGTGAATATATGAACAATATGTGTACTGTAATGGGGAAAAATCTAGTATAACAACATTAATAAGAGGAATAGTACAAGGTGGATGTCTAAGCGGAATTGCATTTGCATTATTCATCAATGATTTGAAAAAAGCGTTAAAAAGTTGTGATCTAGCTCTTTTTGCAGACGACAGCCAAACTGGAAAAGAAATTAGTATAAAAAACATTGATGAAGATATGCAAAAGTTACAAAATGACTGTAATGCAATATGTGAATGGTTTGAAAAAAATGACTTGGAAATTAACATAAGCAAAACAGAAATGATCACACATTCTAAGAAAAAACATAAGCACATTGCATTAAGACAGAAGATAAAAATTGGTGTACATGAAGTCCAATGTAGTGAAAAAATCAAATCACTAGGGTTGATAAAAGATCAGGAATTGAACTGGAATATGCACATTGAACATGTAACTAAAAAAGCCAGTAAAATGTTTTGGAAGATACGCATGATGAAAGATCTGCTCACCTCTGTACAACTAAAGCTTGCTATGGAATCACTTGTTTTATCACAACTATACTACATGTGTGCAGTGTGGGGTGACACGTCAAAGAAATCTCTTTATAAAGTAAATAAAATGATAAAGGACGCAAAAAGACTCGTAACGAACACCTCTAGTGATGACAAGGACAAAGAAGAAATATTATGGCTTGATATTAATGAAATGTACAAATACAAGCTCAATATACTTACTGCACAATCAAGACAAAAAACGTTCCCAGTGCCTCTAAACTACATATTGAATGAAAATGCTATAATTAAGATACACACGCGTAGCAATGCAATAGAATGTGTAAAGAGAGAGAACTGCAATGACTATATACAATATAAATGTATGAAAGCATGGGTGAGTATATCGGCTAAAACACGTGAACTAAAAAATGAAAACATAAATGCATTTAAAGAACAGTGTAAACAAGACATAATAAACAGTCGTATGAAAAGTGAATGTGGATGTGACTTATCATGTATTGATGATGTTATATTAAATATCAGATCGCTATTCTCGTAAAAGTTGTGTAAAAGTGCTTATGCGTCAAAATATAATATCATTGATCTTTGATAACAAACAAACAAGCAAACAAATGAACAGTTATGAAAACAGTGACAAACAAAACACAAACTAAACAAAAATAATAACAATAAAACCCAATCAGCGTAACAACCCAGGACGGGATGCTGATTGTGAAGAACTTGATTGATTGATTGATTACAGTAGTTTGAATTCAAAAATTTCGTAAAATTTTCAGAATTTTTGACAAAACATTTTCTAAAAAACTACAGATGCGTGGTCATGACGTAATATTGCCACAAACAAGACCCCATACTATGACTAATTTATCAAAAAAGTTTCAGTCACCAACTCTTTATCCTTACGGAAAAACGGTACAATAAGTCGAATTTTGGTAATTTCATCATGTGGCAACTTGAGACACTGAAACTTAGTGTGAAATATTTCCGGCGTACATGTGTTCAGATTATGCAAAAACCTTGGAAATATAAGAACTTTTAATTTTGGCTGCCCCCCATCACGCGTTCTTACTCTTTATGACTTTTATTGTGCTACGCACAAAAATATATGCCGTGCTGATAAGTAAACAATACGTGTCATACGTATCGGTGTTATTTTTTATCGTGCGTAGTAATATCCAAAATTTTTCTGTTGTTGCTCTGCAAACATTTATAATGAATAAACAAAATCACAGTATTACAATATCTAATGCGTAATCTTTTTAAAATTATTTTTAATTGCTCTGTTAAATTTAACCGCCATTATCTTCTCCCCGCCACCGGTAATAAACCTGGTTACAACTACAATCTGCATTTAGATTGGCGATTTATATTAGATCTAATAACATCCCTTTTCGGTTTATTACCGATGGTCTATTAGTATTACGTTATTAATCCAATTTATTTACTTTCGACGCTTTCTTACAACAACAATTTTCCCTAAGGACATTTTTCTGTAATGAAGTTACTCCATAATGATATGCATACCATGAAACTTTACCAATGCGATTGCTTTTACCATAGGAAGCATGAATTGATTGCAAGATTTGATTAGTTTGAGTTTTTCCGAAACCAATACAACTCACTTATGCATAACTTGGGTAGATGTGTTTATTTCAGGTAAAATTAAAAACACGAATTAAGCAGAACACGAAGTAATTTAGCAATATATTTGTGTTTAATTCGTGCTGTCACTATATTATTAATATTTTGGTTGCTCACTTTACGAAACGTTCACAAAAATTTCTATTTTATGTTTCAAGTGTTTATAATAAGTTGGTAAATTTTTAAATTTATTATGATATTATAAGCAATGTGTATTGTTGTCACATTATCATACATATTAAAAATATAGGATTTACCACATTGATGGGATATCATGATTTTTTGATTGGACCAAAACGGCGGCATTCTTAAGAAATATGATGTGCAGAACATGAAAATTGAAGAAGGGTTATCATTCAAACTAAAACTATATAATTGCATGTTTCATATCTTACATCGCTCTCATTCACATATATTTATCGTATACCATATAAATTATACACATACATTGTAGAAAAACACACGACTAGTCTTTGTAATAACAGCAAAACGACTCCATAAAATATAATTTGTATTTGTAAGCATTGAGAACCTGTCCGAGAACTATATGAATTTAGTGAGTAGCCCAGCGTTTAAACTTAATGATATTGCTGATTGATGTTTCATTTTATTTAATTTAGCCGTTGTTTTTTTGTGAATCGGGGTTATTTGTTACAACAAAATTCTGCGCAATAAACAAAAAATCAGCGGTGCTTTTACACATTTGCAATGCAACGTATTACCAAACATTTACACAAAACCCATTCTAAAGAAACAGTGCTAAGTAAATAATAAAGCCGTCAATTATGTATGTTCATGCATATTAGAAATTACTTAAGTTGTCAAAAATTCTAGGCTATTTCTTTGTATTTGATTAAAAGATTTCTGTGATAATTTGCAAAATAAATATGCATTGAATCACATGTTTACAAACATACAATCCAATATTTGTACACTGTTAATTATTCTCAGTGAAAATGCTTCACAAAACAATGTGGTATGCGAGTTGCAAAACATCTATGAATGGCAAAAACAGTCATTTGTTTGCGTTTCCTTTCATTTTTATTCAATTGTTAGGTTTACAATTGTAGTAAGATAATAAACCTTGCACATTCCTTGATCAGTAAACGCAAGTACCTAGCACCAATTTTGTGTTACGTCTACTGTTGCTGTGCGCCGAACGAAACGAAAATGTGATGCTCATTTTCATATTTTTCTGCTTGAAATTGTTGTAAATGCTTCTGTTGGAGAGCCGGCGTTTGCTTCACATAAAAAAGTTATACGGTTTTAAAAAATCGTGAACGATTGCTGGTATTTCCTTGAATTTGACGTATTCAAGTCATAGGGATAAATTCTACCAACTGTCAGAGTAAGCACCAAGGTGCTGGGTTCCTGTAGCAAATAAACATTTGTTTAAGATTAATGAATACTAGTACATTTTAAAATAATTAATTATGCTTTTCAAGAAGGTAAAACAATCTTTAAATTACCAAAATATTGATTTTGAATACGACAAAACCCCATTAGTTTTATTTTTAAGAGCATATTCAAAACGTCCAATTATGCGTGAGTGGTAAGCACTAAGTAAATAATTTAGCATTGGTATCTTATGGTCGGAAGAGTTATCAAGTAGTTAGAAAATAATTATAATATTCAGGGGAATGTTTGGTTTGTTTTCAAGCTCAAAATACGAAGATTACTACAACCACTCCTGACAGCGCAATTACCAAAACAAAATTAATAAAATTATGTTTAAACTGGTAAAGTGTTGTTTACCGTTCCAATTCGCTTTACCCCTCGGAGAGTTGTAGCTGATCCTTGTAAGTACAATATCCAAAATAATTAAAAGCTTCAAGGAGAATATTTCCAAAAACACTTGGATTAGTTGTCAAGACGATTTGTCTTTTGTTATTTAAATTACCATGTAGCGTGAAGCCGCATGTCACACTTAAATAAAAAACTTATTATCTATAATATACTTGAAATGATAAAGTGTTTTCACTATACGTCTATAGCCAACTCAACCAAAGGCCAAAATATTGTCAGAGAAACCTTGGCAGTTCCGTTTTAGCCATTCCTTAGAAAAGTTTCTGGTGTTTACGTACATTGTCACATGTATATCGATTACCGTTTACTCATCAGAAAAAATCACATTAAAATGTAAGTAAGCACAAAAGAAAGCCAAATTTAGTGGTTGTAGGAGAATGAAAATTTCACTCTAGAGCAAAACACTGTTCCATAATTGGGTTAATTGTAAAGACCGAGACCTTAATACTGTTTAACATGTGAACTTTGTACATACCCTAGTAATTTACGTACCTCTATAATTTTATAGAACCTAGAAACCAAAATAAAGTGATATAATATAGTTTTTCAAGCAACACTATGGAAACAGTTTCAAAAGTATAGATTTCTTTCCTAAAGGAATGCCGACGTCATGGTGGATAAGGACACTGAAATCAATACAAGCCGCAAAATAAGAAAAAATTCCTTCTAAACGGCGTAGGCAGGACACAAATATTTGCTTTCCGGTTTGATTAAAATGCTACACTTGCTTGTTTCAATGTAATTACATATAAATTTAAGATTATTGGATTGAACGAAATTCTAAATGGCAACGCCTTATGCAATATGTTTTCAATGGTGGTACCAATAATGTATTTGATACCACTACGAACTTAATGAATATTTGATTCTATGATTGCTAAGAATACCAGAAATAACCGTATAATATAAGCAAGACTATGTGGCTTTATATGAAGTTGTTATAAACGAAAATAACATGCCTTTGTTGTGAAAAGACTAGAAAAACCATGCTCGTTTATGTAATTTTAAACGTTTGACCGGTGCGCTTGGAATCGTTGCTTTGTTGTCGCTATAAAATCTAGTTGCTTGTTCTAATAACTTAAACCTAAATAACATAATCAATCTTAGAAGATTAAACAAAATCGTAACAATTTCGGCAAAAGTAGCAAATTCGAATTCCAAGATTAATGCAGGTTATGACGGAGTATAAATGCGATTTGAAAGGCTTTAACTCTTGTTGAGCAAAACAGTTGAAGGTTGTAAATTTGGCTGATTTTACACTTAGTAAAAGCAGTTGCGCTGCAACCTCAGTTCCTTTTAATTTTCACAATACTTGGTGTTGCTAATGTAATCTACACCAGTTAAAAACTGATATTTACCTTAAAGTTTGAATGAAAACAAACACGAATATTGATGAGTTTGAGTAATGTTTTTCAAATTTGTCCATGCTTAGTTGCTTTTTTCTGAGTTAGAGTACTGAGATTTATCACTCAAAGGCTGCGAGTTTTTGATCGTTTTTTCAGATAAAGACACTTGATATGAGTAAAAGTTAACGCGCGTCATGTGGCAACTTTTGAACATATGTCGCAGCAAAAACAAATCTTGTACGTGTTCATTTGAAACAATTTTACACGTTTTATTATAGCTGTAGCTGCTTTTCTGAATGTAAGTCGAAATTGAAAAGATAGTTGAGAAATTCTGAAAACGTGTTCTGTTAAACGAAACATCAGCCAAAATTTATGAATCGTGAGTTTGTCATGAAAGGAAAGCCGTATGGATGGAGCAGAAAAAAGTTAGTAAGCTGGTTCCCAAAGATCACAAGATAAAAGAGAGATAAAAAATAAAAACATTAGGAAAATTCCAAGGGACGCTTCTGAGTGAATGAATATCCACCAATTTAGGACTTATCAACCAGCGCATCAAAAACTTTGTAAACCAAAAAGCTTATCCTTAAGATACAACGTATTGTCTTTGTGGTAACAAACTCAAAGTTACATGATATTTTCAACCTACTACTTGGTTGCGACCATCAGTTTTAAAAGGCATTAATATGTTGGGCTTTTTAAATGTCGAAGGAACAACCATATATATATATATAACCAGGTAACTGACCAAAATTTTCTTTTTGGTTTTGGTTTGTGGAAGTAAGATAAGCTTTAAACCTGTTTAAAAGTCAGAAGTCCCTGAAATGTTTTATGCCATCTTAAAACCAGTTGCATTTTGTTAATGCCTGCTGCTGATTCTCTTCAAAGTACTTGGTGTTGAAAAATGTATTTGATATCATAATATAACTAACTGACATTTGACTTAAAACTCGATTTGAAAAGTATTTAAAAAACAGTCGGAATCTGGCTAAATACATGCTGGTTTTAAAATGAGCATAATTTCTCCTTAGCAACCAAGGTATTCGTTGTTTTAGGTTTAGTGCCAAACTTTTCAAATAGCAATTTTAAGATGGGCATATTCGGCATTTTAAAAGGAGCTTAGAAGTAACAAAATGTATTTAAAACTTGATAGAAACACTGTAAAGCTATTTTTCGTTTGGATTTCTGGTGCTGACAATGTAGTCAGCAATGAAGTAAATAGAATTTTTTAGAAAGAATATGCGGGATTCTACAATCATGCCGGGCTATTTATACGTATTGGGCTTATCTCCGTGTGGCGCTGGTTATTACGAATACCCTAGGATGGTATAGATTCACAGAGAGTGATAATGTTTTTACAACTTGGTTTAAAAACTATGTGGGGAATTACACGGTTCAATTTAGGTTTCACTGAATTGTTTGAGTATCTGTTGTGGCTCTTTTTGATCTTTCTCCATTGCTCAGCTAAGTGATCATACTTGATCATGAGTGATTTTGCAGTTAAACGTAGTCACGTTCACAAAATTTATAGTTGGCTTGCTTAATTTAATTTATAGCCAAAATTATAAATGTTTTTTGTCCTTTTGTTTCGTACAAAAAAAATGCAACAAAAGCTTAAGCACCTTGCTAATACAAAGTTGAAGGTAAAAAATCCGGTTTTAAATCAATGTAACGTTTGGATAGAAAACTGTGGAATTTATGTAAACATATTTATTATTTTTTTATTATATAAACTTAAATACATTCAATAACATGAAGGACACTTTGATTTTGATAGTTATAAAAGCCGTTCAATGAAGTCGTAAGAAGGCTAGTATGCTCCTGAAACGCATAATCACATATTCAATAAATCACCAATTTCTGGTTTCATCTAATAAAGCATTGACAATGCACAACTACACCGAATTCATCTTTATTGAAAAATTAAATTGTAAGACGTTAACTTCAGTTAACTCCAAAAAACTTTATCTTTAACTTAATCAATTTAAAGTACTTCATCAACAGATATTAGTTTATAGTGTTTTTAAATCTTAAATTCACCATTCTATGTGTCTGTAAATGAGACGTATTTGGCGCTCTAATAAGAATATGGGTATGCCAAACGCATGCTCCAAGATTTTTGTTATTTATTTTTTATGTTGCAGAATGATTTGAATTAGGAACGGTAATTAGCAATAAATAAAGCAGAGAACTAAACAAATGCGTCATGTACTTGCAAGATAAACTTTATTTTAAAATAATATATAAATTTACACTTTTAATAGCCAATGCTTGATAAAACCATCAAACGTTGAATGTCTTTCCAACAGAACGAAAAGAAAATCTTTTGTTCGATAACCGAGAAAAAGGATTATTAAAGCAACATGCCGTGATTCTGTAGAAAGCTAGAACAGAGAAAGAAAATTGAAGATACGAATTAGAAAACACAGTAGCATTTAGAAACCAATAATATGGTTGAATTTTAACCCACTTCTTCTTGAAAGATTCAGTTTTGATAATTGAAACTACTTGGTTGCAACATTTTAGTATAACTTTTTCAGAAATGAATACTGAAGTGTGCAAAATTTGGGAATGATTTGGGTAATGTGACCTAGGTTACAGATTGGAATTTTGTTGGTGTTTGGTTTGATTTCAAGTATATAACATTTATCCAAAATCGGTTTTTGAGAGTTGATATTACGCGTTGCAGGCATAGGAATCAATGTGGGGTCAAATTGAGTCAAAAATGCTTGCAAGGGTGCACTGTCGTCAAATTCATGTTTTGTTCGCAGCTTAACTCTGTCTTTTTGGAAAGGATGTCAAAAGGATTTATAGTAGTAAACACATGATAGCAATTGTTTTATATTCTGTAGCTTGGAATTTTTTTCTTGTTTAGTTGTCGTTTTGTGTTGAAT
This sequence comes from Entomobrya proxima, assembly GCA_029691765.1. Lineage (NCBI taxonomy): Eukaryota > Metazoa > Arthropoda > Collembola > Entomobryomorpha > Entomobryidae > Entomobrya > Entomobrya proxima. The sequence goes on from CM056168.1 coordinate 65,809,424, forward strand.
GGTCCATTAGATTAACCCGTTATGACAAATACTTATTCTTCTTTTAATAAGTGCAATCGACAAACCAAATTGAACATTCGGAAAATGAGCAAATTTCGTTTTGTACATTTTGCATTTGTTAAAACATTGCAAAAAATCTTCTTTGCATTTTTATTGTGTAATTTCAATAACAAAAATGTATATACTGGCGGAATCATGACAAAAACAATTTGTATGAACAATAACATGTTAGCGGACATAAACCAGTTTGAAAAAAACTTATTTTTACCATTATATTTCTATTCCTCCAAACTTGTCTTTCAATACAACACACGAATAAAAATTACGACTTAGCAAATTTATTACAGATTTCCTTTGTGACACTGAAATTGTATTTATTAAATATTTTTGTAATTATAAATAAACAGAATAGCTTAAAAAGCAATTTTGTATGACAAGCATACGACATTCAGAGCAGTCAGAACTGGCTTCAGAATTACCGTAATTCCGTTAAAATTGTAGCATAGACCACAAATTGAAAAGTTTGGACCGATTTTCCTGCAGCTAATATGCTGCAGTCAAATACTTCTATCACAAGTTAAAATGTCGGCGGGACCACAAGTTTCCTTCCGGGTGATTTGACTGCCAATATAGCAGAGGACCAAACATGGCCGCATCCAGCCTTAGCAATACATGGCATTCTTATCAAAACCTGCTTTAAATGGTGAGATTGTTTGGTTGGTTGCTATATGGATATTATTTGCAGTGCTAGAAATCTGTAAAGATATACAACACAATTTGCATAAAATCAAAAAATATTTAATCCGGAGATACATAAAGCAGTATTTTCAATTTGTGAATTTTTACGGAAAGTTCTCAAAGGACAACCTGTGTTAAAACCTACAATATGATCAAGTTTAAGTTCCAAAAATTGATCCTTTTTGAAACTTAAATAAATGTTTGATGAATGATGAGGCTGCTACGTATGCCAAAAAATTGAGAAGAGTAAGATAGCAAATGAGCACACGTGAATTTAGCATAGCAAATTATGCCGCTGATTTCGGCGAGATGACTGAAGGAATTTAAGCGAACTGTTATTTGTTGAATGTTCTAATAGTTTTGTACGCAAAATATTTTTGAATTTACTCACATAAACTGGTGCCATACTGCATTTTTTTATTCGGTACAGCTTCAATTACATCGATAAATATCTCTTCGTTTTAAATCAAGATATTTTTAGCATTTAGCAGCTTCAAAATTTCAATCCTGAAACATTACTATCACAGAACCAAGAAAGTCACCAGGAAAGTTTGCTCGGGAAAATCATATGAACATTGTGATGGAACGTATATTCCTGAAATAACCAAACAATTACATAGAACCATGTAATGATACAAGCCACTCAATGAAACACATTCTGGATAATCATTAAGTAATTCATTTCACTTTGGTAATGTCCTTGTTTGCCTTTGGGGAAGTAAGTACTATTAAATTACGTGTATTTTTAAATTACAAATGACAAATACACGTATTTACAAAATATGGCAAGAAATACGCTAAAACACTTGAAGTATTACTTCAGCGGTTTAATAATCACAATTTTGGACATACCTGTAAAGTAATCTTGTACTTAAAAACTACTAGGCAAACAGAAAATATTACAAGTGCTGCTATATCATTTGACAAATAAGTGACAGAACAAACTGTGAAAACACTCAATATCATAATCTCTTCATATACATTTTATACGACATACTTAAAAGCAAATTAAAGCTAAGTGAAGAGCCGTTGATGAAAAAATAATTAAAATATATCAGCAGAACAAAAACACTTCAATTTATTATTGAGAAAAAAATCGTTTTCCTAATTTCAAAATATCAACTAATATAAAGCTGCTGATTATGTTTTTTCTCGATAATACTTACAATTAGTCAATGACAAACCAATGTCAAATATTCCTTCAGTTCATCATCAGAGCTTCTTTAGTAAACTTCTTTGCAATTTCTCTGCCGCTTTAAAGACTTTATCAGCTAAAAGTCTAAAGGCAGTTATAACAGATTGTAATGGCGAGGACAAAAATGTGCACAAGACAGGTATGTTTGCTATTCATTCACATTGCTTATGCTGCTCCTAATATTGTTATAGGTGCATAAAATCCAAACACACTATTCTGTTAATAGCAAGCACGAAAGCGACAACGAGCCACTAAGGATGATGTGCCTGCTGTTGCAAATAAAAATCCAAAAGGAGCTAGAAAGGCGAGAAAAGAAAATGGCCAGTCAACACGCTCCAGGAAATATTTGGCAGGTTTCGACTTTGCTTCAAATGCAAAAGCTCTTGAAGAATGTATTGTTGACTCAGGGTTTACCTGGCGTAAGAATTCGTCAAAAGTGATGGACAAGAATGATGCACAGTTCCCTCAAAACCACGATGCCAGCATTTCTGAGTTGGCTGTTGACAGACAGGATGGACAGACAAGGCAATGCAAATCCCCTGTACTTGTAAGTCGGTTATATATTTTGTCTTAAATCACCCTAAATTTACCTCTGCTTTAATAAATTCAAACCTCACAAATAGGAGGAAAAACTGCCATTTAAGAAACAGCGGGATAAAGATTTGATTCCTATTCCTCCAAGCTTTCGAAGAGTCGGCATAACAGTTCGTGGTATGCCGCCACGGAGATGTAAGGGGTCCAAGGAGTCAACAAAAGATCAACGTCATTGCTTTGGAATTAGCGACTTGCAAACAAATTTGTATTTCAAAAATGCCGAGGAATGGAGCAGCTTTCCCAAAGGTCATCCCTTGTACTCAATGGCATTACAAAAAGGAGCTTCAATTCTTACCATGGCAGGAATGTTCAAGATATGGTCAGGTGTGAATACCGTAAATAAAAGACCGATAAAAAAGCAGGCTACTTACGACAAAAATGTCAACGACAGGCGTATAAGTCATGTTTCAAAGCAAAATAAGCAAAAATGGAAAACTCTTGAACGTTGGCCAAAAGTTGTATCCTCTTTGAAAAAAGCACAATGGGAATATTTATTGGAGCATCTTGAAGCATCTCCTGCAAACTCGGTATTCATCTTTATGAACCGGGAATTTGTAAGTGCGCAAAGGTTGGGAAAGGTCAATTTGAAGAAACGAGTACCAGCTCTTCCCACGGTTAAAGGAAAGCCCACACATATTTGCGTCCTGGCAATACAGGGAAAATCCTTCAGGCTTTTCGATTGTAACAACTTTCCTTTTTGCGCTGATTACTGGATCCCAAGTTATTACTTAATGATGAAGCGTGTAGCAATTCGACACGTTCTGAAAAACTTGAAACTGAAGCTATCAACAATTGACTCTTTTGATATTCCCGTAACCACGTATTCTTTTGGGTATGTATTATTAGTAAAATTTACAAATTTTAATTTCAAATATATTTAGGAACGGAATTTTTTATTTAGGGCGACCAACTCTTGTACACTTTACTGCATCTTTGCTGCTGAAATGATAAGCAAAGGGTCAGCAAATGTGAATCTAAACAAAACCAAGGCAATAACAATGCTGTACTTTGAGAAAGTGGCTTTCCATGTTGGAGGAAATATGCCGTACAAGGAGTTTTGCGATGAAAATCCAAACTGGATGACTACTCGGGATAGGAAATGGCCGTTTGATGAACTGCTGCAAAAATTGATTGATCATAAAATCAATATGACCTATGCTCAGCTCCAGCTTGCAAAGAAAAAGGCACGCATTTGTTATGTAAATACCATCATCAATTATAATAATTTATCAAATTGAATTTTGGTTTCAGGTTTTAAACGGGCTTCAGGCATCTGGAAGATTTCTACTGTTTAAAGATATCACCACAATGACTTCAGAGTATGCACTGGCCTTGTATCCTGACCCAGTAAATCGGGATGAAATTGAGGAAGATAGCTGCTCTGAGTTGAGCGAATCGGAGGATTCCCTTTATTCAAAATAATCGACACGACTCGAGGGATTCAGAGGAACTGTAAATTTAAGACAAGTATTAATGCAAACACATGTCATTGGATATTAATGATATTAATGTCACTATTTAAGTGGTTAGTTTTGAAGGCTATTGGTAATAAAAGAGAATTGACACATACAAAAATTTATATACTTGTGACATGGGGATTGATGATATTTCTTCTTTCTACTACTGCCTTTCCATTTCTAGTTCATATAGTAAATGCCTTAAATATTGGTCTTCGTTTTTTACATTACAAACACAAACCTTGCTAAACCCCCATCGTCAAGTCGAGTTTTCGTCATCATTCTGCGCTAACTGCAATTAAAATTTAATAAACTAGTCACTCTTTTCAGGAAGAGTAGTATTCATTCTATATTTGCGTAATGGCCATTGCTAATATTTCAAATTTATGCCCTTTAAATTGACACCTTATTCACGCTTTTTGTTTACACGCTAAAATATACAAAAAACCCTGGGCAACACCAATGCTTTTGTCATCATTCTGCACTGTACGCAGTTTCAATTTAAACACGGCTACACTTTACAGGTAGATAATTATTTATTTTACGTTGTCGTAATGGCGATTTAGGAAATTTGCTTTTTAAGTACCTTAAACTGACGCCCAACATCTTCATATATATATATGTAATACATACATTACGATACCAATGCAGTCCTAATCATTCTGCACTGACCGCAATGTCTTTACCAATACGTTTGCACTATGCACAAAGACAATTGTCTATTCTACATTGTCGTAATGGCGATTGCCAAAATTAAAGCTCGAAGTCCCATGAAATAACTCCTAAGTTTCCCGCATATTTACAGATTTTTTTGTATGGCATCAATGCTAATGTCGTCATTCTGCATGAATAGTAGTTACAATTTTAAAAAATGTATGCACTCCAAGCAGATTGGAGTTTATTGTGTATTGCCATAATGGCGAATTTAGAAATTCAAGCTGTAAGTACACAAACCTAGCGCCTAAATATCCCGTACATCCATATAGAAAACTTATGTTCATTGTGGAAACGCAATTGTTATCGTCATCATTCTGCCATAACTGCAAATACATTTATGTTATACTTGAACTCCACACATCAACAATTATCTGTTTTACATTGCCGTAATGGCGATTCCCAAAGTATAACTTTTTAGTACCTTAATTAACTCCTAAATCTTCCGTAAATACACAAATTAGTTAGTATGACATCAATGTATTTGTCATCATTCTGATCAAATTGGAGTTACAATTTTATGATATTTTTATTCTCAAAGAAGACCTAAATTTGATGTTTGCTTCCATAATGGCGATTTTCGAAAATCAAACTTTAAGTGCATTAAACTTGCACCTAAATAATCCGTATTTCTATATATAACGTTCACATTCTATATTGAAATAAGAATGTAATTGCCATCATTCTGCAATAATTGCAATGTGCTCTTGATCAGACTTGCACTTTGCACAAAGACAATTACCAATTCTGCTTTGTCGTTATAGCGATTGCTAACATTTGGGCTTCAGGTACCTTAATTTCACTCTTAAGTTTCTCGTAAATATGTATACATACAAATTATTTGGTATGAACACAGTGGTAATGTCGTCATTCTGCATGAATAGTAAACGCAATTTTGGTAAATTTGCATTCTGAAAGAAGGCTTGTATTGGTTTTACTCTAACACAATATGGCGATTCTCAAAACTCACACTCCTATTACAGTAACTTACGCCAAAATATCACGCTTATCCATCTATATTGTTTTCACATAAATTATTAAAACGAAAATGTAATTGCCATCATTCTGCAATATTTGCAATGTCTTGTTATCTAGCTTTGCAGTCTACACAAAAACAATTATCTATTCTGCTTTGCCCAAACAGCGATAGTAGCGATAATAGCGATTGCCCAAATTTAAGCTTCTAGTACCTTAAAATAATTTCTAAATTTCATGTATATAAATTATTTCGGACGACACCAATGCAATTTTCATCATTCTGCAGAAAATGTTGTCACAATTTCAATAAATGTTTAGTACAGAAAAAGGATTTTATTTGTTTAAGGCTACTATAATGGCGATTGTTGAAAGTCAAACTACAAGTACGGCAACTTAACGCTTAAATATACCATATATCCAATAGTTATATTTACATTCTTTATTGAAACGCAAATGCAATTGTCATCATTCTGCACTATTTGCAACGCTTTTTGATTTGGCTTGCACTCTTTACTTAGAGACTTACCTGTTTTGCTTTCCTTTAATGGCAATTGCCAATTTGCAAGCTACTAGTAACTTAAAATAATGCCTAAATTTTATGCATGTATAAAATGTATCTAGTATGGTATCAGCTTAAATGTCATCTTTCTGCATGAGTAGTAGTTTCAATTTCATTGTAATAATCTAATATTCACTTATAATCGTTTTCATTCTGCGCTTACTGCAGTTATGTCTTTGTTACATTCACACGCTTCACGAAAATTACTATTTATTCTACGTATCCATAATGGCGATTTCCGAAAATAAAAGTTTTTATACTTTAAAATAGCGTTTGAAGTTTCTATATGTTCAAGTATTCTGTATCAGCAAATTTGGCATCTGGCGAAATTTTTTTGACTCTGGACAATTGACGTGAACTAATTTGATTGCAAACGCCAATTACATAAATTTGATTGAGAAAGGTTGCTGTGTCAAAACATCTTGGGACAAAGTTTTTGTACAAAAATGTAATGGTTTTCTTGTTGAAATGCCGGTTTCTTTTGCAAGTAAACAGATTTTAGTGTATAGAAGGGTTTCTTACAGTGTTAAATATAGACAGCCGACGTTAGACTCAACAAAAGAACCTCATCATGGTAAAGCTTCCAAACAGAGCGGTTGGCACACGACATTCATTTATAGAACATAACAAGAAAGTTTTGAAGTAACTATTTATTTTTGCATGCGGCAAAATAGCCAAGGTCAAGGTTAACTTTTAAGGTACTTCTGACTCATTAGGGGACTGCTTTTTAGAATTGCTTCATGAGTAGCTTGGCACCATTCAGACACAAATTTTGACCTGGAAAAGTCCATCTACGTTCGAAAATTGCAGAAAAATTGCAATAAGCCAAATGCAAAGAGCGGTTTAGGCAAAGTATGTCAATTTATATGAATTTGAGGTAACACAGTCTCTTTCTTCTCATTTGCTTATGCATTCTATCTTCCTTTTTTGACCACCTGCATCAGGATACATAAACAAATGCATTACATCTTCTGTAAACCTAATGAACGATGAAAGTTTTTAATTAGCATGCGCATAAGCACAAGAAGTTGGCGGTAATCGCAAACTAATTTTGATAAAAGTGCATCGTTAGTAATAAACGTTTGAGTAATGCATGCAATGTACACACTGCTTTATATAAGCTGCAGTTTTTTGTGAAATTAAAACGTGTTCAAAAAAATATTCGGAAATGTAAACAAGTAAAAGGTTTTGAAATAATTGTTCTCAAGAAGGGGCATAACGTGGCATCTGGAATGATCAAGGCAATAGTTATTATAGACGTTGAAATCAAAGTATATGTAGAGATTTTACTTTCTTGTTCCGGTCTTTCCAATAGAAAATTGTATTCTGTTACCACGTATAGACAAACCCTGAATTAAGTCTTTATGTATAATTATTCAAATCATAGCTTACCCATGTGTTTTACCGTGCCATATTGTCCAATTTGAAGTAAATATTCCCGTTCTGCTTCATAATAATTTATGGAAAAAATGTCTCACAAAAGCATGTTTATGATTCAATTAAAAAATTATGTAAAACAGTCATAAACTTGCAAAATATGTGGTGTTTTTGACGTAGTATGCGAAAGTTATTATTCTGATATATGCATCATAGTCAAACATAACAAAAGAAGTTGCAAGAAAAGGAAGATGTGTGGCTATAAGTTTTAAGTTGCATTATTTATTGATTTTATAGTGCATACAATACAGTTATTATTTACAAGTGTTTGTTTGATATTTAAGTACTCATGCTTAAAGTTAACTTTGATTTTGTATATTTATAAGATAGTTTACAGACTAAACTCCGAGCAAACAGTTTGGTATAGTTGTAAATTTTAATAACCAGATAAAGTGTTTTTTATAATTCCTGCCGGTGTTGTAATAATGCTTCAGTGGAATTATACCACAATCTGTAAATCTGTACACTACACTGCAAGCTTACCAATAACATACGCCGTACATTTCTTAATTGGCTAACCAGTTTGTTCCATACTACAGCTACCAAACCAAGAATTCCACAGTAGAATCGCGAATTTGTTAAATTGCATTATCAAATCTAATGTGCTCCTATTACTCTTATTTCTTGCAATAATTGTTATCATCACTGTTTAGTGCAAGTATTTTAATTCAAGTATTGTACTACTTGAATTGTACCTATATGCAATATGTAAGTACATTTGATGTTGTTTTATCATTTATTTTTATTTTACAAGTAAGAGGAATTTTGACAATTATTCTAGTAAAGTTATTGTACACAAAAAGTTTAGTGTGAATGACAGAAATAGCACAGAATTTATAGCAAATGTACCATTGGTGCCAGAGCAAGTTTATTCCTTATTATTTGCTACAAAGAAGTTATTATTACCAACAATTAAATTTTCAATATTTTATGCATGCTTATATTTTTGCATAGCCTTTCCAGTGTTATAGACTACTCCGATTAAACATCTATTTTGTTAAAATTATCTTTACAAAACCTTAAAAGCAGTTATATTTTGAAACAGTTTACCATATGCTTACAACATAAAACAAACAGCAATAATTTACTAAAACTCCAATAGTGGACGTTTACATAATATAGCAAAGCAAAATATTTACATCCATTGTAATGCAAGATCCGAGATTAATCAGCAAATATCATTCAACATTGTTTGCGACAGAATCAAATGTTGATAAGTTTTCTTTTTGAATTTAGAGGACACAAGATTCTTTAAAGATCTGTCTTATCATCTCAGACAGACTCCAAAACTACTACTACCACTTTTTATCTGAAATGTTTGATGGAGTTTTCAATAAACATATAGGCAAAATCCGAGGCAATTTGCGAACCCTAAACTTGTAGAAACTGCTGCTTTTGATACTATTCTAAATAGCAAAAAATCTTGAATTCAGCTTATACAGTTAAACCAAACATACGTTAGCACGACTCTTGGGTATCTTAATACAAAGAAGGAAATACCGCTTTTAATTGTCAAAAATTGTATCTCTCCGCCACCGCGACTTCCGGTTCTAACAGGTGCGGATGGACATTTATGGGAAAAGTTCTTCTTACACACGTCAAACTACCCCACCGCGGCCAAAATGTATTCAATGTTTACTTGCAACAAAAAACGTCTTAGAAAAACATTCAGTGCAACTAGTAGCTAATATAAATGGCCGGACCATCCAGTAAATACTCATATTAACCGTCAACAGCACGTATGTTATACTTCTACTTATATTGATAAAATCTTTAATTATGTAGATGCGTACTCATATAACAATACAATATTATGTGTCTTTTTCCTTGTACGAAAAAACAAGTGCCGACGTAAACCCGTGAGGAAATTTTAATTATTAATTCTAGGAGGTAGTAAAGTTAAGCAATTGTAAACTCTGCATGATTCTTAGGCAAAATTTTTAGTATACGTTTTTGCATAACTAGGTTGTATGATGCAAATTGCATTCATGTTAAATTGTTTGAAACTTTTCCTCTCCGATTTTATAGACATACACTAAACTTATTTTTGAATGTCTTCTCATCAGCATAACCTAATATATTATGACATACTACTTTTTCCTTCTAAAATAATATAAATTTAATAATTCGGCTTGCAGCTCAGACCAAAGCTCAAGAGCATTTTGCAACTGTTCTAGTCTGTCGTGATTGACACAAATATAATCAAGATAATTTTGAGTTTGCGCAACAATGGAGAAATTTAAATTCAAGGTACATTTGATATTTGTGCTTGCACTTTTGGCTTTAATAGCACAAAGCAATTCAGCCAAATTTCATAATTTGGGAAAACAACCGCCCGTAAATCCAGCGGATATATTTCTTCAACCTAAAGTAAGTGGTGGGCTTATTCTTGGGTGACCATAAACCGAAATGGCAAACTTTAAGAAGGTCTTACGTTTTGTGATTAGATAACCTCACGCGACGGTGCCGCTGGTGCAGTGATAGACTTCAGTGAATCTGCTCTAGACAATGTGAGGGATACTAATAATGACCTGTTGAAGCTTGCTGGAAAACTAGAGGGTGTTTTACTTGAAAGAGGGCACATCTAAAAGGACAGAGTTACTCCTGGTCCTTCCAAAGAATCTGACTTACAACTAATAAAATATATATTTCTAAAGCTCACTATGTAAATAACCATTTTGGATTTGAATAATTTTCATTTTTTTTGTAAAACGACAGCTATGACAGTTTTTAAAATTAACAGCTTCAATTTAGTAGTGTTTTTATTTTGTAAATATACAGTACGATAAATTCTGAATGTTTTCAAGCAAATTCATTAGCCAATGTAGTGTACACTTTTAATTCAAATAAAATTTGGTTTAAATTGCTTTTTGAATATCCTGCACCAATCCGCATACACAAAATAGTTTTGTCTGAGCACATATCCAACAATGGATAGGATAACCGATACTAATATACATTTTTTGTTTAAAGATTTTTATTAAATTTCACGGACACCTTCATGATTGTTATGTGGTTTTAGCATACATGCACGTATGATATTATAAAACTAAAAACGTTTTTGCGTATCGTTTCTAAAACCTTTAGCCTAATGCGAAAGGCGAAAACACAATTTAAAAGTGTTTTTCCATAACCGATTGTCTTGCATGTTTATTTTTGAAGGTCTACCCAAATTTATCAAAAAGAATAACGATTAATCAAAAACAAAGCGATAGTACCAACCAACTAATACATAAAAAATAGAAATAACTCTAAACTGATTCTTCTTTGTGATAATCACCGGCTTAAACAAACTGGGCATATTAAGTTTCGTATACTACCAATTTTATGCGAACGTTTAGCAAAAGTGTTGTACCATTGAGCTTAAATTGGACACAAATCCGCTTTTTGAATTTGTAAAATGTCAAACAAATTTAGAAACTGAACTGCGATATTAACTTTTTTAACTGAAATATTTTATACTGTATATAATAAAAGGTGCATTTTTGAAACACTATTTCACCCACTAAAACAAAAATCGACACTGCAAGCAACATTCCACACATTTTATACGGTACCAACATACTAATTAACCGAATTGGGTTGGCTTCCATGCCCATATCGCCGACAGCTACTTTGTAATGTGAGGGCGTTTTTTCATTCAGGTTTATCGGTTTTGCATCTTCTCGTGTTATGAAATTGCTTGCATAAGTATACAAGTTTATATTCTTGAAATCGTCTGAATTGTTCAATTTTTGTTTCAGATTTACGGCCATAAAGTGCGTCCGCCACATCTGACTTAAGTACAAATTTATTCCAGTACTGACAAAGTGGCTTAATGATCGTAGAAAAACTCGTTTTAATGTAGAATTCGGAAGAACGAAATAACGTTCTTCTACTTTTAAGAAAATCCCATTATTTTCAAAATGTTGTGCACCTTTTATTACATGTCCCATATTTCGTAAAGAGAACCCATCGATAATATATTCACTAAAATGGGAGTACAGAATAACAATAAAGTTATCGTTTTGACTAGATGTTTCTGGTGGTACTGTAAAGTTCTGCCCATCTCCGTTAGTAAGTTGTGAACGATTATATTCTACAGGCATTTTTCGCAACAAACCATAAACACTTTCTGCTGAAATAATGTTCACTTGTTTTAAGAGAGTTTCCGATGTGATATTGGTATATAAGTTATAGTTTTTCAGGAAACCTAAGAAATTTGAAGCCGTTCGTTTTGTAGAATATATGTTTGCTTGGAACTCAAGATTTTGATTAAACAGCATATCTTTGAGACTACCCGGCATTTGGCTAGGACGAACCTCAAACAAAAAGTCTGACGACAATTTGGAGGTGTATAAATTCCTGACAAAAACCACCAATACCAACCACATAACTATCATGAAGGATTTTTTTCTTATACATTTCCCATCATCACTTTGCTCTAAGGCCGTGCTGAAAAGCCAGAACATAACTTTCAGGACATTGCCATTAAACTTTGAAACTTCGAAATTGTAGGTTATCAGGATACTGATCAACATTGTCGCAGTCGCAGCTAAATGCCAATACCATACGGTGCTGGTAAATGGCTGAAGTAACAGAAACATACCAGCTGCAAATGGAACAAAGCTTTTGGGCGGCAAGGTCACATATTCAAGCCCAAAATACCTTGGAACTAGCAAATGGGACAACATTTGAAAGGCTTGATTCTCAGATTGAAAAACTTGCAAATAAACATAAGCCATAAATTTGCACACTTCGCCGGAAGTGCAGTTGTAAAAAGCAAGTATGGTGTTTTCTACAATTGCATGATGTAAAGCAATTTTAGTACCAACTGTACTAGCTCTGCTTGTTGTATAGTACAAAGTATGAAAAGTCAGCAAAACTGAGTTTTCATCTTGAAACTGCATTTGGTTTGTACTGAACAACTTTATTTCACATTCGTGTTTTTGTGTGCACGCAACGTCGTTCAGACCAATATATATTGCATTGTCTTCGGACAATAACAATATATACGAGTTAGAGTAGTTTGGGATCATGTACCTTCGAGTTGAAGATCTTTCGAAAGGGCAAACCGCAAACAAATGCAGCCATGGAATACGGTTCGAAGTAGTAAAGTGCGAATAAGCTAGGATCTCAACAAAGTCAAAATTTGTTTCATCCTCAAAAACATTTAACGCTGGAAAGTGCACAACGCAGGCACTCTGGTACTTTGTATTATCAAATGCAAATCTGTAAAATTTCTTTAGTAAATTTGCATAAGCCACTCGATACTTTCTGAAGCCTTCAACGGCGCCAATTTTAGATATGTTTTTGTGTGTGAAGGAATTCAACGCTACTATATTCACAGTGAGCGAAACACATGTGTTTCGCTCACGACACCAATCCAAAAACTGGTAATCAAGTGATATTGAGTTATTTGGAGCTGGGTACAGAATATAGTCCGCTAACTTTGACAGGGTAAACCGCACGGTACACGAGGACAGTAAAATGTCCACCGCATTACTCGTGCAATTTACCCCTGAAGAAACAAATGCTACAAATACAAATTGTAGCATTTGTTTCATATTGACGAATATATACATTGTTAGCTTGTGTCGCACATGCTAATACAGTTTTATGTGTTTTCCATGAATGTGTTTTGAATCATATGTTTGTTCCATCTGCAGCATGGGAAAGTTCATACGCGAAGAGTAAGTGATGATGGTATGTGTCTAGTTCTCTCAATTAAAAAAAAGGTTTAAACACGCAGTTTGATTCCAGCAAACATTGTTTCAATTGTTGCAATTCGATCTAATAATTTAACTAGTACCCAATCATTTCTATAATCATGTGACTGATACCAATTGTTACGCAAGTTTGTTTTGGTTTTAAAGCTAAATATTTAATGGCAAGTTATTATCAGTTCAGCAGATTATTTTTCTAGAATACCTTGTATTATATGTTTATCGGAGTACTCATAACATAAATACCCAGTAATTAGTCTACGCCTTAAGAACTAAATAAGTAGTAACTCGAGAGCTCAAAAATGCTTTTGAATATTTATCACTAAATTAGGAAACGTCAACGTAAAAACAAGCTGACAAATTCGGAATTTGTAAAACCAGTGTCAAATTTTCAATACACTAAAACTATGGAATCCAATGTACTAAAATCTACAATGTATTCCTATAGCTATATGTATTAATTGTTACCAATCCAGTAAAATCCTATACACTCTAGAGGTCTTACAATATAATGTACCGTGAGAAAATATTTATTTTTACAAAATCAACACTTAATTTTTTCCTTATTTTTATGCTTCCCAGCTGGTGTTTATATATTTCTATACTGCATTTTCCAAATTATTCCTGCGTAGTTCTGAGACGAAAAGGGTTTGTGATGTGGTAAAAATGGCAATGATGGTGATAAGTTCTCCTAACTGATGATGTATCCTAGTTATTGACGAAGTTTTATAACAGAAATAAACACAACTGAATCTGAAAAGGAAAAAAAAATACTTTTTGAAGACTTTGTAAAGGAAAACTATCTTACCGGCGAACCCATGGCAAATTGTTGCTTATTGTCTGATAAGGTTAAAAGACCAAGAAAGTGGTTATGCGATCAAAACACTAAATTACACTTCAATTTCTATTACAATTTATATTATCAGAATCAAAACGAGAAAGATATATCAACGCAGTATTAAAACAACTAAATTTTTATTTAAAATAAAATTCAGTAGAATGCAAATCTGTAAACCGTTTGAATTTCCTTACCATTGTTGGAAGAGAAGTTAAAATAGAATATGTATTGGGTTTTTCTATTGTTTTAGCATTTCATCAGACTTTGCTTATAGAGCACTTCTTTAGAATCTGCAAAATTGTCTTCACATCTCACTAGCCCTTGAAAGTTTCAGACATGATCAGTTACTACGAAAAGCTAGTAAATTTGATGAACTAGATTGGAAGTTTGCCATAATTTTAAAAAATGCAAGAAAAGGAAACACGAATGGTCACAGCAGGACCGTCACAACGTTTTAGTGTGCGTACACAAACTAAAAAAACTTTGTACGATGATACACAACTAAGTAAGCTATTACTAAACGGAGAATCAAGTTGTTTACTGGACTTCGAAGAAAACTTGACTTGACTTGACAGTTGATCGCCAATTCTCCGTTTGGTAATAGCTTATTTTGTTATGTAAAAGCATACAAAGTTTCACTAGTTTGTGTACGCACACTAAAAAGTTGTGACGGTCCTGCTGTGACCATTCATGTTTCTATTTTTTGGATTTTTTTAAATTATGGCAAACTTCCGATCTAGTTCGTCAAATTTACTAGCTTTTCGTAGTAACTGATAATGTCTGAAAGTTTGAAAGGTCTCTGAAATGGTAAAGAAAATTTTGAGATTCAGAAGAAGTGCTCTATACGCAAAGTCTGATGAAATGCTCAAACAATAGAAAAACCCCAATACATATTCTATTTTAACTTCTCTTCCAACAATGGTAAGAAAATTCAAACGGTTTACAGATTTGCATTCTACTGAAGTTTATTTTAAATAAAAATTTAGTTGTTTTAATACTGCGTTGATATATCTTTCTCGTTTTGATTCTGATAATATAAATTGTAATAGAAATTGAAGTGTAATTTAGTGTTCTGATCGCATAACCACTTTCTTGGTCTTTTAACCTTATCTGATAATAAGTAACAATTAATCATTGGTTACACCCCAAATTATTGTCTTCTTCTAATGTCTGGATGTTAATAAGTTGTATTGGGCCTACGAAAGAGGTCAGACAAGTTTTGGAATCCAAAACCTCTCTACTTTCAAGTGGCGGTTTTTCAAAATTTGATAACTAGGGTCAAATTTAGTTTCATTTCAGCCATTGCGAGAAACAGCACCTACCTGTTCACAACTCCAACTACAATATAAACCTTTACTGTTATTTCATCTAAAGCTTTCATCAATTGCAAAATTTTAACCGAAGAAAAAATTTCATAAATTTTTAATACTCAAGTTTCAAATTGCTCGAAAAATCGTAATTTAGGATAAATATGATAGTTCTGAACAAGACAAATTAATATGATACCGAAATTGGGCGGATATGATAGAAATATGCATCCCTACCTATTGTTATGCTACACACTGCAAGTAACGTGACGTCCCACTACTGTTTGTAATGAGTCACCTCCTCACAGCGGATAATGAACCCTTTCGGGCACCTGCGCTGCCAAATTAAGGGGGTTGGTTAAGGATCCGCACCTTATCCGACAGCGCAGGATTTGCGTTCACCCCGAGAGGGGATTTCTACTAGCCCCGCAGGGCAGCTTGTTCCCTACTAACAACCCTAAAAAAGTGCATGATGAGGATGATAAGGATGATTTATGCATTTGTTTATGCTAATATTTTATTAGTCAGGAAAAATCATTGATTTCCCGGAAATTCTAGGCATGCACTCCGATAAGTTAAAAACTAATCATCAGTCTGCAGAAAAATGATTTTTCCGGGAAATGTATTTTTTAGTTATATATAAAGTTGTTGTACAATACAGCGATTACGGTTACAGTGAGCGTTTTTTTCTAAAATCTGAAAATTTTTTCCTGAACCCCTCAGAATTGTCCAAAAACTGGTAGACAAGTTTGACACTACTAGTTTATCACAAATTTAAAGTATTAGCCCGATGTGAACTGTCACCGACGAAAAATCGCAAAAAATTGCAAATTTTAAAGGCTTTTGGCAGACCGCCTGTAACTTTTTTGTTTTTAATTTGTAATCAACGAAACTTTGGCAGCTTATACACAACTAAAAGAACTATCTTTTTGCAAAAAATCACATTTCTCTCTACACTCTAGAGAAAATGGCATAACATTTTCCACGAAATTTACGGATTTTTTGAAAATAAATTCTACTTTTGAGCGTATAAAAAATTATATTTACCGGATATAACTTGTTGGCCATAAACACGCCTATGGCAGCTACTTTTTGCAAAAAACAGAATAAAAAAATATTCAGTGGTTTTTAAGAAATCGGGTGACAAGTGCTAAAAACCTGTCAAAAATCCGCCCAAAAATTACAGATTTTTGGGAAAAAAATTTAGTTTCTATGGTTCACACAATTGTTCATAGAACGACTTAAGTTAATCCTATTGCCGAAGGTTTCATCGAATTTGGTCAACTTATTCAAAAGTTATGATAATTTTAGTATCGCAAAAAGAGTCGACCCTCACGTGACTGACCACAATTTGGCCGGTACCAAAATTCAATCGTAACTTACAAACTAATTATCAAAAGGCAACATTGTATATACCGTTGGAATGCACTTAAAGTACGCTTTAAAATTAGCACACGCACCTCTATTTGGCTGCTCTTAAGATAAAAATATAGCATTTTTTTCTTAAAAGGGACAGTCCCAAAGGACTATGCAACCTAAGGGCAAAAATTTTGACCTCCTAGTTTATTGTTGATTCTGATAGAGCTTTAAAAGCTCTACAATTTTGCAATTTAAATTATGTCCTTATCTCCTAACGTTGCTGAGATATGAAGGAGTTTGTAATTTTCGCTCCCATAAGGCCCCATAGTAAACACACTTTTTTCAACCTCGTGGCTACCCATCGCGCCCACTTTTGATTTCCAATTTTGATAGCATTTTTAAAAGAGCGTTAAATGAGAATGTTTTTCAAAAGTTACTGGAGTGGTCTTCTTGCAAACGTCGAAGTTGTGGTAGGTCAAACTTGGAGGTGTTTTTTCGGAACAACTTTCTTTTAAATCGTTATAGCTTCCACTACACACCTCCGATTTTCAATGTTAATACCAATTTTAAAAGAGGATTTTTTGTAGATTCTGCTATAGAAAAAATCAGGACAAAATGTCTGTAGTTGTAAAAGTTATGAAGCTATAACCTTGGAGGGGCTGTTCGAGAACCCTCAAAAACAGCCCTTTTTCAGGCCAACGTTTGACCCCCGGGCCCACCTTTGATTTTCGATATTAATAGCAATTTGGAAAGCGCTTGTTCAGGAGATAAAACTGAGAAAAAACTGGAGTGGTATCTTTCCAAAATTGCAAACTTTGACGTCTCAATGTAAAAATACATGTTTATTTCTGTGAATAGATGATACTTTAGCATCTTCTGTTTGATAAGTCTTGGTTTTGGAAAGATACCACTCCAGTTTTTTCTCAGTTTTATCTCCTGAACAAGCGCTTTCCAAATTGCTATTAATATCGAAAATCAAAGGTGGGCCCGGGGGTCAAACGTTGGCCTGAAAAAGGGCTGTTTTTGAGGGTTCTCGAACAACCCCTCCAAGGTTATAGCTTCATAACTTTTACAACTACAGACATTTTGTCCTGATTTTTTCTACAGCAGAATTTACAGAAAATCCTCTTTTAAAATTGGTATTAACATTGAAAATCGGAGGTGTGTAGTGGAAGCTATAACGATTTAAAAGAAAGTTGTTCCGAAAAAACACCTCCAAGTTTGACCTACCACAACTTCGACGTTTGCAAGAAGACCACTCCAGTAACTTCTGAAAAACATTCTCATTTAACGCTCTTTTAAAAATGCTATCAAAATTGGAAATCAAAAGTGGGCGCGATGGGTAGCCACGAGGTTGAAAAAAGTGTGTTTACTATGGGGCCTTATGGGAGCGAAAATTACAAACTCCTTCATATCTCAGCAACGTTAGGAGATAAGGACATAATTTAAATTGCAAAATTGTAGAGCTTTTAAAGCTCTATCAGAATCAACAATAAACTAGGAGGTCAAAATTTTTGCCCTTAGGTTGCATAGTCCTTTCACTTGTCACCCGATTTCTTAAAAACCACTGAATATTTTTTTATTCTGTTTTTTGCGAAAAGTAGCTGCCATAGGCGTGTTTATGGCCAACAAGTTATATCCGGAAAATATAATTTTTTATACGCTCAAAAGTAGAATTTATTTTCAAAAAATCCGTAAATTTTGTGGAAAATGTTATGCCATTTCCTCTAGAGTGTAGAGAGAAATGTGATTTTTTGCAAAAAGATAGTTCTTTTAGTTGTGTATAGGCTGCCAAAGTTTCGTTGATTACAAATTAAAAACAAAAAAGTTACAGGCGGTCTGCCAAAAGCCTTTAAAATTTGGAGTTTTTTTGCGATTTTTCGTCGGTGACAATTCACATCGGGCTAATACTTTAAATTTGTGATAAACTAGTAGTGTCAAACTTGCCTACCAATTTTTGGACAATTCTGAGGGGGTCAGGAAAAAATTTTCAGATTTTGGAAAAAAAGGCTCAGTCATTCTTTAATGCAATACTATACTTTTTTAGACCACCTGGTCCTTTTTTAGTACCTAATTTACCTGGCATTACCTCAGTAGGTATTTCGAATTAATATTTTATAACAGCAAAACCGACATGTTTAAAAATAAGACTTGAAATCCAGAACAAGTACAAGCGTACTCAAACAGATGTATATTTTTTCAAATGAAATACGGTGTGCATGTAACTCGCTATCTAATCACTGACTGACGTTAAAAATTTCATACACCTAACCCCAGGGTTACTAAAATTCGCAACTGCATTTGGCAAAGACTTTTTCAATCTACGACTGCTACTACTGCTATGTGCGCATTGGTAATCAATCGTTACGCAAGTTTTGGAAGCATAAGTGCTCTTTGTTTTCCAATGCAATGAAATGTACTCCTCAGAAATTAATACAGCTTTCCACTTTAATCGTTTTGCTGTGAGTACTGCACGCTCAAAACTTTAGTAGGAATCGGTACTAATCATCTTACTTGTACTGGTTTTTGCATCGAGCCAAAGACGGAAGGACTGAAACTGAAGACTATTTCTCCTTATACAAACATGTTCCTACAAAGTTGGGTTGCTCCACAAAAATTTGCAACTAATATTTGGCATGCTATTGACTGTTAAATAGAAGTAAGATGATAGAAATAACACCTTTCCCTGAAAAAATCATTTTTCTGCAGAGTGATGATTAATTATTGACTTTTCGGAGAGCATGCATAGAATTCCCGAGAAACCGAAGATTCTTTCCGGTAGGGAAAGGACTATGCAACCTAAGGGCAAAATGTTGGCCTCTCAGTTTATTGCCGATTCTGATAGCTCATTTGAAGCTCTGCAACTTTGCAATTTAAAGTATATCCTGAGTGTTTTATTTACCCAATTTCTCAATATCAAAATACCTGTGTATTATAGCTGATGGTTGATACTTTAACAGATTATGTCTGATAGTTCATTATTTTGGAAAGCTACCACTACAGTTTTTTCTCAGTTTTATTTGCAAAACAAACGCTTTAGGAATTGCTATTAGCATCAAAAATCAAAGGTGGGCCCGGAGGTCAAACGTTGACTTGAAATAGGGCTGTTTTAACGAATTTTTGGACGGCCCCTTTAAGGAAGGAGTGTCATAATTTTTACAAATAAAGACGTTTCGTCCTGATTTTTTCGACTGTAAAATTTTCTCTTCAAATTTCTATTATGTAAAATTAAAAATTGAAGGTGTGTGGTGGAAGCTGAACTGATTTGGAAGTTGCACCGAAATACCACATCCAAGTTTGACCTACCACAACTTCAACGTTTAGAAAAAAACCACTCCAATTTTTTCTGAAAAATATTTGTTTAACGCTCCTTCTAAAATGCTATCAACTTTGAAAATCAAAAGTGAACGCGATGGGTAGCCACGAGTTTGACAAAAAGGGTCTTTACTGTAGGGCCCTATGGGAGCTAAAATTACAAACTCCTTCCTATCTCGACAATGTTAAGAGATAAGGACATACCTTAAATTGCAAAATTGTACAGCCTTAAAATCTCTATCAGAATTGTCAATAAGCTGGGAGGCCGACATTTTTGCCATCAGGTTGCATAGTCCTTATCTGCCTATATTATTTGGAAATATTTGTTATAAGCTTACCTTCTGTAGCGTGGTTCCAAAGGTCCTTAGTCAATGCTGAGTTGGCAGGTCTCTTTCAGCATGCAAGTCAGTTAGTTCTTGGTCCGAGTCAACACCTAGATAAAGGATTTTGCATTACAAATTTGCTAAACGTTTCCCCTGTTGATGGGTCGCATACGAGAAAATGAAAGCAGAAACTCATAAGGTGCAAGCGAGGGATCAAAGGCTAAAATCAAAAAGGGATCTGTGATCACAAATATGTTTACCAGAAAATTATGCGGATGCAAGAAAAAGCTTAAATGTAACTTTGGATGCATCTAACAAAAAAGCCAGTGCCAGTCGGATCCTGACACGAAATATACTGATTCTGGTCAATATTAGGGCGTAGATAACAATTTTGTATTTTGTTTACTGTAAAACTAATGTTTTAACCTTCTACGGTGGGATTTATGTAGCGCGTGCTAATACTGGACTCAGGCATCATGTATATGAAAACTCATGGCATGTATCTTGGTCATGTCATGGCATGCCAAATTACATGACAAGACATGGGGGACTGCTACTTGACCCATTACATGACATGAATACTAGTACATGGCATGAAATACATGCGTGTACATGCATGTAAAAACAAGGAAGAAATTATTGACAAATTTGCCATTAATCAGTATTTTTTAAAAAGATATTCTTAACTTAACATGAGAAGAAAGTAATTTTTTTCCGAAATCTTAAGTTTAAAAGGCTTGTAAATAGTAAAACTTAGGAAGATAATTAGATTTTACGTTATTTTTATAACACTGGACACCCAAAAGCCTTCAAAATTAATTGGTTTCTTACATTTAAAAATAAATTCCATTCTTCATGTACATGACCATGTACATGATGCATGACATGACATGAAGCTTTAGTACATGAAGAAGTAGTTGACATGTCATGACATGAGGATTTTCAAATGGAAATGCTATGAAGAATTTTTTTTTGTATATGACATGACATGAGTCCAGCATTAGCGCGCGCCAGCTGTACTTGACGCAGTTCAGCATAAGCGCAGCATGCCTATGCTCCTCCCTCTTCTCTTTGTTTTTGTTGTTCGCGTAAAAGCGCGAGCACTTGCTTCTTCCCTACACAACGCACAACAAGCTGCTTGCACCTTCTCCTCCTTCTCTCTGGTGACCGCACCGTCACTTTTATCCCAATCAATTCATCCCCGTCAATTCATCTTCAAATCAACTCATCCCAATCAATTTATCCTCGTCAACTCATCCTACAATCAATTAGTCCCCAAATCTTTTCATCTCGTCAAAATGTTTAAGATGAGTTCTTACGGTCGGGGGTATAAGTATAACTTACACAAGATAACCCAGCGTATTAGTTACAATGTAAAATATGCATGCAAGCTTCTTGTTTGCAACTCCGCAACTCATTGATGTATTCTTAGTATAAAATAGGAATACATGCAAACGCTAGATTTAAGATTACTTGTATTTCAAAAAATACTTACCTTTAACGTACGTTACATGTTGATGGGCTGCGTTTGACAAACCAAAGAAAACCTTGGACAGTTTGCAGAAAATCCAAATCAAACGGCTGAAAATGAATGGTTTTATTGTTTATTGATCCAATTTTACAAGGTTTTTGGATGTTTTTAGAAATTGTTTGAAATATTTTATGCAACACAGAAAATCTCGAACACTTAAATACTTAAAAAACTACGAAAATGTTGCACAGAAGTTGTTCATGAAAGCAGATTTTGCAAGTTCTCACTAACCTGGGACCCGGGGCTTTATCTCAACTTCTTAACTACAATTTGGATGGTTACGTAAGTTACGTTAAATAGATTATTCGACAAAGCAACTTCAGTACTACTATTGAAAAGCCTGCTATTACCCAGATTGGGATGCGCATGGTCCACTTTTTGCAAAATCATATTGCAGAAATCCACCTCAGTCGCCCAAAACCCAGATTTTTGCACAAATTAGATCATGGGCACACGAATCCGGACAACTGACTACAGCAAAATAGTAATTGAGTTGCTCTTTCAAATGAGTTATTAAACGTAACCATCCTAAGTGCTGTTGAGAAATTAGGATTGGGTTCCGGGCTATTGAGAACATGAATATGGTTCTTTTAAAAAATTTCGTGTTGCAAAAATGTAAGCAATTATTTGGTCACCCTAGGATGCTTGAATATTTGCAAGTATGGTATCAAATTGTTGCTAATGAAAATACAAAATTAGATGTTCAAGAATAATTCCTGTTTTTGTACATCCATCGCCATAACTTTCGCAATTTGCGATATTTTTGCAAGCGATTTGTTGTGTTAGATAGAGCAGCAAAATATTAGGATGGACGTCTGTGTAAATATGCCGTTTAACAAATCAATATGCAAAATATATTTCAAAAGGTTATAAGTCAGCGCCTATGCTTTTATCAGAATGAAGGGTCCTACGACACCCAACTATCACAAAACATATTATTGGTCAGTTTAACTTCTCGTCTAAGGTATTAGTAAATATTCTTTTTCTGAACACGGTAAATTAAAACCTTTGGCCGCACGCAAATCGGGACAATTTTGGACCGTGGGTTAACTGACACTGAATGTACTTTATATGAAATATATATATTATAGTGTGTACCTTGTGTAGGGTAATTCTCGAAGGTCCTTGATGACTGATGAGTTAGTAAGCCTTATTCAGCATGCAAGCCAGTTAGTTCTCTGTTCGAGTCCACACCTAGATTAATCATTTACCAATACAATATTGTTTAACGTTTCCCCTATCAATGGGTCGCAGACGGAAATCCGCAAGTGCATGAGAAAATGAAATCACTAAATACATGCGAGTTTAAAATTTAGAAGGCGTTATGTACTCACCAGAAATGTATGCGAGAAATACCAGAAATCCGTTGGAAATTTCGTTGAAAAGTTTCTTGGCTTGGTCAATATTTCGATTTTATGGAAATAACAGGCATATTCAGATAAATGCAGAAACTAAGTCCTTTTTGTATGTTTTTCAATGTTGGTAGATTACAGAAAATTGCATTTCATGGAGCCTGGACACCATTACCTTTTGCATGTATATACAGCTATAAAATTTAACGCTGGTATATGTATAGCTGTCTTATAGAAAACTGATATATATTAATCCATCGGACTCATACATGCCTGACTAATTATTTTCTCCAAGCAAATAACATTTTGATATTAAAAGCTCTTCAAGGAGCTGCTTAGGCACTTATTGTCTCCACGCGAAAATTACTTTTATATTTATCCACTTGTCCTAACTATATTGCTTTTCCACATCAAGCTATTAATTGTCAGGCAAAGCTATAAGCACTCTTGTTCCGCATGAAAGCTCATTAAAGCTCAAGGAAAAAATGAGAAAAACACTTCCCTGGACGTAAATACATACCAAGTAGGTATACGTTATTAATTTAGTATCAGAAGAAATATTTTAGCTTATATATTGCTCTCCTTACTTTACTGTTCTATCAACTTAAGAGGAAAACCAATAATATTATTTTTATGGGAACTTAAACTTGTCATTTCAACACAAACCATAATGTGTTTACGTGAGTACTTTGAGAAAAGCAAGGCGTAGGTAAGCATATTTCCATAAACCGTGATAAAATTTTATTCCAAACATTTATAATGCTCTAAATGAATTAGGTTGCAACGGCAAATAATTTATCGACTTAATATCAACCAACAGTTCAAAGCGTGTGAAAAACTGTAAAAAAGGAAATTAGAAAATCAATACCTTGCAGACAAATCAATTTCTGAATGGTATACTAACCCAACACATTTGTAGTAATAAAATATTTATCCGTTTTTGAAAGCATTTATGAAAACATATCAGATGGAACCGACAATGAATATTCATAACCTTTAGAAGATACAGTGAGTGGAACATTTAGTGCAGTTCATTAATTGAAGAAGAAAAATTTATTGCTTCATATACTTCAGCAGCAAAAAGTTGACACATGTTGTTGCATGAATCATATAATGCATAACTTTACACCGTGCCTAATGACTGTGAGTGAGAGTTTGTTTGTGTCATAGGGCATTACAAATATACGGATATAATATTTTTAGGGAACATTGAATTTGGGTTGAAAAGTTGGCAAGCAAACTAGTTAAAGAATTTGATTCGAGTTTTAAAAAACTAGAATCAGTTTTCATAATTTGCAAAAACTTCATGTTAATAAAAACCAGACACAAATTTCTGTAAGGTGTACATATTGTTGTATTTACACAAAGCTTAAAGTAATTCACAGCGTATTTCATAAAAGCTATTATAATTAAAGTGGACTTGGCCACTTAAAGTTCAATAAAATTAATTAGAGAAGAGTACAAGCACTCCAGCTATTTGGTAGAAATTCATAAGTGTATAATTTGACTGGAAGTGTTCCTTTAATGACGTACGCTCAGAGGAGAAGACATTTACATTGGTATTTTGCTTTGTGATAATTTAAACAGATTATAATTTAAGCACGAAGAAAAAAATAATCCGAGCGTTGAATATTTTTCAACCATTAAAATTTCTTGCGAGGTTTTAGTCTGTCTGTTCAAGTATTTCTTTTAGAATTTTGTGTTGTTGTGGCTTCACCGTTTCGACTCATTTATTAAAGCAATTTTCCAATTTTATAGATTATTTCATGTCATCATCTAAAAATATATTTACACTAGTGAGAGTCCATGGATGACCTACAACGTTCATTTTCTCCCGCATTAAAGTAATGAGTGCAGGTTATACAGTTTTTTTACATTACACACACTTCGCATATACAAGTAATAACATGCAATATTTGAAAAATAATATAAAGTAAAATATTCAATTACTGTTTTTTCGATCCTACAGAAACGTACAGATGAGGTGTAGAGGACAAGTAAAAAGAAAAACTGATTACGGTGCAATTTATCCGCATTGAAACCAAACAATATTTACTCTGAGCGCTTCCTAAAGGAGTTTAACCTGGATTTTATTCTCGTCCAGGTTTGTTGACCACAAATACTTCAATACCTGTTTCTAATATGTAAATATTCTTATGAAAATTTTCTGAAAATATACAGGAAACCAGCGTGTGATGATGGATACCAACATCTCCTATGTACGGTTGCTGTTTTGACTTATATGGCATTAATTTATGTCATACACTAGTGCTAAGTAAGTTTGCTCTCCGTGCTGAAGTAAATTGCGTGTCGTCTTCTGAGAAAATGTATTTTCAAAACATTTGGAATGCATTTTCTATTAAGCATAATAAAAAATATCTTTTTGTAGGAAACTCCTTTTTGCACACAGGAAAATAAGTACTTTAAAAGCTCATCTCTCATTCTTCTTACTTATCTACAACGGAAGCATCGAGTGTATTGGACTGTGGCTTTAATGAGATGAAAACAGTACACCACGAGTACATCAAACTTTTGGAAGTCGTAGTGGATATTTAGCATTGTGAAGAACATAATGTTTCCAATATGTTTTGTTAGTTATTATTTCTTCGAAACATATTTTTAATTCTGCAACCAGTCCACTTAGTGAACTCCACAATAATTCAATATTGTTGTTCTGGCGGACATTGTGAAGTAAAAACCATCAATTGATTTTAACAAAGTGAGTATAAAAAGCAAATCCATGAATGTCACCAAGAGGATAGCATAAGCATATGAAAAGCCTATTTCTAACGTGATATCTTCAGTCACTTATTGTCTCCCTGTGAAGGTAATTTTGTTTTCATGCACTTGCCTGAGTACGATTGATTATCCGCATCAACACTTCAGTTCATAGAAGTATTCATTAGCATCCCTCCAGCTTGACAGCTCAATAAAACAAAAGGATAACCAAATGTGCTTCATAAATAAAACATATGACAACGTAATATTATGTTATTAATTTTGGGTGTACATGTCAGTAAAAGGAAAGTTTGTTCTTTAATTCCTTGCTTACTGTGTTGTCTCGCAAAGCTAAGAGGAAAACTTGTTATAATATTTTTACGAGAAATTTATATTTCTCAGTTCAGCGGAGCACAAAAGGTGCAAAATATATAAAGAAAAGTAGAGCGTATGAAGTGTGCAGGTAGACATTTTGAAATGATCTGTGTCAGCATTTTATTCATAAATAGTTTTTCGTTCTAATTAAATCAGCTTGCAATTGCAAATAGTTTAGCTATGTAGGTTCAACCAACCGTTGTATGCAGAAACGCGAAAAATAAAAATAATTAACGCCATTTACCTCTGATGAGTATAACTACTTCTAACTACATTGATTGTGAAGTAACTTACTTACCTTTACAAAACCTGTATAAATGAAAACTTGTATGCTGAAATCAAAACAAGAATTTGAATATTAGACCAGAAGGCCTTGACAAAGTTCTTCCAGGAAATAACTTTGCAGATAAAATGCTTTTTGAGCAGTTATATCATGCGGAACTTGACATATTACAGTTTTTATTTACAATTGATTTCGATGTCTTAGCTTCTTCATATGACGTTATTGTACACAGTACACACTGTCAGCAAATTGTCAATGTATTAAATGCTTGCAACTCTTTTATTTCCAGGCTTAAGATAAGTCTTTCCAAGTCTAACAACTTGGAGAACCTTTGTTGACTACACTAGATAAAATCTATCTTATCTGATAGAGCTGTTTGAGTAGATCAAAATAGTGGTTGTCAAAATCCCGAATCGATGATTACTTTTTTAATTGGTGCTTTATGAAAATCGTTGTATTACGATAGGTGCTTTATATGACTTTTCCCACTTACAATAGGATAGATTTTATCTCCTATCTCGTTTAGTCAACGAAAGGTTTTCCAGTAAGCCAAGAATATAGTTAAGTAGATAATATTGTATTCTACCTAGCTATAGTGACGAAGTGATTATAAAGCTTACTTGACAAAGCATTAAATTCTGACTTATAACTGTTGTCACTAATTTCATCAAATATAAATACTTATGTGTGTTTGTCACGGGAAATGCTGTTTCTGTTATTTATTTTCTCGCTGGATCAGTGTTGTTCTGCTAAGTAAAGAACAAAAAATGCTTCAATTACGAATTACTTGTATTCTTACCAATAACTGAACTGATTTAGAAATGCTGTTACTAGAAAGATAACACTGATACATTTGAAAACTAAGCAATCGTTTATAGCGGTTTTTCAGGAGATAATTTTTAGTAGCAGACAGGAGATTACAAATCAAAGGATATAGCAATAAAAGAATCACATATTAGAAGTTTCAAATTTACTTACAATGACTGAATATAAGCTGTAAAACAAAAAACAGTTATAAGAACATAAAAGACACAGCAGCAACAGTTGCTGGGGTAACTTCTTTGCTTTTAGCAAACATTTTCGACAAAGCTCAACCAAAATATATACACGGAACTTATTAAGTAGTTGAATATATAAATGCACAAAACAGCACGCGTTAGTAAATGTTATTCAAGGTAAAAACTATTTACGTCATGCCTACTATCCGATATTGTTTATCAAAGTTTAAGCAAATGTATACATTTGTTTACTGTGTTCTATTGAAACTACGTCTTTGCATGGTTTACTTCCACAGCTATCACAAAAACAATTTGCAACTAATATCGGTATATTGGCATGGGCAGCGCCATTTCAAATCAAGAAATTTTCCGAAGTCATAATTTTTCAAATTTTTACAAACGAAGAATTTGCATGCGTATGTACATAACTTTGTGCCATGCTATTGGCGAAGCAAAAATTTTCAATAGTCGTATTAATTAAAGCTAACATAACGAAGTTATGGCCATTTAAAGTTTACATGATTTTGAAAATCAAGTGCTGTAAACATGCAATTTGAAAGGACAAAAATTGTCCGCTACTAGTACTAAGCCTGGTTACAGCTGCATTTAGTACTTTAGAAGGCGCTGATTAAAATGACGTTAATATTTGGTCTAGTACTGGTGGCGGATATGTCGATCTTGAGTTGACTTGGCGTTAGCCCATTGATTCTTTAAAGCCAGATGGTACGCATTGTCTTACACTAAAAGCTGCAATAAATTTTAAAAAGAATATAAATAAGAATGAAAGTTGCTACAAGCTGTTAAGAAATATTGAATAAATAATTTGGAAATAATAAACATACAATTTCATACGTATTTTCCACCTTTGTAGGACCATATTAGCCAGGCAGAGATGACCGTAATTCCGGATTGCATATTGTCAGAATAGAAACGTGTTATGTTAGTAAAACATTATTTATTGTATTATTATAAGTTAAAGGCATCGCTTTGGTTGTTGCTTTGAAATTCAAACCAAAACTAACTACTTAAAATGCAGGCTACTATTTTATTTAAAACTATTTTTATTGTGTTAAGTACTTCAACGAATACGCAATACTGACAAAAACTACTACTCGATTACAACTGTCGAAGAACTATTGTCCCTTGTATGCTCGCATGCATACCTGCACTATTACCGTGTTAAATCACTATACCCATACGAGCAATTAGACAAAAAAAGTTGCTGCTTTTCTGAACTCCCGCTTTGTGGTTATGTTTTAAAATTGAATATAAATCATTTTTTGTCAAGTTTATTGTAGCAACAATGGTAGATTTCAAAATGTACACCGTAAAGTTTAGCCTTATGCGTTATTTTGAGTGGACAGTATATACGTTTGTTGGCCATTTTATAAATGACGTAGATGACCCTATAATTGGAATGACAAAAAAAACTTTTGTGCAACGGTCACGCATATTGATTGACCTATCTCTAAATATGGTACAGAAAATAGAAAATTTGCAAAACAACAATTAACCTTTACGTACTTTAAACCTTGGCGTAACATGTTTATTTAATACCAATTGTCTTTGATCCAGACAGCACATTGAGACAAACAATACAGGAAACAATACATTTTCTTTACTTCTGCTTTTGTAACCCATTTATAAAAGTCCATTTCATTTCCCATCTCTCTTGCTTATCTAAAAGAAAACAACGAGTGCTTTAGAACGTGGCATCAATCAAGTAAAAAAAAGTAAAAACGACTATGATGAACTTTTGTAAGCCAATGACATCCTGTACAACAGTATGGATAAACCAGATAAGCTTTGTTAAAACGAATGATTTAGAGACGTAAATGTAAAGTTTACGATATTCTAAATTGTTTTTGTTAAATAATTGATAAAAATTTTTATTTAGCTTTGGTACCACAAAATACATTATTGATTCAACAGGTTTGCCCACATTTTGTTTCATATTAATTATGTTTGTGTAAAGGAATTGATGAAGTATTGATTAAGTTATTTAAAAGCTTTCCAGATTTTCAACCCGTCCTGTATAATTTAATGTTGTTGTATGCGTGGTTAACATGAAGGAAAACCCGTAAGTTTATTTAAACCCAAAGCAGCATTCAACACGAATGAGGTGATTTCAGTGAGAGGATGACATATATTCAAACTAAAAGTTCCTAGGCTGTGTAAGGTGACCTCTTAAGCTGGCATCGGTCTTGACGTGCAATTACATTTGTTGTTATCCACTTGTCTCATACGATTGATTTTTCGCCATCAGCACTATAACTTATAGGCGTATTAATAGGCATTCTTCCACAATGACAGCTTAATAAAACACCAGGAAAACGAAATATATAAATTAACATAGTATACAATAGACATCTTAGGGATGTGTTTTTAATTTTAAATCTGTATAAGGAAGATGTTGCTCTAAATTGCTTTATTACTTTGTTGTTCTGGGTAGCTACAAGGAACACTGAGAATAATATTTATGAGAGCTTTGTACTTCTTAGTTAAGCAGAGCGTAAAATGTGCACCAAAATATTTTTAGGTAAGTAGGGCGTATGAAATGTGAAAATAAACAGTTTTTTTGAACTGTAACAGAATTTTGTTCATTAAATGTTTTCACGCTCTGATTGAATCAGCTTGCAACTGCAAATAGTTTTGCAATGTAGGTCTTACCTACCCACCTATTCGTGCTCAGCAGTGCTAAAAATAAAAATATTAAATGCCATTTATTTCTGAATTTTATAACTATACCAACTATAGGAATAATGATGCAGCTTTTATATTTTTACTAAAAACTACAGAAGAAACTCTCCAGCAGCAAATGAATCAACGAGTTTATATGTATATCATGTTGACCCAATAGACTTGAAGCAATTCATCTTTGAAAGAACTTTGCATTTAATACTATTTTGAGGGGACCATATGTTACGTCATAGCATGCCATGAAACCATTTTATAAGATTCCGTGCTAATTAACATGTGTGGGGAGCACTCCTGAGTAACACCAACAGGAATTTTCAATAATTTTTCAAGCTTAGCTTTAAGTAAATAATCAAAACGCGGAAATGAGTCCCTAAGATAATTGGATACTGCTGCAGTAATACTATCAGTAAACTATCAGTTATGCTGAATAAAAACATTTTCATGGAAAAACGTTCCAAATCCTGATACTGAATTCCCAGACTACACCAATTATTC
Organism: Entomobrya proxima; assembly: GCA_029691765.1. NCBI lineage: Eukaryota > Metazoa > Arthropoda > Collembola > Entomobryomorpha > Entomobryidae > Entomobrya > Entomobrya proxima. The sequence continues at coordinate 65,840,395 of CM056168.1, forward strand.
GTGTGGATCTCTTTCTGTCATTAGTTTGCTAAATAAATGTTGTTCTGCTAAGTAAGCAGCGAACTTGCAGATGATAAAATGCTCCCATTATAAATCTTGGTTTTGAATCAAAACTTTTGATATACCAATAATTTTTAGTCCGAAATATGGATGAAAGAAATAAAGTAGCTAACTGCAGTTAGCAAATCGCTCACCATAAATTGTCCTTCCATTCAAAATTTATTGACTTGATTTCATTTTAAACTACCCTAATCAACATACAAATCCCATTAAGATAACAAAATTATAGCATACTTTTTAAATATTTTGAACAATACATAGCAACCCATTTAAAATACTCACTGCTTAAAACATATAAATGCTTATAAGAAACCTACGAATACACTAGTTCAAAACTTACAAGGAAACCTTTTCAGGTGCCAGCGCGATCCAGAGACGAGATATACCAATTCTGGTCAAGTTTAGTGCGTAGATTACGAATCTGAATTTTGTTTTCTGCAAAAATAATGTTTTAGTCTTCTACAGTAGAATTTATGTAGCGCGCGCAAGCTGTATTTGACGCAGTTCAGCATAGGCGCAGCATACCTTTGCTCCTCCTTCCCCTACTTTTTGTTTGCGCTGAAAGAGAGAGGAAGGAGGAGGAGGAGGAGCAGCTTGTTGTGCTATGTAAAGGGAATAGGCAAGCGCGCGCTCTCTCTTACACGAGCAACAAAATGCAGAGAGAAGAGGGAGGCGCAATAGTATGCGGCGCTTACGCTGAACTACATCAAATACAGCTTGCGCTCGCTACATAAATCCTACTGTAGAAGACGAAAACATTATTTTTGCAGAAAACAAAATTCAGATTCGTAATCCACGCACTAAACTTGACCAGAATTGGTATATCTCGTCTCTGGATCGCACTGGCACCTGAAAAGGTTCCCATGTTAGAGCCAATTTTAACTGGTTTAAAAATAAAGTGTAAAGACAGACGGACATACGAAGAATTGGACACCGATATCTTCATAAGTTCTCTGCAGAAGTAGCAAGCTAATATGTAATAGTGTATGGCTTATGTTTAGTTATAATTGATCGTTTTGTTTAGTCACATAAATTAAACCTGCAATTTGATTCCTGAAATTTAAGCCCGAACCCTTGATATTATATAGTAAATTGAATTTTAGCTTACAGTGGTTTGTCATTTTAACAAAAAGACAAACATAATATAAAGCTCGTAATTTAATTGTAAATTCTATTAATAGAGCTATCAACGACATTGCAATGAAAAAGGCGTACACACGAAATGGTACAATTATGTTAACCACACCTAGAGGGCTTGCTTCAAAATTGTTTTCATTTTCAGATGAAACTTTAAAATGATTCGGTTCTTTCTGATTCAAGTTGCTTTGAGCTGCTTGTTGTCGATTAATATACTGATTTGAGTACGAGTAGAAATTGACGCGCTTCAGGTTATCAGACTTTTTCCAAGTTTCCATTAACTGCTTAGACATATTGTAGGAACGCCACTGCTCAGTAAGATGATTATACACTCCGGTGCTTACAAACCAACTTAGAGCTTGCACATAAACTCGCTTATACACTGAGTCTGGCAATATCTGGTATCTTTCATCCACCTTTAAATAAACCGCGTCATTGGCATAATACACCGTGTTTTTCATCAAAGGACCTAAATTTTCCAAGGAAACTTCTTTTGACAAATGAATTGTACTAACAGAGTAAAGGAAAACAAAACGATCTTCTACTGCATGAAAGGCTTGCTGACAATTTGCTATCCGAAAATTGTGATTTTGTTTGTCAGCTCTACAAGAATGGTTGAAATTTATTTTCTTATGTTGTAACAATTCTTGAATTTGTTCAGTCGAAACAAACTTGGTTTTTTCTGCAAATCTATTCGTCTTTTGCGTTGATTCTAAGTTGTAATTTACCATATATGTTAACAACTCTGTAGCTGTGCTTTCTGTTGAAAAAACTTTTGTCTGGTAAATATTTTCTTCATCAAACAACATTTCCTCAAGAGATCCCGGCAATTCTTGTGGTTCTACTTCAAAGATAAAGTCCGACGACAGTTGTGAGAGGTATGAATTTTTAAGGAAAAATATTGATACGAGCCATATAACCACCAAATTTCTTTTTGTGATTGTTTCAATCTCGCCTTGATCTATCGCAATACTAAACAGCCATTGTATGATGGTTAACGCTGACAACCTTAAAATGAATATAGAATAGATAGTTAGCAGAGTTACGCTAATCGTCAAGCAAATCCACACCAGAGGTTTAAACGGGGTGAACATATATGATGAACTGGTTGTAGAAGATTTAAAATTTTTATCTAAGACGGTAACGTACCGCATTCCTAAATCGGTTGACACAAATAAATGTGGGAGTGAAATAAAATTGATTTGAAGTTTACGCTGAAAGCTTTTTACTAAATTCATGTAAGCATACACTACAAGTCGACATATCTCTCCTTGAGTGCAATTCATATAATTTCGAATTTCAGTAGTGACGAATTCGCGTTCGCCTGCTGCGGCGAAGTTAAGTTCGCGTACATTTCGATTTATCTTCTTTCTAGAGTACAAGTTTAGAAAGGCGTTGTAAATTGATTTTGTGTTCGGAAGTTTTAAAGACTGCGTATTTACTAGTTCTATTTTGCATTTGAATACAGTAGCACAAGGAAATTTATGGTATGCCAGAAAAACAGTATCGTTTGAGCTTACAAGCAACACGAAGGAATTAAGAAGTTCAGGTAATAAATAGGGAACTTCTGAAAACTCACAAACAGCATACATTTGTATCCAGGGTACTCCATATGTAATAAAATTAGAGTATGCCAATTTTTCCACTGAATCAAAATTCAATTCAGCTTTACGGTGTTTGATTACAGGAAAGTGAACTACACAAACCTGTCGATATTTTGCAGGAAGCAAAGCGTGGATAAACATACGATTTATTATAGTATCACTTTTAGTTTTGTAAGTTAGCAAATCTCTTAAGCCATGGATTTGAGACGCGTTGTTTTTTATCCCAAATCTCTCTGATCGTAGCACATCAATTGTAAGGGAAACACAGTACTGCCTATTCCGACAAATACTTAAATACGTGGTGTCCACAGATTTGTATGATTTAATCTGTGGTAAATCATTCCATTCTGCAACTTTAGAAAAAGTAAAGCGAACAGTACAGCTGCTGAAGAGAATGTCTACTGGGTTTGGTAAGCAAGGGCTGCATAAAAACAGGGGCGCTAAAAACAGACACTGGAGTAATATATTGTTGGCCATTTCTGTACTCAGATTTTAAGCTTGTAACTGAACTGTGCCCTTATGTGTTCATTGGTAAGAGCAAAATGTAAGCTAACAATGGTATTACGTGGCTTGCTTCAAATATGTTATGGTTACTACAAGGTGACACTTGAGTGCATTTCAATATTTTGCAATCGTTTATATCGATTTGTTAAGGAAGCAATCAGTTTCTTAGCGTGCCAAAAAATTACCAAAATTACAGTTCAAAAAGAATAAAAATAATGACACAGTTGTACTCTTAAATCCACCGACGGCAACAGTTCTGACACAATACCAATGAAGTTTTATAGTTGTATTCTTTACGACGTGAAAAACAATTCAGAAGAAAATGTATTTTGACTATGACAATACTGTGTCAATAAAGTTGATGTGAACAATAAAGTTTATCTCAATTGATGATTTGGAATAAAAACACTTTTTACTGTCAAATTTCCTTTGTTTTTCTAGCAACCACTTTTGACGAAGCCCAAACAACAAGTACACACAAAGCAAATAATATTTACGTCGTGCATATTATCTGATATCTTATCAAAAAGACTGAAATTTTTTGTTGGTTTCCTTTCATGTATTAAAACATTCTGTTTTCTTAGATACTTAAGATAAAAACTGCTTTTTTTCAAGGCTTTTGTGAACCCAATATAATGTTTAAACCATAGCAATGAATAAACCATTGGCAAATGGCGTAATTAGGAATCGACTTCGGGGCCGACACAAAGTCGGATTTTAACAAATGGACATCATATTTGTAATTTTGGTCAAAAATGGACTTAAAATCATATGCCGAACTGCAAAAGTCTATTAATTGGAAAATTTAACAACTAAAGTCCCAAAGCAGGGCCTAAATAGTCAAATTTTAACAGACGGACTGTGGTATGGTAATTCTGGTAAAAATGGACCTAAAATCATGTCGTCGGTGATACATCTAAGCCACGAAAGTGCATTTTCGGGGCAACTTGAGAACCATATACCAAAAAATCCGTCAAGAAATCCTGATCATTTTGGTATATCGTTCTCAAATTGCACCAAAAATGCAGTTTCATGGCTTAGATGTATCACCGACGATGTGCCGCATGGTATAGGTCCTATGCAAAAATGTTAAACCACCAATGACCTCTGACCTTTGGAGTTGACCTATTGATCTGAAATTCAATAGTGTTTAGTCCGAGGTCCACAAGAGTCTGCATATCGAATTTGGTGGAAATCGAATGAGCCGTTTCGAAGGAAAACGTGCTAAAACGGACGGCCGGAACAGGAAATTAAGAGGAATCTCTCGATTCCTAATAACATTTTATACTAAATATGCAATTATGTTTGACAACAAATTGAAAATATCAAATTTTGTTAAGAAACTCTTTTTACTGACATTGATTCTAGGTGTGAAAGGTAAACAGTGTTTAAACTTGCAACACTTTACAGACAAAGTTTTCCCTAACTATTCAGTTGAAACTTAGAAACAACAAACAACATGCAAATTAAGCACACATTGTTAGCCTTGGGGTAACTATGATTGATTGACATAAATGACCCTAAAGCCGGTATCGGGAAAGCCATCGTGAAAAAATAAAGCATTTTGTGAAATGTCAACATAGTACCCATTGTGGAGTTTGTCTTGATGAAGTTTTAAGTAAAATAAACTTTTTAAAATGGCAAGGCTACTGTCTTTTTTAAACCTATAATCTGAATTATTACAAAGAGTACACAATAGTGGCACAAATTACTACCAGAAAACTACGATGAACTATTTTGTTTTGCATACATCGCGTGCATGCAAATTTTCTGGATTGTTTTTTTATTGAAATAAATTATGTCAAAGTCGGAACGTCTTTTATCAATCAGTAGTCGGTGGGTGACCGGTTTCGTTTAATTTCGATTCATCCTCAGACCTTTTAAATACAAATTTGGCTTATAAAATATATATAGTTTAGTACTGTTATTTAGTAAAAAGTTAATTCTATTTTCAATGGAACATGTTTACAGTTACTGACAACTTACCCACTTTAATAATGAGTTACCCAAAATTATTATCATATATCGTGGCTCAGTTACACATTTTTGCGATTCTGCATAATAAAGTTTACCATACAATGAATACATTTGTGATTAAAAGGTTAATAAATAATGTGATAAAACTTATTTTATACAATATCTTACTTAATTGTTCGCTATTAAATAATTCCTGCTTAAGGTACACTCTGATTTAAAGCTGAACCCATTCTTGTGCTGGCTATAGAACACAGTGTTGAGATTTCCCCTGCACTGCACTCTTTGTGATCTCCAGTAGAAAAGAGCAAGAATGAAATAGAGACTGTTTGGCGGTATATTTTATCCGCTATGTTTTCGCTTTTCTATGCTAGCTAGAATTCTCTGAACTTGGCTAGGTATAGTAAATGCTATGTTCATGTTTATATCTAACGCTAATTTCTTCAATGCTTTTGCCCTGCACTTGAAAAGCTCTGACATAAACTGACGAATGATTATACACTTATAGTTTTGTATTTGTCTATAAAATGGGAATATAAAATAGATATTATTTGGAGTATTCATTCTTGTTATAGTATTCATATTACTTGATAACATATCAGGTTTGTGCTTTAGAATATGCATGATTTGAAATTCTGATTTAGGTAATAAAAGTGATATTCGATCAATGTTAAACAGTTTATCTTGTACCTCATTTAACAATTTGGCTGGATAATTCCTTCTTCTAAATTTATCAAACATATCCTGCATTTTCATTTTTCTGTCCGACTCGTCGCTACATGTCCTAATAACTCGGAGCCCACATGAATATGGCAATGATTTTAACATGTGTGCTGGATGTACTGAATGAAAATGCACATATTCATGCTTTGACATTGGTTTTGTAAATAACGTGGTTGAAATTACATTGTTTTCTGATAAACAAATTGTTATGTCGAGAAAGTTAATTGATTTTAGAGAAGATTCAACTGTAAACTTTAAAAATGAATGTGTAAATATTTCTTTTGCGTAAATTTCAAAGTTACTGTTAATATCTGTGATATCTAGAATTGCTAATATATCATCTATAAACCTTCCCTTAAATACCATTTGAGAAACCCATATATTTTTCAATTCCTTAGCTACTGTTATGTTTGCTATCGATACACTTGCGTTGTTTCCCATTTGAATACCCTTTCTTTGGTAAAATATTTTTTCTTGAAACTGTACATAGCTATAGTCAAGACTCAAGTTTAATAAAATCTTTAATTGTTGTTCTGATATTTCAAATGGTAATCTAACTTCATGCTTATGCTCCTGAAAAAATTCGATACAGTGTTGTTTGCAGATATGTGTAGGTAGTTCCTGATACATAGATTGTATATCTGCTGCGATTAATAAGTACTTTCTAGTTGGACATAATTTTAAATTATTCAATTGAAAAAGTAAATGCGGTGTATCTATTATTAGATTTGGAATACATAAAGTTAGTGGTCTTAGAATGTTTTCTAACATTATTGCAAATCCCCTGTTAATTGTACTTACTGTGCTACATATCGGCCTACCTACTGGAAATGTATCGAATGTTTTGTGTACTTTTGGCAAAATATAAAATTTAGCCGGCTTATATTGCGATGGAATAATAGATTTTAGCTTAAAATTCTTAAAAATTACATTGCTTAAATGTCTTGCATTATCATAAAAGTTGTACATTTCTTGTTCATATTGGGCTTTTACTGATGGATTGTACACATTTTCATCATTTAGCTGTCTCAACACTTCCGTGTTATACTCATCGTTGTTCATTAAGACTATACCTGCATTCTTATCACTAGGCTTAATTATAACATTGTTATTATTTATAAAATTAGTTAATTCTAACTTTAGGTATTGGTGTATTTTTTCTGAAGGATAAACTGCTTTTTTAAGTTTATTACAAGTATTTTTTACAAAATGTCTACTAAATAGTACACTCTGTATTGGACATGTTCTTTTTGGAACTTTAATTGATTTCCTAATTTTTATAATTAGATTTACCAAATCTTCTTTTTGTCGTTCTGGCCCTTGCTTAAGAAAAAATGTTTTCCACGATAATTTATGAACTGACTCTTTAATACATGATTCAATTCGTAAAAAGTCCGGTTCTAAACAAAAATTGAATTTTAAACCTAGCGTCAATACAATTAGAACTGACGCAGGTAGTTTTAGATTTACAATGTTATGAATTGGACATTTTATCTTAAGACTATTTGCAACTACTGCAATTATGTTTGACAACAAATTGAAAATATCAAATTTTGTTAAGAAACTCTTTTTACTGACATTGATTCTAGGTGTGAAAGGTAAACAGTGTTTAAACTTGCAACATTTTACAGACAAAGTTTTCCCTAACTATTCAGTTGAAACTTAGAAACAACAAACAACATGCAAATTAAGCACACATTGTTAGCCTTGGGGTAACTATGATTGATTGACATAAATGACCCTAAAGCCGGTATCGGGAAAGCCATCGTGAAAAAATAAAGCATTTTGTGAAATGTCAACATAGTACCCATTGTGGAGTTTGTCTTGATGAAGTTTTAAGTAAAATAAACTTTTTAAAATGGCAAGGCTACTGTCTTTTTTAAACCTATAATCTGAATTATTACAAAGAGTACACAATAGTGGCACAAATTACTACCAGAAAACTACGATGAACTATTTTGTTTTGCATACATCGCGTGCATGCAAATTTTCTTTCCGCATGTAACCACTAAGTTCAAAAACACTAATCAAAACTCGAATTGCGCATGTTAAAAAACTAGGTTCATAATTAAATATTATTTGTTAAGTTTAGTAGAGTCCCAAAGAAATGATAAATTTTTAAAATTGGGCTTTGATAGCTGTCCACGCAATCAATACATTTTGAGTGCACATTTGTAACCTTGGCTAGATCTGCAAGTAACATAGATGACAGAGTGACAAACAAAAGCTTTTGTTCAGTAGCAAAAGTGTTATTATCTTTTGTAGATTTCTTTGAGCAAAAAGAAGTACTTAAAATCGACTAGATGCGCATGATAACTGCACAAATATATAAGCGCAATGCTTCATTTTATAAAAAAAATATTTGATCGCTTCTTCTGCAGGAAAGCTATTTTGAATGAATTTTCCGTTTGCCAAATTAGGCATCAGGCTAAATTTGCCCCAAACCAGGTTTAGCTAATTCCATACTAAGCTAAGTGGCAAGTGTACGTTTGTATCGTCTTTAGCATCCAGCATCTTTTAAGGTTTCCGGTTTTCCATGGGTCCTTATAAACTACAAAGAATGTTAACATTTTGTAGTTATTTTGATTTCTGAATTTTTGGTTTTCCTATTGATACATTTTGTATACAATCGTAGTGTAATTTTGTGTTCACTTTAGACAGTCATCGTCTCTAGCAGCGAGCATTTATCAATGCCTTGCCTCATCGCCTGACAGTGCTTTAAGATAATAAGAGAAGGAATAAGTTGTCGTGACAATCTTTTATCTGGTTTAATCGTTCGTGAGAATAGAGGTATTTGATCGTATGAACCTATTGTATGTATATTGTATAAACAACTTAAGGACAACAAGCCATCGTTTCGAGTACATATTCTGAGTCCTGCTGTGATGATGTTTGTTTATAATAAACGTAAACTCTATTTAAACCGCAGTGCATATTGTGACAAACAATAATTTTCTACACGATAAAATCCAGTCGTGTATAACTACAAAACTATTTATTAAAGCTATTGCAGGTTTGCAAGTATTTTATTTATTCAACAGGGTATTGTTTGAAATTATGGAACTGAAATAAGTTAAACGTACGATTTTGAGAAATTACTATTAATTATACATTTTCTCTCATGCACTCTGGTAAACATTTTTTCTTTGATTCATATCAAAACTCTACGAGTATATGCACAATACAAAAAGTTTAAGACGAAAACACGAATTAAAATTCGTGATGGTTTTTTTATGATTGTGCATTGGAATTACAATCTAAATTTGCTTAAAAGCTCGTTTTAACTTTTAATTCATAAAACCTTGAACGCCCAGTTACAGAGTTTGCAGTTATATGTGGTTATATGTGTTTTTAAACCTAACTTTATTTGATATATGAAATTGCAGTTGAAAATTAACAACGTCAATTTCATTCCTGCTGCGGATTTGTACTGCTACCCTAAATATTGCTTTACCAAATGTGATTCAGTGCAGTTTCTATACAAAGGGTGTGTTGCAATTTAAAAATTTACTAATTCAGAGTACGTTCAAAGTTTAAGTACAATTTATATATATTTAAGTATTAAGTACGTCTTAAAACGCTCAAACATTTCCAAGCCACTTAACGTAAAAGCCAAAAGCATTATGCAAGGTGATTTTTAAACTAAAATGTAGACAAATTGCTTAATGTACACATAAATTTATATGTAATTTATTCTGTTAACATCAATGTGCTTGATGTTTAAGTCTTTATGGTGGACTTGTAGACAAAACTATTTTGCCTATATAACCTACAGTGATTGTGCAAGTTAAAATTCAATGGTTTTGTAAACCAAATGCGGACTTGATTTCTTTGCTACTTATTGGTCTGAAGGAAAAGTAATTTGTTTGTTCGATTCTCTTATGAACTGTTTGAAATCAGCAAAGCAGAATCTTTAGTTCTGCTAGACTTTGGCACAAAGACGCTTTCGGCCAACAATACAATGCCCACCTGTTGAAATTCATCAGAATGCCATCTGTAAGCCTGTAACTGTGAGTGTCGTATAGGCCTAGGGTATAGGAGGTTAAATTGTAAAGGAGATCTTAATCAGGAGTTTTTTAAAACTAAAGCTGTGACTGAATACTAAGTCGGCTTTTTGAAAGTTTTATAGTCTACACGCATTTTAAATCAGTAGAAAGCATTTGAGCCTTGTATGATTGTGTCCTTAACTTATTTGTTCGTACTTTAAAAGTATTTGACATCATATCTTAAGCATTTTTTTTACAATTCTTCTAGAAGGTAGACACAGGTTTATGTGAAATAATTCTCAGTGTCGTCCAGCAAGTTTCATTAGTATGAATACACAGGTTTTCAGAAAAACTTTACTCCCACTTTTTCTGATTGCTGTCCTTTTCAACAGCCACACTCATTGTTTTACAACTCCAATAGAGATACTTTTAAACACTTGCACAATACGTTTCTCATTTTCAAACTTCGCAAATTGGGTTCATGGTATAAAATCTGAAAACCCAAATATTTTAGACACAAAGTTTTTAAACATTTGCAGGGTCCGACAAACTTGTTTGTTGCTAGCAGTTAACGTTGCAAATGTCATTAAATTTAATACTAGTGGCAGCAAGATGGAAGCATTTAGCTCCTATTTAAATGCAAGTAATGTCATAGTAAACAAAATGTATCGCCATGCTTTTCATAGTACAAAACACCAACAAGTTTGTATTTTGTACTTTACTGCAACCAAAGTGCGTAAAACAGAAATACGTCTGGACCCAATTGAACGCCTGTCGTACTCAAATTTTGTAGTTGACGGAATACCTTGGATACAAGTGTATGCTTTGTGTGAAGTTGCAAATTACAGTCACCTTTCTACTAAATCATTTTTAGTTCCAAACCTTGTAAATTTTCACCTTTTGATTTTAACTTCAGAGAATGTTGTATTTTTTGCTTACGAAGATACTCCATGCGCTTATAACTGTAGAATTAAAATATTTAATGCGCAGTTATTAAAACTGAAAAGCACAATGTCTATTTTAGCTTCGTTTCAAAAATTATACTACCGCGATAATATCAAGGGTACTAACCAAATGATCAATGTGCACGCTCATAGTGAGATTATAGTGGCTCAAAATATAATCACCGGACATTACAATTGCACAAAAGGTGTGTCATGTGAATTTGACTTGTTTGAATACACGACATTATATGAAAAATTCCAGGTTAAGCAAAATATATTACCGCACATCTTTTTGTCAAAAGACTTAGGAATTAGGTACACTACAATTCTGGAAAAAGATCTAATTTCTGCATCGTCTAGCTCCTCACATTTGTTTGCACCATTTAGTTTAATTACCTGGATTTGTTTTCTATTTGTTGCAATTGTAATATTATGTTTTGTGTTGCTTGTCTCAAAGCTTACTTTAACATTTGTCACATTGTGGCTCTTCAGTACAGTAGTTGAGCAAGGCAGCGACCAAATACTTGCGGGAAGACAAGCATTTATAATTCCAATGTGGCTCGTTTTTATTCTGTTTTTGCGAAATTCTTACACTTCTAAATTATCATCCGATTTTTTGTTTGAAATTGAGCCCCAGAAAATGCCTGGTTCACTTGAAAATGTTTTGTTTCCCAGTAGCTCGGAGTACTCACATTATAAAATTTATTCAACAAAGCCAACAGTTGCCGAGTTGCTTGTACTTATGGTTAATTACAATAGGGAAACTGCAACAAGAACCCGAGCTCTTGCACAAAATGTCAGATTCATTTCTGGGGAGGATACTTATAAACTCTTGCGTCACAAAGAAATACAGTACAGCAGTTTATGCAATATTAGCGGAAATGGGTACACATTCAACATAAGTATGTGTCAGCAGACAACAGAATCATATAAACACCGTTTTGTGTTTCTTTATTTTATTAGCAGTTTAAGCCAAGTTAATACTTTGTCTCTACGGCACTTTGGCCCGCTACTTAGAGATGCTGATTACTATGACAACGATTGGGTTTATTTTAAAGTTGATGAGCGTTACTCCATTATACCAGACTGCGTGCTTAAACGCGTTTTTGTAAGAGCGCTGGGTTGGGCAGTATCAACAGGATTGTATGCTCATTTAGCTGAGCAATGGAAAACGTATAACATGGCAAGTATGTTGAATAAAAGGTTTAGGCAAACAGCAAATATGAAGCGTGTAAATTTCTACACATATTCAAATCAGTATGTGGTTAGGCAGCGATCAAGGCCTGAAGTTGTAAATTCAAAAGCGATGAAACACTACAAAGTATCTTCAAATTATGAAACACACATTGAAGCTAGTGCCATTAAGTTAGTTAGTATGGCTGTACCGTTCCGCGTATTCGGATTGTTTACGGGAATAGCGCTTTTCATTCTGATAGTAGAAAATGTTTATAAAAAGCAAATCTGGTTCTTTGCATTTTGTCAGTGTCTGAAAATAAGGAATTTTATTCACGTAAGTTACAAATTACTGAAACGTTATTATGTAAGCCATAACTTATTGAAAATCAAATAATTTTAAAGCCTCAAAAGAAATTAAAACAGTTAACACACTTGCAAATTTGCACTGTTGATATTTGGATGAGAGATGTTGTCATATATCCCTTTGCTTGCACCTCTGCAAATCTGCACATGCATTTACAACACGGACTTTACATAATCATGTTAAAAACCATCCTCTTTAAATGAATAAGCTTTGTATTTAAAAATAAACGAATTACTGAACATTTCAGCTATGCTACAATATGTACTAATAAATAAAAATATACAAATTTTTTCCGGAGTTTTACTTCTGTATGGTTCAAGCCGTTTTTGTTGTATTTGTAGCATTACCTTAAGTGAGCTGTATTATTTCATTTCAGGCAATTTCATGTTGATCAAAGCATCAGCTTTTATAAATAGTGTACATATACTTGTTTCATAGTATATTTATGTCATTTCTTTTCACAATATGCATTTTGGATGAACAACAATCCGTGATAGATAAACATGGTCACGTCTGCGTCAAAACTACGTATTTGAAAAGGCTGTTTAATGTTTTCCAGTTGTTTGTACAATATTCAAGGTATAGATAAATAGTATGTGGTTCAAGTTCGTTTTGGCTTTATTTTGCTCGTGTTATTTCATATTACGTTTGTGTTACGTTAGTAATTGTTTTACGGAAAGCAGCACTGCACTTACGTAACTGCTATGTAATTATTCAGTTACTATGTAGTATGCAATACAAATTGTTATTGCCACTGTAAAATAGCTTTTTTGTCACTAAGGGGCGTATAATCTAACTTTAGTTCTGGGTTTAAGTCGAGTTTAAACCCGGTTTAGGATTATCCTAATAATGTAAGTTTGGTTTAAACTCAAGTTAATCTAGAAAGATTATTCGAGCAAGATTAGCTCAAGTTATGCAATACGACACTTAAAACTGAAGTTAATACAAAACTTACGACCGGTCAGGAGTGGTCGTAAGCCAGTTTACGCTTGCCTTTGAAAATCGGATTAAATTTAATCTCGCTTAATCTTAATCGCGAGATTAGCCCGAAATTTACGGAATTCGGATTTAATTTGGGATTAGACAGGATTAGTTTAAACCCGGATTAAACCAAAAGTTACATTATACGCCCCTAAATGTTTAGTTGTAAATTTTAAAATTTACCATTTTATTTGACTGGCTTTATGAATATACACTTTGCATATAATAAATGTGTATCTATTTTCAAAACGTAAAATGAACTGTGAGTTTTAATGATTATTTATGTGTATAATAGTTTCACACGTTTGCCTGCACGCATGAAAAGAAAACAGTTCAGAACAGTGTGCCAAAATAGTGTTTTGCGCCCGTATTGTGTACTTTTTGTGATACTCTAGACATTTTTTTCAACACAGACAAGCCATGCAATTTAAAAAAGGTTGTTTTTCCTAGACAACTTCTACTAAAAAACTCTAAAATGGGTACAGAGTACAAACAAAATTTATCAATAGTAATATCTTAACGATTATGCGATTGATATTTGGGCTGTTGTTTGTGATAGTGATCTAAACAAATTACAGAGAAGAATCGATATACTTTTGTTGGAGTATGAGCATCCATCGTATTCTAAGCGTAGTAGTTTTTCAGATTTTGAATTGAGTGTAGTTAGACGCAAATTTGACCTTCTGTCAATTAAGGAACGACGAGATACTCTTGTTCTAAGACAGGCACGATTACTAGCTCTGAAGGAGCAATTGCCACTGTCTAAACGTAAATCAACAAGACTAACACCTTCGGCAATAGTTCCATCCTTTAAATCTGAAAGTTTCAAAAGAAGTTTGGTATACCGTAGAATTCAACTTTGGAATACATTACCTAAAGATCCAGATGTATTGAACATAAGTATGAGCAAATTTGAATTAGCTGTTAAGAAACACGTTTGTTGTTAAATGTTTTTTTAATGATAAAAAAATATTATTGACACTTAGTATTTACCTTAGCTAGTATATTATATATTTATCTATATGTCACCTTATGGAGAACAGAACGATTGTACTATTTACTTATGCTGATGTTTGGTGTTTGTATTGGTATACAGTACTGAAAAGGCTAGACAATAAAGATCAAATTCAAATTTTAACAATGCATAGAATGCTTTATTTTTCACAAAGGACTTTCCGAATTTAGGGTCATTTATGTCAACCAAAATAGTTACACCAAGGTAAACACTGTGCGTTAAAATAGCTTGTTTCTTGTTTTTAAGTTTTTGCTTGAAAGCTTCATTGAATTAGTTCCTGCTTGATTTGAATTCACTTCAACGTTTTGCAGTAGAAAGTGTAATATTACTTGTATTCTTTTGTCAAATATTGCAAGTGTTTGTATATTTTACCTTTTATATGTCTAGAATCTATACCAGTAAAAAGAGTTTCTTAACATAATTGGATATTTTTGTCATGTATAATATATATTTAGTATTAACTCATATTCGTGATGTAATTTAAATATTTTATTAAGTTTACAAAAGGCATGAACAAAACAGTATTGTCTTAAGAAAATTAGAAAACACAATGTCTTAGTAAAAAAAATTCAACAAACGTTTACCGAAATTTTGATAAGATGACAGATATTATGCATGACGTAAATAGCAGTTACCCATACAATACAATTTCGGTGCATTTATGGTTTTGAGTACATGGTCCGAGTGCATTTGTTGATTGGGCTTAATAAAAAGTGGTTGCTAGAAAAGCAAAGAAAATTGATAAATAAAAATTGTTTTTTATTCCAAACAAACAATTGACAGAAATTTTATGGTTCACTTCAAATTTGTGGAACAAAGTAGGACCCATTGGGGAGTTAGTTTTGTTGGAGTTTAAAGTATAATATACTTTTTAAATGGCAAGACAACTCTCTTTTTTAAACCGATAATCTGAATTATCACATAGATTACAAATTACAACTTGAAAACTATTTTGTTTTTGCATGCATTGCATGCATGCGAATTTTCTTTTCGCGTGAAACCACTTCATTCAAAAACACTAATCATCGCTCAAATTGTGTTTGTTTAAAAACTAGGTTCATAATTATTATTTGTTAAGTTTAGTAGAGTCCTAGAGAAATGGTTACTTCTAAAATTTAGCTATGATAGCCGTTCAAACAGTCAATACATTTTGAATGCACATTTACAACCATGACTAGACAATCTGCAACTAACATGGATGACAGAGTGACAAACAAAAGCATTTGTTTAGTAGCAAAAGTATTATTACCTTTGTAGATTTCTTTGAGCAAAGTGTTGTACTTGAAATCGACTGAATGCGCAAGGTAACTGCACAAATTCATAAGTGCAATGGTGCATTTTGTAAAAACATATTTGATCGCTCCTTCTGTAGGAAAGCTATTTTGAATAAATTTTTGGTTTGTCTGTATGGCTGCCTGTGTATTCTTTTTTTAATTGGCAAAACAGGCTCACATCCTCAAATTTGGCTCCAAGCCTTCTCTAATGCAGTCTGAACCATCTAGTGTTAGTTCGCCGGTTCTGCAGGAGAGCTACCGCAGATATCATTGTCAGTCTTACATTGTTTCAATCCGTCCGTCAAACTTTTTTAAAATCAGGCTAAACTGGCTCCAAACCAGGTTTAGTTGGTTCCAGACGAAACTAAGCTAAGTAGCAAGTGTACGTTCAAACCCTGTTTTACAGCAAGCATATTTTAATGCTTCCAGTTTTCCATGGATCTCAAAATTATAAAAAATAGTAAGATTTTGTAGTTATTGACAGCTTTACCCTCTAAAAGCATCGCATTCAAAAACTGACAAGCAAAGCAAACTCAAGTACAAATTATTGTTTTTTGAGAGGCTTCCCACTTTTTACAAAGGGAACTCGGGTTCGAATTGCAAAAAACTAAAAGCTCCGTGAAACAAACTTGTGCCCTTAACACAAAAGTCTATCGCCTAACCATAGGCTGAGACGCCTCTCAAAATAGACGGCTGTAATAACTTCTCCTTTAGCTTTCCTTGTCAGTTAGGAACGCGATGCTTTTAGAGAGTAAAGCTGTCAATATATGGATGTCTGAATTTTGGTTTTTGTGTTGATGCATTTTGTATACAATCATCGTGTAATTTTGTGTTCACTTTAGATAGTCATTGTCTCTAGCAGCGGGCATTTCTCAATGCCTTGCCTCAATGCCTCTCAATGTTTTGAAATAATAGGAAAAAATAAGTTGCCGAGACAAATTAATTATCTGGCTAAATCTTTCGTGAAATTAGATTGTTTTCCACCGTATGTACGTATTGCATGTATATTGTATAAACAACTAAAAGACAACAAGCCATCGTTTTGAGTACATATTTTGAGCCTTGTTGTGATGATGGTTATTTATAATAAACTTTATTCAAACCGTAGCGCATATTGTGACAAACAATAATTTTCTATACAATACAATCATCGTGTGCAACTATATAAAATTATTTATTAAAGCTGTTGCAAGTATTTCATTTGCTAGGGCATTGTTTGAATTTATGGGACTGCAATAAGCAAAACGTACAATTTTGGGAAATTACTGTTTATTTACACTTTTTCTCTCATTGCATGTTGGCAAACTTTCTTTTCGTGATTCAAAGCAAAACTCCACGAGTAGTTGCACAATGCAAAAACGAAAACACGGATTCAAATTCATGATGATGATGAAAACGAAAACACGAATTAAAATTCATGATGGTCCTTTTGTGATTGTGCATTGGAATTACAAACTAGGCTTTCTTAAAAACTGGTCTAAACAGTAAACTCTTAAAAATTTAAGTGCACAGTTACAGAGTTTGCAGTTGTATGTGGTTATATGTTTTTAAACCTAACTTTCTTTTATATGTGAAACTGCAGTTGAAAATTAGTCAGTTTTTTTCCTGCTGTGGATTTGCACTGCTTCTCCAAATATTGCTTTTACCAGATGTGAAGCATTAGTGTCTGTACAAAAAAATGGGTTGCGTTTTAAAAATTTACTTATTCACAGTACGTTCAAAAAAGCTTTAGTACAATGAAATTATTTATTGAAAATGCCAAAAGTATTGCGCAATGTGATTCTTAGACTATAGACGTGGACAATTTGTTTAATTTACACATATATTTATATGCAATTTATTCGTTACAACATTGACGAGGTTGATTTTTTTGTTTTTTTGGTGGACTAGGAGACAAAAGTGTTTTGCCTATATAAATTGCTTTAACATTCAGTGATTGTGCAAATTTGAATCCAGTGGTTTTGTAAAGCAAAGGCGGACTTGCTTTGTTTGCAAATTGTTGGTGTGAATGATACGCAATTCGTTTAGTCGATTCTTTTATAAACTTTTTGAAATCAGCAAACCAAAATCTTTATTTCTGCTACACTTTGGCACAAAGAAGCTTCTGGACAACAATACAATGCCCAACTGTTGAAATTCATTAGAATATCATTTATAAACCTAAGTGTGAGTGTCGTTGGGACCGTAAATTATTAAAGCGATCTTACTCAGGATTTTTTAAGCTAAAGCTGTGAGTGAATACTACGTCACTCATTTGAAAGTTTTATAGCCTACACGCATTTTAAATCCGTTGAAAAAAGTTTAGCCTGGTATGATTGTGTCCTAAAATTATGTATTCTTACTTTAAAGGTATTTGACATCATATCTTAAGCAAATTTTTTACAATTCACCTAGAAGGTAGACACAGATTTATGTGAAATAATTCTCAGTGTCGTCCAGCAAGTTGCTTTAATATGAATACACAGGTTTTCCGAAAAACGTTAGTCCCACTTTTTCTTATTGTTGTCCTTTTCAACAGCAACACTCATTATTTTACAACTCCAATAGAGATACTTTTAAACACTTGCACAATACGTTTCACATTTTCAAACGTTGCATATTGGGTTAATGGTATAAAGTCTGAAAACCCGAATACTTTAGACACAAAGTTTTTAAACATTTGCAGGGTCCGACAAACTTGTTTGTTGCTAACCGTTAACGTTGCAAATGTCATTAAATTTAATGCTAGTGGCAGCAAGATGGAAGCATTTAACTCCTATTTAAATGCAAGTAATGTCATAGTAAACAGAATGTATCGCCATGCTTTTCATAGTACAAAACACCAACATGTTTGCATTTTGTACTTTACTGCAACCAAAGTGCTTAAAACAGAAATACGACTGGACCCAATTGAACGCCTGTCGTATTCTAATTTTGTAGTTGACGGAATACCTTGGATACAAGTGTATGCTTTGTGTGAAATTACAAACTACAGTCACCTTTCTACTAAATCATTTTTAGTTCCAAACCTTGTAAATTTTCACCTTTTGATTCTAACTTCAGAGAATGTTGTATTTTTTGCTTACGAGGATACTCCATGCGCTTATAACTGTAGAATTAAAATATATAATGCGCAGTTATTAAAATTGAAAAGCACAATGTCTATTTTTGCTTCTTTTCAAAAATTATACTACCGCGATAATATCAAGGGTACTAACCAAATGATCAATTTGCACGCTGATAGTGAGATAATAATGGCTCAAAATATAATCAGCGGACATTACAATTGCACAAAAGGTGTGTCATGTGAATTTGACTTGTTTGAATACACGACATTATATGACAAGTTCCAGGTTAAGCAAAATATATTACCGCACATCTTTTTGTCAAAAGACTTAGGAATTAGGTACACTACAATAGTGGAAAAAGATCTCATTTCTGCATCGTCTAGCTCCTCACATTTGTTTGCACCATTCTGTTTAATTACCTGGATTTGTTTTCTATTTGTTGCAATTGTAATATTATGTTTTGTGTTGCTTGTCTCAAAGCTTACTTTAACATTTGTCACATTGTGGCTCTTCAGTACAGTAGTTGAGCAAGGCAGCGACCAAATACTCTCGGGAAGACAAGCATTTATAATTCCAATGTGGCTCGTTTTTATTCTGGTTTTGCGAAATTCTTACACTTCTAAATTATCGTCCGATTTTTTGTTTGAAATTGAGCCCCAGAAAATGCCTGGTTCACTTGAAAATGTTTTGTTTTCCAGTAGCTCGGAGTACCCACATTATAAAATTTATTCAACAAAGCCAACAGTTGTCGAGTTGCTTGTACTTATGGTTAATTACAATAGGGAAACTGCAACAAGGACCCGAGCTCTTGCACAAAATGTTAGATTCATTTCAGAGGAAGATACTTATAAACTCTTGCGTCACAAAGAAATACAGTACAGCAGTTTATGCAATATTAGCGGAAATGGGTACAAATTCAACATAAGTATGTGTCAGCAGACAACAGAATCATATAGACACCGTTTTG
The DNA here is from genome assembly GCA_029691765.1 of Entomobrya proxima. Taxonomy (NCBI): domain Eukaryota; kingdom Metazoa; phylum Arthropoda; class Collembola; order Entomobryomorpha; family Entomobryidae; genus Entomobrya; species Entomobrya proxima. Next base: position 65,860,151 of record CM056168.1, read on the forward strand.
TGTTTCTTTATTCCATTAGCAGTTTAAGCCATGTTAATACTTTGTCTCTACGGCACCTTGGCCCGCTACATAGAGATGCTGATTACTATGACAATGATGGGGTTTATTTTAAAGCTGATGAGCGTTACTCCATTATACCAGACTGTGTCCTTAAACGCGTTTTTGTAAGAGCGCTGGGTTGGGCAGTATCCACAGGACTTTATTCTCATTTAGCTGAGCAATGGAAAACGTATAGCATGGCAAGTTGGCTGAATAAAAGGTTTAGGCAAACAGCAAGTATGAAGCGTGTAAATTTCTACACATATTCAAATAAGTATGTGGTTAGGCAGCGGTCAAGGCCTGAATCTGTAAATTCAAAAGCGATGAAACACTACAAAGTATCTTCAAATTATGAAACAAGCATTGAAGCTAGTGCCATTAAGTTAGTTAGTATGGCTGTACCGTTCCGCGTATTCGCGTTGTTTACGGGAATAGCGCTTTTCATTCTGATAGTGGAAAATGTTTATAAGAAGAAAATCTGGTTCTTTGCATTTTGTCAGTGTCTGAAAATAGGGAATTCTATTCACGTAAGTTACAAATTACTGAAATGTAATTATATAAGCCATAACTTATTGAAAAACAAATAATTTTAAAGCCTCAGAAGAATTTAAAACAGTTAACAAACTTGCAAATTTGCACTGTTGATATTTGGGTGATACATGTTTCCTATATATCCCTTTGCTTGCACCTCTGCGAATCAGCACATGCATTTACAACACGTACTTTACATAATCATGTTAAAAAACATCCTCTTTAAATGAGTAAGCTTTGTATTTAAAAATAAACGAATTACTGAACATTTTAGCTATGCTACAATATGTACTAATAAATAAAAATATACAAATTGTTTCCGGGGTTTTACTTCTGTATGGTTCAAGCCGTTTTTGTTGTATTTGTACCAATACCATGAATGAGTTGTATTATTTCATTTCAGGCAATTTCATGTTGATCAAAGCAGAAGTTATTATAAATAGCGTACATACACTAGTTTCATAGTGTATTTATGTCATTAAGAATAATATTCTTTGTCATTTCTTTTCACAATATATGCATTTTGGATGAACAACAATCCATGATAAGTAAACATGGTCACGCCTGGGTCAAAACTACGTACTTGAAAAGGTTGTTTATTGTTTTCAAGTTGTTTGTACAATATTCAAGGTACAGATAAAAATTATGTGGATTAAGTTCGTTTTGGCTTTATTTTGCTTCTGTTATTTCATATTACGTTTCTTTTACGTTAATGATTGTTTTACGGAAAGCAGCACTGCACTTACGTAACTGCTATGTATTTATTCAGTTACTATGTAGTTTGTAATAAAAATTGTTATTGCCACTGTTAAATATATTCTATTTGTCACCAAATGTTTGGTTGTAAATTTTAAAATTGACCGTTATTCTGGAACTGGCTTTATGCATGTACACTTTGCATATAATAAAAGGTGTACCTATATTCAAAACGTAAAAAAAAACTATTAGTTTTAATGATTATTTATGTGTTGGTATAATAGTTTCTCAGGTTAGCCTGCATGCATGAAAAGAAAACAGTTCATAGCAGTTTGCCAAAATAGTAACTTGTGTCCGTATGGTGTACTTTTGTGATACTCTAGACTATTTTTTCAAAACAGACAAGCCATGCAGTTTAAAAAAGTTGTTTTTCCTAGACAACTTCTACTAAAAAACTCTAAAATGGGCACACAGTACAAACAAAATTTATCAATTGTAATATCTTAACAATGCATAGAACGTTTTATTTTTCACAAAGGACTTTCCGAATTTAGGGTCATTTATGTCAATCAAAATAGTAACACCAAGGTTAACACTGTGCGCTAAAATAGCTTGTTTGTTGTTTTTAAGTTTTTGCTTGATGGTGTCATTGAAATAGTTCCTGCTTGATTTGAATTCACTTCAACGTTTTCCAGTATTGAACCTAAAAGCGATTATTGAAAAACGTTTTAGCGGACATTTATTTTGGGTGTTTGAATGCACTTAGAGCGGCCTTACGAAAAACGGGTAGAAATATAAAATAATGTCAAGGTTTTTACGTCTCTTATTGAAATCCTAAGATGGTGTTTTTCTTGCAGTGACAATGTGCCAATTTTTATTTGTTTAAAGCAGCTTTATATTTTTTGTTGAATTGAATTGAATTGAATCTTTAATGTCTTGCCATGTTTCAGTACATGTACTGTTATTCTTATGGGGACATAACAATTAAATAATCTTCTATCTACTGTTAAATTAAAATAAGTGCTAAATAATATTAATTATTTTAACAATTTCTTAACAATTCTTTTGCAATTTGTACAAAATTATTATAACCTATCGTATCAATTTCCGTATTTTTAGGCATACTATTCCATAATACCTTCATTCGATACTCTATACTATTTTTGTAAAATTCTGAATTTGGTTTTGGTAGAGTTAATATTGGGAAGCTCTTTTCTGTTTGTCGTTTTGATATAATGTCAGCAAACTCGCCATTTCTATACTTATTAAATGCTGTTTTAAGGACGATCAAGTCCCTCCTTTCAGTTATGCTAACAAAGTTATAGCGTTCCCTTAACGTTTGCAAATTTACTATCAGGGATTTCTTCTTTTTCCTCTTTGCGAATGATGGGTATTCAAAGTCTACGATAAACCTATCAACTTTGTCTTGTATTTGCTGTAGTTTATTGTCACTTTGTATTCCCCATATATCTAAAGCATAGTCTATTACTGAGTGTAAATGAGCATTTACCATAATCTTCATAACTCGCTTATCTATATATCTCCTAAATCCTCTAAGGTACTTAATTTTTCTTGAAACCTTTTCTTTTACTGATTGAAAGTGTTCATCAAAACTTAATGTGGGATCTAGAATAACTCCTAAGTACTTAAAAGAATAAACACGCTCAATATGCTTATCTCCGATTTGTAAACCTGTTATATCCTTTTCTTTGTTTATTGTTCTGTCTCTTCCCTTATGGAAATACATAACTTTAGTTTTGTCAAAATTGATTTTCATGTGATTTGAGTCACACCAAGCCTGTACCTTTTTCAGTTCAATAGTTAACCTTTCATTTATTTCTTCTAATGTTTTACCATGGCAATACATTGCTACATCATCTGCATACTTTATCATAGAAATAGTAACTACTTTTGCTAGGCTATTTATGTACATGCTGAAGGTCAAAGGACCTTTGGCTGACCCTTGACATATACCTCTCTTTAACGGATAGCATTTATTTCCAGACTCAATCGTGAACACACGGTTAGTGTAATTCTCTTTGATTATTTTTACATAAAAAGGTTCTAAGCCGTATTCATGCATTGTCTTGATAACAAGTTTATCGTGTTTGATAGAGTCAAATGCTGTACTGAAATCTAAGAATAGGACGCCTACTTTCATAGACGTTTTATCTACCTCCGTATAAATGTCCTTCGTTAATTGTGTCAATGCAGTGTGACAAGAATGATTTTTCCTATACGCATGCTGATTACTACACAATTTTGATTCAACTCGTGTTCTAATTCTCTCAGCTAAAAATTTTTCAAAAACTTTGCAATAATCAGACAACAATGATATCGGTCTATAGTTTTTTGGATTATGTCTACTCCCTTTTCCTTTGTACAGTGGCTTTATATTAGCTCTTTTAAAGCTAGAAGGTATGCTTGAGTTAGTTAGCATTACCTGAAATAGCCATACTAACATTGCTACAAAAACTGGTCCACAAGCCTTCATAATTTTTGCGGAGACTAATGAAGGTGGATTGAAAGATTTTTTTGTGTCTACTGAAAATAATGCCTTTTGGACCTCTTTTTTCGTTACCTGTATTGGCATTTTGTCCTCAACAAGGCTATCTGAATAATCATAATTTTTACTGTAATTTTCTACCTCAGTTTCAACTGTGTCCAGTTCTATGTCACTTTTGAGTACAAAATTTTCTGCAAGAACATCATTTATTTCATCTTTTGTGTAAATACGCCGTTTGCCAACTTCTAAATAGCTTATGGGTGCTGACTTTTTAATTCTAAACTTTGTCAGTCTATCTATGTTGTCCCATAGCGACACAGTATCTACTTCCTCGCTACATTTTGTGGTAAAATACTCATATTTGTTTGCCAATGTTGAATTTTCAAAGACAATGGTTGTTGACAAAGTTGACAATGTTTTATAAAATATTGTTTTCTTTTTTGTTTGTTACAATTATACAATAATAACAAATATTTACACATCTATCAGGCTTGTGATGGATAATTGTTTGCAAAACAAAGCAGTTAGATAAACCACTTACGTGCATTTTGTTTGCTGAGAAGGTGTCTCATTTAAATATGGGTGAAAAAAAACACAGCATTTAGTTTCTGCGATGATAATACATACTATTCGGATCCGATACTATAATACGATGATATATGAAGCAAAATAAACTTTTGCGTCATTGGTGTATATACGTTCTAATAAAACTTTTTCCTAAAAGAGTATTTATATTTCAAAAGAGTTTATCTTTAATCTCGAATGCATATTTTGTAATTGTGATTTTAGGAATTTGAGTCTTTTGTGTTTGCCCGTTAACATTAGTTAGTAAGTGTTTTGTGTCTTATGAATTTCACGTTATAGGACCATTGTGTGATAATAGCAGTTTGATAGTTGCAAAATACAGAGACATGCCGATTTTATGAACCAACAATAATATTTCAGCAGTTGAATACGTTCAGTAAATTTTTATTATGTCCAAAATGTCATTTCTTGAACACAAAGAGAAAAGATTCTGTAAAGTTTTGCTTTTAAACCATTATGCTTCATGTTGCTTTAAACGCTAGTATCGTGCTTATGTTTAAAAGAAATTTTGAGTAGTTCCACAAATGAAACTACTATTTTTTGGCAACTGCATTATATTTAGTTTTGTCAAGGTAGAAACAATAAATACTAACATGTTTTATACCTTATTTCTGAAAACCATTGTAGTACATTTTATTGTCGAAATTGTTTTTTGCAAATAATTAGTTGTGTGCATTGTGTATGCAAGCACAATTATAGTATTGCATTGAAATATAATTTGAAAGTTCACATTTTGCTCTGCAACCTTTGGCATTATATTCATCAAAATAACAAGTTTTCAAAACCTGCTTTGTTAAGCAAGTTCATTATACTTGCTTGAGTGCAATAATGTGTTCTCTGTGCTTTCAAAACAAGATGATTATACATTTTGTCGTTAATCCGATGTCGAAAGAAAGTTTGTAAAAACTGAAGGATAAGTCTACAAAATTTTACTTGTGCAATAACAATAACGACAATAGTTAGCCAGTGGCAAAGCTTTGAGTATTTAAGAATAGCCCTTGCTAATTCTAATCAATAAGTTTTTCACTGTATTTGTTATTTTAAATTCCCACGAGTCCCTTCGTTCTACTACGTATTTCAAGTTTACTTTTTTGCAGAACAAAAAAAGACAAGACAAGTATTTCTGGATACAATTACAGCATTGTGGATAACTAACACAAGAGCGTGCTTTCAAATACAAACCTCATCTTGTCTACTTGTTAGAAACAATTAAAAAGTATATTTTATATTTTGATCCTGATATATTTTTTGAAAACTTGATTTAGTAAACTAAAGATATTGTTGAGTTTATTTATTAAATTCTTTCAAAACTTGGTCGTAATAGGGTTTGGGATAAATAAGCACGAATAAGCTAAAAAAATTTTTACGAACGCTAAATTATTATGTGAAGTATTGACATGCTATTTTGAAAACTCATTATGTTTTACAAATTTATATTTTAAAAACAAATTCAAGCTAAGTGAGTACCAGTTAGTTTGAAGTAGCTGAAACACAACAGCCTGCTTTTATTATCAAGTAGCTCAAGAATAATTAAATGGTTTAGCTATGTAAACGCTCATTAGACCATTACAAATATCTAAGTGTTTATGGAGACAGCTTAAGTGGTCGTTTAAAAAAGAAATAATCAGAAATTGACTATTCTTTGTATGCCTGTTAAGCGTGTAGTAGAGTGGATTGGAGTTTAAAAAAGTAAAGCAGAAGGTATAATAATACTCATGTTGATAAGGTGTTGTTTTAACTCGAGTCTCAGGCGAGTTAGCCAAACACAAACTAATGTCAAACCAAAAACATGCTTGACAGTTTGACTTAGGAATTTGTTCTATCTATATCTTAAAAATGTATTGGGACTTTTGGAAACTTTGACAGGAAATTTTACAATTTTTTACATTTCATGCAAAATCAATACGAGCTTCACGAATACAAGTAATGAATAGTAATATGAGTATTCGAAATTTTACTACTTTCTTCGTCAGGACAAATATTTTTTAATTTAACAGAGATTTTAACAAATTTTTTCATAAAATTCACTTAAAAATGTATTGGAAATAGATATTCCTTTTGCAAGGAAATTTATATGCTGAAAACATGGTGTTTCAAACGCCAAAAAAGTTCAGTCTGACGTTCCAAAGTAATTGACAACGGCGCAAAAGACAATATGGCAAGTGAAATTATGGCGTTAAGTTAATTCTATGGTGTAACAAGAACTTAGCAAAACTGATTTCATGCAAATATTTTCCAGCAAATTTAAATGTTGAATTACAGAATATTTAAATTCTTTAGTTTATTTCCGTTTTTTAATTGGTGGTATAGCCAATGTAGTCAATACCACTTAGATTCTGATACCTAGAAAATATTGGATATACAATGAACCTTTCAATTGTCCTGCTACAAGTGCCTGGAAGTCTAGGAATATTTTTTAGCTCTGAAATGTTGGTTGCCTCAACTAAAAAATTGTCATTGGTGCGTAGCCCACAAGGGACAACCGTTTCAATGCAAAAATAAAGGTTGAGTTAGCGCACGATATGTGGAACTTTACATTTCGTAGTGGTACCGTTCTCAATCAGATGGTATACTTATATAAATTTAGTCTTAACCATACCAGAATTATGACGTTCAAGGCTAACCTAATTTGTGAACATTTACGCTGTATATAAAGTCATCAAACGATTTTCATATTTAAAAATCCTTATAACAATGTCACAGATTGTAACGTCATGAACTCAGTTAAGAATTGGTTAAACTTAAAACATTACTAAAGTTTGATGTTTGCAATGTAGTCAACGTCAATAATAATAATTGAAAAGATGGTGACATTGAATATGTAGAAAATTGAGTAAATGATATCAAAAAATAAGTAAAAACTGAGAAGCATAAATAATACGATTTTTGTTTGAAAATTTTAGTTGAGTTAACAGATTGATAAAAAATGTCACTGAAAGATTTTAAACGTGTCAATCAGTAATATATATTTTTGCACTGTAGAGATTTGATGGATGACTTTCGAAGTTCTATTCAATCCGCATTGTTGCATTGAAATATTCAGTGCAAGCAGTGCATTTATAATACATTGATATAACACATAGTAAAGTAGTAACATGCAAAATACAAGTAATGAAAGACCCAAAGGAATACATTACTTACCCCGTATTTTATGTGTTTCATCAACACAACTGTCTTTGCTCTGAACGTTTCTGATGATGATGTGATAAACTCGAATATTTTATTTAAAACGTTTTACAATTGCTCCCTAAAGCATAGTTTGTGCATGGGCATGAGAATATCTTACAATTGAAAACATTATTATAGTACCGGTATGGTTATCGTAAGGGAAAAGCCATCAAGTAATTGTCACAAAGAAAGCATGCAACACGAGTTAATTTCACCAAGCGGTTAGCATATTCACTTAAAATCCCTTTGATTTTGTTAGACGACCTGTTCAGATATCTCCACGCTTAGTTACCTTTGTTTTCATCCACCTGTATCAATACGATTATTTTTTTCCGTAAACACGTCAACCCATGGGCACATTCATAGGCATTCTTCCAGCTTGACAGCTCAATAAAGCTCAAGGAAAACGAAAAATTTGTATTAATTTAAAAACATAGACGAGGAGGTAGAGAGACGTTTTAATTTTGGGTCTGTATGCCTATAAGGAAAATGTTGTTCTTTAACTATTGTTGTTCTGTATACTAAAAACAAAACTTGAAACAATATTTTTATTTTCTCAATTCATGCTTCTCAGTTCATTAGAGCGTAAAATGTGCACTATCGTATTTTAGAGCAAATAGAGCGCAATAAACGTGAAGGTAGATATTTTAAACATGAGATGTGGCAGAATCTTTTTCATAAAATGTTTTTATGCTCTAATTGAATCAGTTTACAAATGCAAATTCAATTGAACGATCTAAGTCCAACCAACCTAAGAATTGGGAAAAATAAAATTTTTCAGCACCGTTTACTTCTAAATAATTACTACTAACTACACTGATAAGGATACTTTTATATTTGAATGAAGGAATGAATGAAATATATTTTTACCGAAAGGTATGGATAGAAACGTTTATGTCGAAACCAAACAATGAGATTAAATATTCCAAACCTGTTGACTGAATAACCTTGGAGGAGTTTATCTATGAGATAACTCTGCAATTAAAATGCTTTTTCATCAATGCTTGCGATACTTTATATCCTACAGAATATAGCAAAGGGAGGGCGCTGTTTGTTTTAACTCTTTTTGGGAAAGCATTAGCTACATTCCTGACACATTAGAGTTTTTTGGTTATAAATGTTTTGAATAGATAGCTCGTTCCTTTGAAAATATTAAACCCACTGATAACAAGATTTTAGCTTTTTTGTTACTTGTCGCAATATTTTGTCGTTCATTAAAACAATTTAAACCCATGCTGCAGTGCTCTTTAAGTACGTATAGAACACTTTTCATTATCACCGCTATATATTTTTCATAATATTCATACCTTATTTCAAGTGAAAAACGAAAGTCACCAAACCATTCATAAAAACAGTAGGGTTTTGCAAACTGTGAATAAAAATATTAGTGTATAATAAAAGGGAAATTTACAAATTTATGAAGTTTCCTTCTGTGGAGAATAAATTCATATAAAAAGAAGAAATAAAACTCAAGAGGAATATTTTATAAATCGACCGCACAATACATAGGAATAATTGCCTTTCCAAGGTTGTGCACATAAGTCATATACTATATCCAAAATATATGAATATATATGAATAAATGTCCAACTCAAGAAATGAAACTAAAGTTTTGCGGATTTATTGAAAAAGAGAATTCAAACGTTGCTGCCTGTTTTAAGATTATTCAGTGTGTTGGCCAATAATACAACTGGTGTATGATCGACAAAATATAACTTTTTGCGGCATAAAGAAAATTCAGAAATATGGCCTTGTTCGTGCAACGTTTATTTGTTAGTATATATTTTATGTACGTTTAGTTATCACCGTAGATTACATATTTACATAGTTAAATAAATTTACAGCATTTTGTTTGTTCTTAAACACAAAATCTAATAGCTTCACCATTACAACCTGATATCACATCCATTGATACCCTGATGTGAACTTGTGTAAACCGAGCCGAAACGTCGGATTGCAAATAAAAGTTTCAAAATACTTACACTCGTAGTACCCTACAATTATTACCTCTTAAAATTACATTGAAGAAAACACGTAGCAACTATAATAGATATAAACGCAACATTCACCACCCCAATTTCCATTGTTCAGGTAAGCAATTTAAACTCCGTTATCCGTAGACCTCATGTTTACTCACGTTTTAGTAGTTTGCACGTTACCTAACAAGTATTCAATATTTTTCGACACGTATTCCACGCTTGATGACACTGATAAAGCCCCATCAGCAAAATTTGTTTCTTGTCAACATTTTCTACTACCAGAATAAATAGTGCTATTCCCGTAAACAACGCGTATACGCGGAATGGTACAACCATGCTTATCAACTTAATGGCATTTGCTTCAATGGGACTTACATCCTTTGAAGTTACTTTGTAATGTTTTGTCACACCTGAATCAGCATTTTCAGACATAAACTGCTGCCTAAGCACATACTGATTAGAATAAGTGTAAAAATTTACACGCTTTAAATTTGTCGTTTGATTGAACTTTTGAAGCAGCAGCTGTGCAATATTATACGTTCTCCATTGCTCAACCAGATGAGCGTAAAGTCCTGTAGATACAACCCAACTAAGAGCTTTAACAAAAACTCGCTTAAGCACAGAATCCGGCATAATATAATAGCGCTCGTCAATTTTAAGATAAACCCCATCATTGTCAAAATAATCTGCATCTTTTAGTAGCGGGCCAAAATGCCGTAGAGACAAAGCCTTAACACCGCGTACACTTCTGATTGAATACAGATACACGAACCGGTTTAAGTTAGAATCTATTGTTTGCTTACACCTGTCTATTTTAAATTCATATAAATATTCTTTGGTAATGTTGCACGAGTAGTTGTACTGTATTTCTCTGTGACGCAGCAAATTATAAATATCCTCTTTTGAAATCAATTTAACATTTTTTGCAACAGCTTGTGTCCTTGCTGTACTCTCCGTTTTATAATTTAATAGAAGTATTAGTAAGTCGGCGGTTATTTGCTTTGTAGAATATACATTTTTGTGAGAGTACTCTAAGCTATTTGTAAACAAAATATTTTCAAGGGAACCAGGCATTTGCTGAGGCTCTAGTTGGAAAAGGAAATCGGAAGAGAGTTTAGAAGTATAGGAATTTCTCAAAAAAAGAATACACACTAGCCACATTGGTATAATAAATGCTTGCTTTCCTGCAAATATTTTATCACCGCCCTGTTCTACAGTTGTACTGAGAAGCCAGAGTGTAACAGTTTCAAATGTGAGTTTTGAGACGCACATAATTAAAATCAGTAACACAATTGCCACTACCAGAAAACATATCCAAGAAGCCAGAGCAAACGGTGCAAATAAATGTGAGGAGCTGGATGATGAAGAAATGAAAGCTTTCTCTAAACCTGTGATATATCTGATCCCAAAACCATTAGACCAAAGCATATTAGGTAGCATTTGGAACCTATCCTGCAATTCCCCAAATATTGCCGCGTATTGAATCAAAATGAAATAGCATGACACACCGCTTGTACAGTTGTAATGTCTGGTAATAATATGTGCAATTACGTGGTTTTCATCATAAGCGCGCAAGTTTACTTTTGAGCTATGTGCATTATTGTTGGCGTGATAGTGATGTATTTGGAAAACTTTGAAAATTGCTAAAACGTTTTGCAATTGCAGCAATTTTGCATTGAACAATTTAATTTTACATTTTGTTGATTTGCAAGGAATATCCGCGTAGGCAAAAAACAAATTGTCGGAGATTAAAAGCAAAAGATAGAAATTCACACGGTTTGGAATTAATAATGGTTTGGTAGAGAGTTGCCTCTGGTTTGCGATTTCACACAAAGCATAGACTTGAAGCCAGGGTATTCCACCAGATACAAAATTGGAAAAAGATTTTTCTTCTTCTGGACCGAAATTTATTTCTGACTTAAGTGAGTTGAGAACTGGAAACTGCAATATACAAACGTGTTGATGTTTTGCATTATTCAAAGCATACCGATACATTTTATTCTGAATTGTATTGCTTGCATTTTGGTAATTTTGAAATGATTCAAGGTTGCCGCCTCTAGCTTGTATGAAATTGAAAACGTTAAGTGTTAATACCGTACAAGTTTGTCTGGACCAGCAAATGTTTAAAAATTTCGGTTGTAGGGAAGTAGAAGTCTTCAATTTTTGCCCATTATTATAGTTTGCCACTAAGGAAAATGAAAAGCGTATTGTGCAAGTGTTTAACAGAATTTCTACAGGAGCGGGAAAACACTGAAAGCTGCTGTAGAAAAAGACGGACAAAACAAATGTATGCGGTATATTTCTTATGGAAACAAATGAAATCATAATCAAGGAAAAATATTATTCTGTTACGTTGTATTGTAAGATACCTTGTTGTGCGAACTAAGTAGACTAATAATCTAGTTCTTATCAAATTAGCTACAAACAAATACACAAGCTTCTGATGACATTATTTTCTTAAACCTTAAAACAATTATTTGTTTTTAACGGTAGTATATGTTAGTTTATGCGAAGTTCCAGTTTTCATGTATGGGATGTTTAATCAATTTCATTGCAAAGTAGGAGCTTGAATTTTGGAAGTTGAAATATCTTTCAAGTTAAAGTATTTAGTTTTAAGACACAAAATAGAATAAAACTTAACTGTTTTCTGACATCCTGCGAGACCCATTCTTACATACATTTTGATTTTTTGCCCGCTGCTTTGGAATTGGAAGTGATCTGAAAACGGCATAATCTGTTTACATAAAAAATTAATTATAGACATAAAACAAACAGCCAAATTTCTTGAATTCGGTTGTACTGGGTTTCTTCCAGCTAGTATTATGATAGAATTAGGATTATTTAAACCTGGTTGAGGTAGTAAATTTTCCAAGAAGGTTGTTTTTTCATCCTTAATATGCTTAAGAGTTTTTGGTATGAACGCTAACGTTTAAACTCTCCAGTGTGTATATTTGTGTTTTCACCAAATTATTTGTTTACACCCAAGCTTGATTTTGCAAATTTGGTCAATTCCAATTTGAGTTTAATTTTTTGAGATATAATTCATTCTGCTATTTTTCAAAATACATGGATTTAAGTTTCTGAATTATTGTAAATATTGTAAAGGTTTCAGCAAGTTTGTCAGAAAGTAAACCAGTTTAAGTATGTATCACACAGGCAGGCATAAAGTCTGTTTATTCAAATCTGCGTTTGTTTGGAGTAATATGTCATAGACATACCTACAACCACGGAGTTTGAGTTTGCACAGTCATAGAATATCTTAAAACTTCAAATGCAAAATATGTTTTGTGTAAAAGTTTACAATAGAACAGCCATGGTAGATTGATGATAGTGTATAATTGAAAGCCTGAAAAAAATTATCAATGTTCTGTATAATCGTTCAAGTCCACAGACAAATAACTTGTTTACTACACATTTTTTAATAAGTATAATTTATAGCTCCACTGCAGTCCTACAAAGCAAGTCTTTACGGATCTTCATTCTGTTGTCTATTTTCAACTTTTTATATAGTGGAACGTCTGACAGACCTATGGTTTTGAAACGAGGTAAAAAGTCTGCTACCATGCAATGAAAGGACATAATTAAACGTTGTGCCAGAATAGTATTTTTCACAACAGTACCTTAATGTATATCGGTCATAGTATATCAGATAATGGTATGTTGAACGAAGGAGGATCATGCATTCACCTTTAGAAATGGTTTATTCAAAGTACTTTTACAATACGATTGTACCACAAATATAATTATTGTTTGCCAGAATATGCAATCCATTTTAAAGGCATTTTACGTCGTCGTAAAGTAAACATCGTCACGTCAGGGTCAAAACTATGTACTAAACAAGATTGTTTGTGGTTTTCAAGTTGTGTACATATTATTTGTAGAGTATATAATCAATATTATGTAAATTGAAGCTTCTCCAAGCATTTTTAAAACAGCAATTTTCGGCAGGGTTTTTGTAATTTGTAATTTGTAAAACTGATAGCTATACAAAGTGGTAGATATAAAACTATTTTTAGAAAATATAGTATGTAGGACCGCTACTTTATGTAGCTCATTTTATCTACAACTTCACAAGAAGCAAATATTAGTGGCATTGATACAAAATGTTTGTTTTTCGTTCCGATTTTAAAGTCGTTTAAGTCAACAACAAACAGTTCAGCAAATAATTATATTGTGCACTTACTAATAAAATGGTTTTCTATTGAAAACATAGTGAAGCTAAACTTTAGTTTGTAAATTTTAAAATTGACCACTCTTCTTGGACTTTGGCTTTGTGCAAACAAACTTGAGAAACAATAATTATATGTATTTATTTTTTAGGCGTAATTTATTATTTTAATCCATGAATGCTTACGGTACTTTCAACTTCTGTTGTTTTATAATTGCTGGCGGAACTTTGCTGTTTTCACAGGGAATGAAAGTTTGAATTGATGCAGACATGCATATCAAAATATTTTATGGACAGTGTTTTAAAGTAGTAAATGGTGTCCGTGTTAGGCAGTTGTTGCCTAATATGTTTTAACCGTCTGTCAACAAAACAGCCTTGTCCACAATATAAACTCTACAAAATATACGAAAAACTATCAAAAAGATTCAAATATATTTTGACATTGCATAAACTGCTTTGTTTGTGAGAATACGCAATTCGGGTTTAGAGTAAAAATGTAAACCACAATTACGTGTGCCAAATATAAAAAGAGTATTAAACTTTTATATTTGAGTATAAAAAGAGTATAGATGTTTTTTCAAATTTGTTTATTCAAAATTTAAAACAGTAGTAGTGCTATATTATTATATTCTAATAGTTCTTGTAGTAGCCTTCTTTTTATTACAGTATCACTCTAATTTTGTAAGGTTTTAAATTTTGATAGCCTCTTATATAAGGTTTTTTTAACCTCTGATTATTCTCTCTGATCCTAGTAATTATAATTTAAACACAGTTCTGCACATCAAAATTTTAAAATTTGTTGAGTTTATGATATAATGTTTATTCACACATGTTTGACATAAATGATCCTAAACCAAAATTGCATACTCCGACCACCATATCATCTTCTGCTATGTCAACAAAATTATATCGATTATTTTTTTCAGTATCTCGTAACCCTTTGAGTGCTTGCTTTGTTGAAGTTGTAAATATGATAAACTATTTACGATAATATGAATACTCTAATGTTAAAAACACCGTAATAAAAGAAGCACTCAAATTACAACTTTGCGTAGCTGTTGTTGAACTATTCAAATGCACTTACGCAATGCATTTCTTTTCGCGAAGTTCTTACCAGCAATTAGATCACAACAAAGGCTGAAACCGAATAAACATTCAGATTCAAAGTCTGTGGCTACGTTTTAAAATTAGCTACAAAATTAATATTTATCAAGTTTTGTACAAAGCAAGACCTAGCATCGAGGTCAACTCATAAATTTACAACTTTTATTTTACCGTTTTTATATGTTCAACCAAACAATAGATTTTTAGTGTATATTATTAACCTATGCTGGAATATATGGAACTGACGTAAATGACACTAAAGTTAAAATGACACACATAAACTTTTCACAATGTCAATGCAAATATGGATTAATCGTAGGAATACATTGTTTTTTTTCTGGAGCATTCGGGTCAAGTGGTAGATAAGATATACATGTTTAAATGAGCTTCAAATCACATAGGTAATATTGTGTATTTATTATATTCTATCTACAAATATTGTAAAAACAACTTAAAAACAACAAACGACCTTTTTGAGTTGTCGTGACGGTGTTTATCCAGCATGAGTTATCTTTCATCCAGATTACATATTGTGAAAATAAGTAGTTTTCTTTGCTATACTATTATCTTCTGAGACTTGTATTTACACACTCTTCATAAAAGCAGTGTAAGCTTCTCTTTTGTTCAACAAGGAATTTGTCGGAAAACTTACAACTCATATAAGATAAGGGAATAAATGCGACAAATTACTACTCTGCCGCATTGTGGAATTTTAAAGTGCTTTAATTGCATGCTGCAAACTTTCTTTCCGTGTTTAAAACCAAAATTCTACCTATAGTTACACATTAACAGAAGTTAAAATTGTAAACAGAAATTACAAGAGAATTACTCTTTGGGGGTGCCCATATAAGTTAATGACTAAAATTGTTTAAGCACTGGTGTAAACTGTGAATTTGTTAAACATTTTATGCTCAATTTCAAAACTTGCAGTTGTATGTGATTAGTTTTTTAAATTAAACTTTTCTATGTGAAATTGAATTTTTTTTCTGCTGTGGATTCTCTATATATTGCTTTGTTAGAAATGAAACGGTGTAGAAAGTACACTAAAAGTGGATTATCGTTTTAGAATTTTGTTTCCCTGCTGTAAGTGTGAAAGACTTTGGTACAGATAGAATTATATTCTGAAACGCTGAAAACTTTTCAAAAGAGTTTCATCTGGAATGACACACAAAGTCGCATTTATGCAAGGTGCATTGACAGTAATAATATGGATTATATGTCGAGTCCTCTTGTTGTAGTTATTGGTAAAATAAACTACATTAAGAATTAGCGCTACTAAAGCAATGTTTTTGTAAAAACAATATGACGTGAATAAGTAACTGCTGCAAATTCTTGTTCAAATACCATCAATGATTATTACGTTGTTCTTATTAGGTAGGAAAAACAGAGGAATTACTAACGTTGCTGAATGTTGCTGTTTTAAAAATCCTGGATTGAAAAACCAGTATTATTGATCTTATCTATAACAGTTGTAAAGACAACTTGAAAACGACAAACAATTTTTAATAAATGGGTTTGTCCCTTGCGTGGCAACTTTAATTTGACAATTGTCTTTAGTTCATAGTGCATGTTTTAAAACACAATAATTTTCTATACGATCATCTTGTGAAACTACGGTAAACAATTTATACAAGCTACTGCCAGTATCTGTATTTTTAAACAATACATTATCTAAAAACATAAAAGTTCAGGGAACTATTATGGCAAACTAGTATTTTCGTATAATGGTTAATTTTACAGTTTTTACTTTAAATTCAAATAAGCTTTCTTTCCGCGTTACAAAACAAACTGTGCCTGTGGCTGTACTATAGCAACAGTTGCAAATGAAAAACAAATTAAAAATTCATGAAACCTATTTGTGATGGAGCTTTTAATTACAAACTAAGTTTGTCTAAAACCCTGGTATATACTATTTAAAAAAGTTTATGTTATGTACCCATTTTCAATAATTGCAGTTCCACGTGGTTACATTCTATTAAAAACAAACTTTCTTTAATATGTACATTCGCCATTTTAACATGCTAACAGTGCTTTCTGGGTTTCTACAACCTAATGCTGGCTCTCGTAGTTTTGCTCTACTGGCAACAATCAGTGTGGCGTTGATGTTACAAACACACACAGTGCAGTGAATAGTACACAAAATCTGTATAAATCTGTATGAATACCACATTTTAAATCTGCAGTACACTACGCACACAATACAATTGGAAAACTTGACTTTACATGGACGTAAATTATTACGCTGTAACTCAGCAAATCCATTAAATGGAAAAGTCAGTGGCGTGCATCGTCACTTCATAACTGAAAAAGAGTAGTTGATTACATAATCATGTATTTCTCGGCAAGATATTCTTTATATTGTCGAAGTGCCTGAGTTTATTGGGAAAATAAACTAGAAGACAAATTAATATTTTAAACTTATTTGAACTTCTACAATATTTGATGGTTGTACAAGTTAATACACGTGGATAGATGGATAGTGGAGAATGCCTTGAAAAAACAGGTTGGGCACGAAAAGTTGATACTTTGACTATTAATAAAGATAAGTCTGTTTTGGAATTCAACGCGTTGTAAAAATCCTATAAATGTTCAAAAAGGCACTGTACTTATAAAACAGTAAATTAAACAACCAATAACAGGGTAATTTTAAACTTAATATTCCGCGTATATTGTAAAAAATTTATTGATAAATCTGAAAATTGTGAGTACCTTTGTTATGAGCCAACCAATGCCTTGATGGACATTACTGATTTCTTCAAGTTGCACTTTAGCAAATCCATTAAATATCCTTTTGGAGACTGTACAACTCATGTTTAGTTTCTAATCCAGAGAAGTGTAAAACAGTGCCAAAATTTGAAAGTTTTGAATCCTTTGATGCCTGTTTGTATTACTTTCTGTGCTCTCGTAAGCTGTAAATTGCAACTACATGTTGGAGAACAGTATAGCTGACAAAATCCAATTAGGCATCTGCAGCTCTAAGCATAGGAGCAGTACTAAACTAAACACCATAAATTGCAATGCTACTATTCATATAAACAAGAGCAAGTGTATTCTATACTTTTCAACGGATAATGTTCGTCAAGCGAAAATTAACTTGACAATTAATTTCTGGGCTGTAGAAAATCCCGTGCTATCTATTGAGTTTGGATCTTTCAATAAAAATAGTTTCTAAAAAGCTTCACGCTGAGTAAAGTACCAAAAGTTGAAGCAAATTCAAACTCAGTTCCAGAATAAGTTTGTTTAGCATGGATTGTTATCGCTTGTTTGGTTTGGTTTGGTTCAAAGTTTCTAGTTTGTTTTCTAATTTATTGTTTTAGATCAATACTTCTGCTCTCCCTTAAGCTAATCGTGTTAGCACGATAACAACAATACTCTGGATAAGAATATTGGTGTACGCAAAGTAGGAAGCTTTTGATCACTTGTCTTAAAAATTTAATCTGTGCAACTACATAATTAGGTGGATATCGATTCACAGCAACATAGTTTTTATTAACTGCTTCTAATATGCTGATCCTAATATTCACACTTGATATCATAATATTCAGTCGCTAACCGAATGTAGGTCTTCTGCTTCATAATGGAAACCCATTATTTTAGAAAAGTTTTATTTTTCTCGTTGGTTTTCAACAGCGGTATTCAGTGTTTACCCACTCCGGTAGAAATTCTGTTAAACACTTGCACCATACGCTTCTCATTTTCTAAAATATCAAGTTACGTTAATTCTCAGAAACCAGAAAACTGGACATCCCTAGACACACAATTTCTGGAAATTTGCTGGGTAGGACAGAGGTGTGTGCAACTAACAGTAAACGTATTAAGGGTAATCAAAGCAAAAAATAAAAGCAATATAATCGAAGCGTTTAAAGCTTACTTAAATGCAAGCAATGATATTCAAAATGAAGTGCACCGCTACGCTTTCAATTATACAAAGCACCAACACGTTTGTGTCATGCACTTTCCTACTATCAGCGTGCTAAATGAAGAAGTAAGGTTCGATTTAATCGAGCACCTATCATATTCTAACTTTGCGTATGGCGAAATACCCTGGATACAAATGTATGGTTTATTTGAATTAGAAAATCATTCTCAACTTTCAACTTTAACGTTTTCTATTCCAACCTTTTTTAACTCTTACCTATTGCTTATTACTTCGAATAAAGCATTTTTTGTGTTTCAAGATAGTTCTTGTGCTGCAAAATGTACAATCAAATTACTAAACGCACAGAAACCTGAACTGCACAACACTATAACAATTTCTAATTATCTCCAAAACAGCTACTACCGTGGTAAAAGTAATGGTCTTAGCACTAAAATTAGTTTGCACGCTGATACGGATAGGGAGCTAGTTCAAAATATTCTAACATACCATTACAACTGCACGAAGGGTGCATCTTGTGTTTTCATGTTGATGGAGTACACAACGTTAGCCAGCAAAACAGGGGCTGCGTTGCAATTCCTGCCTAACCTTCTTTGGTCAAATGACTTTGGAATCAGATATGTCACAGTTTTGGAAAAATCGTTCATTTCTTCATCAACAAGTTCTTCTCATTTATTTGCACCTTTTACTTTAGCCACTTGGATTTTTTTCCTAGCTGTTGCAATTGTGTTATTCATTTTTATTTTTTATGTCGGTAAACTTACAATAGCAAAGGTCGCACTGTGGCTTTTTAGTACAACAGTAGAACAGGGAAGTGACAACTTATTTTCAGGAAAGCAATCATTTATAATACCTCTCTGGCTCGTGGTTATCGTGTTTTTGAGAAATTCATACACTTGTAAGTTATCCTCCGATTTCCTTTTTGAAGTTGACCCACAACAAATGCCAGGTTCCCTTGAGAATATTTTGTTCACAAAAAGCTCTGACTACCAAGATATCAAAATATATTCTACAAAACAAACAGCAGCTGAGCTACTTGTACTTCTTCAAAATTATAACAAAGACACCGAAGCAAAGACACAAGCGGTTGCAAAAAACGTAAGACTCATTTCAAGGGAAGATACTTATGGTCTCTTAGGTCGCAAAGCAATACAGTATAATAACATGTGCAACATTAGTCAAACTGCATATAAATTTATTATTAGTAGGTGTCAACAAGCAGCAGATTTAAATGAAAACCGGTTTATATTTCTTTTTTCAGTTTACAGTTTAAGTCAAGTTATTGGTTTGTCCCTACGGCACTTTGGTCCGCTACTGAAAGGTGCAGATTATTTTGAGAATGATGAGGTGTATATGAAATTAGAGGAGCGTTACACCATTCTTCCAGATAGTGTGCTAAAGCGAGTATTTGTAAGAGCGTTGAGTTGGTCAATATCAACCGGACTGTATGCTTACTTAGCAGAGCGGTGGCGTACAGTTGATATGGCCAAGAAGCTGCTTCGAAAATTCAGTCAAACAACAAATATGAAGCGTGTAAATTTTTATACATATTCTAATCAGTATATAGTTAGGCAGCAATCAAGGACTCAAAATCTAAATTCAAAAGTGATAAAACATTACAAAGTATCTTCAAATGATGCAAATGGTATGGAAGCAAATTCCATTAAATTGGTTAGCATGGCTGTACCATTCCGCGTATACGCGCTGTTTACAGGAATAGCACTTTTAACGCTAATAGTAGAAAACATTTATAAGAACAAAATCTGGCTGTTTATATTTTGTCAGTGTTTAAAAATAAGGAATACTTTTTACTTAAGTTACAAATTACTAACAAATATTTACGTAGGACGTAATTTACTGAAAATCAAATAAATTTGTAGCCTATAAGCACAAAAAAACAGTTAGCAAACTTGCGTATCAGCACAGTTGGTATTTGGATGATAGATGTTGCGTTTATATCCCTGTGCTTGTATCTTTCTGCCAATCTACACATGAATCTACAACACGACGTTTACACAATCGTGTCAAAAATCATCCAGTTTAAATAATAAATCTTTTGATTTAAGAAAAAATAAGTTACTGAACATCTTAGCTATGCTAAAATATGTATTAATAGATAGAAATACGCAAAATGATTCCGAGGTAATCCTTCCGTTTTTGTTGCATTTGTACCATTACCTTAAATGTATAATTTCATTTCAGACATTTCCATGATCATCAAAGAAGAACCTTACGCCGGCCTTTATAAATAGTGTACATATAGTAGTTTCAAAATATAATTGTGTCATAAACAATTATATTCCTTTCCATTTCCATTCACAATATGCATTTTGGATGAACGACAATTCTTAATAGATAAACATCGTCACGTAGGGGTCAAAACTACCTATTTGAAATGGTTGTATTCAATTTGTTTGTACAATTTTCAAGGTATAGATAAATATTAGGCAGTTTCAAGTTCATTTTAGCTTTAGTCTGCTCCTAATGGTTTTACGTAAAATAGCAGTGCACTTATGTATATAACTGAAGAAATCCACAAGAGATAAAAGACAACAACAAAAGTATTCAAAATGTAATTGGCATTGCACAATTGTTTTTATTCGTCACTCCGAATTTTGTGTCATTTACGTCAATTGTTAATATATCTGAACATTTAAAGGTTTTAAATGCGCACTCAAAATTCACTCTTTATTTAAACAAGTATTAAAGCTAAATTTTTGGTTGTAAATTTTAAAATTGACCATTTTCCTGGAACTGGCTTTGTGCAAGTACAATTTGCTTATAATAAAATTCTATTTATTTTAAAACGTAAATACAGCTTAAGGTTTAATGATTATGTATGTGATAGTTTTGCACGGAAACAACGTTTGCATGCATTGCATGTTTGCATGAAAACAAAACAGTTAATCGCTGTTTGCCAAATAGTAATTTGTACCCGTAATGTGTACTTTTTTATACTTCAGACAATTTTTTTTCAAATAAAGAAGCTCTGCCATTTAAAAAACTTTGCTTTTCCTAGACAACTTATATTACAAACCTCTACAATGAGTACAAAGTACAAACAAAATTTATCAGCCTCACGGTGCTTGATAACGGGAAAGTGAACAATACAAACCTGCCGATATCTTGCAGGGAGCAGAGCGTGGATAAACATTCGATTTATTATAGCATCACTTTTAGTTTTGTAAGTTTGCAAATCTCTTAAGCCATGGACTTGAGACACGTTGTTCTTTATCTCAAATCTCTCTGATCGTAGCACATCAATTGTAAGGGAAACACAGTACTGCCTATTACGAGAAATATTTAAATACTTGGTGTCCACAGATTTGTATAATTTAATCATTCTATTCTGTAACTTTAGAAAAATTAAAGCGAACAGTACAGCTGCTGAGGAGAATGTCTAATGGGTTTGGTAAGCAAGGGCTGCATAAAAACAGGCACGCCAAAAACAGACACTAGAGTAACGGATTGTTGACCATTTTTGTGTTCAGAATGTTTCGGCTTATAACTGAGCTGTGTCTATGAGACCTCTTATATGTTCCTTGAAATGAAGAAAATTTAAGCCAACAACGGTTTGCTTCAAATGTGTTATTGTTAATACAAGGTGACACTTTAGTGCATGTAAATATTTTGCAATCGTTTATATCGGTTTGTTAAGGAAGCAGTCAGTTTAATAACGTGCAACAAAATTACAGTTCAAAATGGATAACAAAAATGGCACAGTTGTACATTTAAATTTACCGACGGCAACAGTTCTGACACAACAACATATAATGAAGTTATATAGTTGTTTTCTTTAAAACGTGAAAAACAATTCACCTTAAGATTGGATTGTGGCTATGAGAATACTGTGTCAATACAATTGAAGTGATCCATAAAGTTCCTGGCAATTGTTGATTTTGTACAAAAACAGTTTTTACTGTACTCAAAACACATAAATGCACCAAAATGTAAGGGTAAGTGCTATTTACGTCATGCATATTATCCGACATTTTATCGAAATTTCGATAAGTGTGCAAGTTTGTTTATTTTCTTGTATAAAAACATTGTGTCTTTAGATACTTGGGATAGTATACTTTTTGTTCGTACCTTTTGTAAACTAGAAATTATATTTCAATCATAGCTATGAATTATAGTTTATAAATACTAAATAAAAAATATTCTACAAATGGTAGTTCAAAATATTCAATTATATTTAGAAACTCAATTTACTGACATTGATTATAAAGTTACAATTGGTATACAGTGTTCAAAACTTGCAATATTTTAATAAAGAATACAAGTAGTATATTTAGGGAACAAGAAGTAAAAGAAATCTGAACATTTTATAACTAAATAATACTTAATACTTAGAAACCCGCTTTCGAAGCGTTGACGTTGTGACGTCACCAACTGATATAACAGGAACTCAGGTTATATTTTATAAGTTTGAACAAAGTTTATTGCATAAAATATCGAAAATAAATAGCAAGGTCGTTGATATTAGCAGCAGTTTTTGTGGTACTATGGCGACTCCTGAACCGGTTCTAGAGCAAAAAAATCCCGCATTTGAAGGGTAATAGGTTGCTTCGCACTCACATTTTTTGGTTTCCGTGTTACATATAGATGGACCAATTATTGAAACAGTGCATTCTTTAGTGTCGTTGCAGGTATCTCCAACAAAGGTTCGCCGCCAACATGAATCTTCAGCTTCCAGCGTCTCTGTGAGGCATTTACATATTGGTGGTGATTCAGTTTTGTTGCAAGTGGCAAACTCATTAACTCCATGCGTGCACTCAATATCAATTGAACATTGTTGTCGCAATCCTTTTCGGACGTAACATTTGTCTTCAAAGGGTTGTGAAGAATTCTTGCATTTGCAGACGTCATTCAAGCACTCTGCATTTTCGCCTATTCCGACAGTGCATTGTACAGTTATCTCGCAAGGTCCATTTAGTTTGTCTTGGATCTATGAATATAAAGACATGATATAAGATACTAGAAAAATGTATTCTTCAAACCTACGCTGTTCCGTTTAAGTCCCGTTTCCAGATTTTAGTATATTTAAAGCATTTATATGATTTTCGTCTGCTTAGAAAGTGTAATAAATAATCATTTTACCGTTTTGTCATACATTAATATAATATTAATTTTGCATCCGTGTTACATAACCCTGCTTCAAAATGTGTTTCAGCTCTTGTGTACGGATATGTTCTTCTAAATAGGTTATTAAATTAAACTACAAATGATCAAATTGAAGCTTTGCGGAAACAATGCTACACAAATCAATTGATTTGTGAGCGAGTGGCACCAATAAGGCATCTTCTGTTTCTAACATGAAAGTAGCGAAGACAAATATTCGAAAAATTTCTGATGTGGATAATTTGTCTGTCTTAGGTTACCCAAGAAAAATAGTTTTGAATGAAAAAAGCTAGCTTTTGCAAGGCAAGGGTAAAGGAAGTGTGCAAATTGAAATTATGAGGGTAACGATGATCAGTGATACGCTATTGTATTTCGTGACTATTTACAAAACATAGAGAGGTCTGCAGCGCATTTTATATATACCGGTTGAAAATTTCAAAAAATCCTACATAGCAACCTCCAGAAAGGGCCTTATTAGTGCCGCTCACTCAATTAAGCCAGAACAGGTTATATGATAACTTCATCGATTTTTAAGTTTTAGTGTCATGGGTATTGCGTCAATTCATCATTTCATCAAACTTTTGATTTGGTGAAAAACAGCGCTAAGCGCTGTTCCCCCTAATTCGCCAAATCAAATGTGAGATGGTATAATGATACGCCTCAATACCTACGACAATACACCAAAAATACATTCAAACTCATTGTACAACTAACTTAGATTAGCTTCACTATAACTATATCTCAAAAAGTAAAATAAAAAGTGGAATTCGAAATATACAGAAAATAGAGAATTGTTTGTTGATTCGCAATCTGGAATCTAAGTGATCTGCTTTTGCAACACAGACGCGGTTTTTTTATAAGATTTTTTTTACAAAAAAATGTTCTCTAAAAATTTCCAAAGCATTTCTGCCGCAAATATCAGTCAATATTATTGACTCAAGAAGCTTCTACATTCGAAATCTAAAAACAACTAGCTATTTATTGTGAGACATTTGTGGCCAGTTTAACCATTGCGTCATAAAATGTAAATTCAGTTAATTGTCTAGTTGTTTATGTTAGAAAATTGAGCATTTAGCAACTAGGTCTAGGTTTTTTTATTTCTAAGGACCCACTAGGACCCGAAGAATACAAATTTTGTAGAAATGCTATTATGTATTATGCAGCACCATATTATAAATGTGAAAAATAGTGATTACTCAAAGCACTTCAGACACAGCTCAAAAATAGTTTTATATTATATGTTAAGTTTTGAAAAAGGAATTTTTTGTGTACGGAGCTCTACATGTCCATTGAATACAGCTCGGACATAAAAATAACTTTGCAAAATTTAGTGACCCAATTAAAATATTTTTAAACGTCATACCTCGAAACACCTTCCTTGGTGCTCGTGAAAACCTGCAACAGGACACTGGCATTTTCTTATATTTGGTTCATCCATACGACTTCTGCATTCGCTGTTCTTAACTTGGCATTGGATGTTTTCAATACAAGGTTCGTACAAAGTATTAAGTTTACGTAAGCAAGCTGTGTTGTTAACGCTTGGAAGATGTGTTTCTGGAATACACGAACAAAACCCTTCTTCGCATGTGCTTTCTGGTAACACGCTGCACTGAGCATGTACAGAACATGTTTCGCCAATCTGCGTAGCAAGCTTTAAACATGCACCGTCGACTTCAATATGTGAATTCAGGCACTTGCACGTTTTTGCTGTCGAACTGTTAATGGCGCACTCAGCGTTTCCTATATCGCTGCATTGCGCTGTATCCTCACAATCTTCCCCAAGTTTCTTTTTCATAAGGCAGCGCTTAGCGTCACCGGATGGAATATAGGAATCAATGCAACGACAAACATCAGAAAAACACCGGCTCTCCCCTAGCGGAATACATTGATTATGAGAAGAACAAGGATCTCCTACAAATCCAGCTTTCTTAAGACACTTGTGGTCATTCCCATCGGTGACACCATCTGATGTGCAGTTGCACACTTTTTCAACCTTGCCAGGTAAGCAATCGCTAAACTCACCAGGAATGCCTAGCTTGCATTGCTGAGATTCGGAACACGGTTCTCCTAACTCGTTCTTAATAACCAGACACTCAAGCAAATCTTCACTTGGGACGTACTTGGAAGCTTCATTTGAAGGACAAGTACAACGGTTACTACGACTACAAACAGAAACCTGAACACATTGCCAATCGGAAGCACAGGCCTCTCCAATCCGCAGTCCATTCACGCACGCAGTTTTCTCAGGAACACTTATGGTGCCTCTTTTGCAGGAACAAAATTCATCTTGACACTCCGACAAATCACCAAGTTTCTGGCTACACTGCTCCAATATTTTGCAAGAGTCCCCAATCAATTCTGCAACTTTTAGGCACTCCACGCCGCCAATCTCCCCTAGAAAACCTTCAGTACAAAGACATTTCTTGTCAGTGGGTCCCGTATCATCCTGACAGGTGGCACCCATGTCTGCGCACTGTCGATCGTCCACACATGCTAGGCCAATTTCTGGGACCTTTGCTAAGCATTGGGTGTCTCCATCATCTCCGATGGGAGCTGTGGTTGGGCATTTGCATTTCTTGTCAGTGGGTCCCGTATCATCCTGACAGGTGGCACCCATGTCTGCGCACTGTCGATCGTCCACACATGCTAGGCCAATTTCTGGGACCTTTGCTAAGCATTGGGTGTCTCCATCATCTCCGATGGGAGCTGTGGTTGGGCATTTGCATTTCTTGTCAGTGGGTCCCGTATCATCCTGACAGGTGGCACCCATGTCTGCGCACTGTCGATCGTCCACACATGCTAGGCCAATTTCTGGGACCTTTGCTAAGCATTGGGTGTCTCCATCATCTCCGATGGGAGCTGTGGTTGGGCATTTGCATTTCTTGTCAGTGGGTCCCGTATCATCCTGACAGGTGGCACCCATGTCTGCGCACTGTCGATCGTCCACACATGCTAGGCCAATTTCTGGGACCTTTGCTAAGCATTGGGTGTCTCCATCATCTCCGATGGGAGCTGTGGTTGGGCATTTGCATTTCTTGTCAGTGGGTCCCGTATCATCCTGACAGGTGGCACCCATGTCTGCGCACTGTCGATCGTCCACACATGCTAGGCCAATTTCTGGGACCTTTGCTAAGCATTGGGTGTCTCCATCATCTCCGATGGGAGCTGTGGTTGGGCATTTGCATTTCTTGTCAGTGGGTCCCGTATCATCCTGACAGGTGGCACCCATGTCTGCGCACTGTCGATCGTCCACACATGCTAGGCCAATTTCTGGGACCTTTGCTAAGCATTGGGTGTCTCCATCATCTCCGATGGGAGCTGTGGTTGGGCATTTGCATTTCTTGTCAGTGGGTCCCGTATCATCCTGACAGGTGGCACCCATGTCTGCGCACTGTCGATCGTCCACACATGCTAGGCCAATTTCTGGGACCTTTGCTAAGCATTGGGTGTCTCCATCATCTCCGATGGGAGCTGTGGTTGGGCATTTGCATTTCTTGTCAGTGGGTCCCGTATCATCCTGACAGGTGGCACCCATGTCTGCGCACTGTCGATCGTCCACACATGCTAGGCCAATTTCTGGGACCTTTGCTAAGCATTGGGTGTCTCCATCATCTCCGATGGGAGCTGTGGTTGGGCATTTGCATTTCTTGTCAGTGGGTCCCGTATCATCCTGACAGGTGGCACCCATGTCTGCGCACTGTCGATCGTCCACACATGCTAGGCCAATTTCTGGGACCTTTGCTAAGCATTGGGTGTCTCCATCATCTCCGATGGGAGCTGTGGTTGGGCATTTGCATTTCTTGTCAGTGGGTCCCGTATCATCCTGACAGGTGGCACCCATGTCTGCGCACTGTCGATCGTCCACACATGCTAGGCCAATTTCTGGGACCTTTGCTAAGCATTGGGTGTCTCCATCATCTCCGATGGGAGCTGTGGTTGGGCATTTGCATTTCTTGTCAGTGGGTCCCGTATCATCCTGACAGGTGGCACCCATGTCTGCGCACTGTCGATCGTCCACACATGCTAGGCCAATTTCTGGGACCTTTGCTAAGCATTGGGTGTCTCCATCATCTCCGATGGGAGCTGTGGTTGGGCATTTGCATTTCTTGTCAGTGGGTCCCGTATCATCCTGACAGGTGGCACCCATGTCTGCGCACTGTCGATCGTCCACACATGCTAGGCCAATTTCTGGGACCTTTGCTAAGCATTGGGTGTCTCCATCATCTCCGATGGGAGCTGTGGTTGGGCATTTGCATTTCTTGTCAGTGGGTCCCGTATCATCCTGACAGGTGGCACCCATGTCTGCGCACTGTCGATCGTCCACACATGCTAGGCCAATTTCTGGGACCTTTGCTAAGCATTGGGTGTCTCCATCATCTCCGATGGGAGCTGTGGTTGGGCATTTGCATTTCTTGTCAGTGGGTCCCGTATCATCCTGACAGGTGGCACCCATGTCTGCGCACTGTCGATCGTCCACACATGCTAGGCCAATTTCTGGGACCTTTGCTAAGCATTGGGTGTCTCCATCATCTCCGATGGGAGCTGTGGTTGGGCATTTGCATTTCTTGTCAGTGGGTCCCGTATCATCCTGACAGGTGGCACCCATGTCTGCGCACTGTCGATCGTCCACACATGCTAGGCCAATTTCTGGGACCTTTGCTAAGCATTGGGTGTCTCCATCATCTCCGATGGGAGCTGTGGTTGGGCATTTGCATTTCTTGTCAGTGGGTCCCGTATCATCCTGACAGGTGGCACCCATGTCTGCGCACTGTCGATCGTCCACACATGCTAGGCCAATTTCTGGGACCTTTGCTAAGCATTGGGTGTCTCCATCATCTCCGATGGGAGCTGTGGTTGGGCATTTGCATTTCTTGTCAGTGGGTCCCGTATCATCCTGACAGGTGGCACCCATGTCTGCGCACTGTCGATCGTCCACACATGCTAGGCCAATTTCTGGGACCTTTGCTAAGCATTGGGTGTCTCCATCATCTCCGATGGGAGCTGTGGTTGGGCATTTGCATTTCTTGTCAGTGGGTCCCGTATCATCCTGACAGGTGGCACCCATGTCTGCGCACTGTCGATCGTCCACACATGCTAGGCCAATTTCTGGGACCTTTGCTAAGCATTGGGTGTCTCCATCATCTCCGATGGGAGCTGTGGTTGGGCATTTGCATTTCTTGTCAGTGGGTCCCGTATCATCCTGACAGGTGGCACCCATGTCTGCGCACTGTCGATCGTCCACACATGCTAGGCCAATTTCTGGGACCTTTGCTAAGCATTGGGTGTCTCCATCATCTCCGATGGGAGCTGTGGTTGGGCATTTGCATTTCTTGTCAGTGGGTCCCGTATCATCCTGACAGGTGGCACCCATGTCTGCGCACTGTCGATCGTCCACACATGCTAGGCCAATTTCTGGGACCTTTGCTAAGCATTGGGTGTCTCCATCATCTCCGATGGGAGCTGTGGTTGGGCATTTGCATTTCTTGTCAGTGGGTCCCGTATCATCCTGACAGGTGGCACCCATGTCTGCGCACTGTCGATCGTCCACACATGCTAGGCCAATTTCTGGGACCTTTGCTAAGCATTGGGTGTCTCCATCATCTCCGATGGGAGCTGTGGTTGGGCATTTGCATTTCTTGTCAGTGGGTCCCGTATCATCCTGACAGGTGGCACCCATGTCTGCGCACTGTCGATCGTCCACACATGCTAGGCCAATTTCTGGGACCTTTGCTAAGCATTGGGTGTCTCCATCATCTCCGATGGGAGCTGTGGTTGGGCATTTGCATTTCTTGTCAGTGGGTCCCGTATCATCCTGACAGGTGGCACCCATGTCTGCGCACTGTCGATCGTCCACACATGCTAGGCCAATTTCTGGGACCTTTGCTAAGCATTGGGTGTCTCCATCATCTCCGATGGGAGCTGTGGTTGGGCATTTGCATTTCTTGTCAGTGGGTCCCGTATCATCCTGACAGGTGGCACCCATGTCTGCGCACTGTCGATCGTCCACACATGCTAGGCCAATTTCTGGGACCTTTGCTAAGCATTGGGTGTCTCCATCATCTCCGATGGGAGCTGTGGTTGGGCATTTGCATTTCTTGTCAGTGGGTCCCGTATCATCCTGACAGGTGGCACCCATGTCTGCGCACTGTCGATCGTCCACACATGCTAGGCCAATTTCTGGGACCTTTGCTAAGCATTGGGTGTCTCCATCATCTCCGATGGGAGCTGTGGTTGGGCATTTGCATTTCTTGTCAGTGGGTCCCGTATCATCCTGACAGGTGGCACCCATGTCTGCGCACTGTCGATCGTCCACACATGCTAGGCCAATTTCTGGGACCTTTGCTAAGCATTGGGTGTCTCCATCATCTCCGATGGGAGCTGTGGTTGGGCATTTGCATTTCTTGTCAGTGGGTCCCGTATCATCCTGACAGGTGGCACCCATGTCTGCGCACTGTCGATCGTCCACACATGCTAGGCCAATTTCTGGGACCTTTGCTAAGCATTGGGTGTCTCCATCATCTCCGATGGGAGCTGTGGTTGGGCATTTGCATTTCTTGTCAGTGGGTCCCGTATCATCCTGACAGGTGGCACCCATGTCTGCGCACTGTCGATCGTCCACACATGCTAGGCCAATTTCTGGGACCTTTGCTAAGCATTGGGTGTCTCCATCATCTCCGATGGGAGCTGTGGTTGGGCATTTGCATTTCTTGTCAGTGGGTCCCGTATCATCCTGACAGGTGGCACCCATGTCTGCGCACTGTCGATCGTCCACACATGCTAGGCCAATTTCTGGGACCTTTGCTAAGCATTGGGTGTCTCCATCATCTCCGATGGGAGCTGTGGTTGGGCATTTGCATTTCTTGTCAGTGGGTCCCGTATCATCCTGACAGGTGGCACCCATGTCTGCGCACTGTCGATCGTCCACACATGCTAGGCCAATTTCTGGGACCTTTGCTAAGCATTGGGTGTCTCCATCATCTCCGATGGGAGCTGTGGTTGGGCATTTGCATTTCTTGTCAGTGGGTCCCGTATCATCCTGACAGGTGGCACCCATGTCTGCGCACTGTCGATCGTCCACACATGCTAGGCCAATTTCTGGGACCTTTGCTAAGCATTGGGTGTCTCCATCATCTCCGATGGGAGCTGTGGTTGGGCATTTGCATTTCTTGTCAGTGGGTCCCGTATCATCCTGACAGGTGGCACCCATGTCTGCGCACTGTCGATCGTCCACACATGCTAGGCCAATTTCTGGGACCTTTGCTAAGCATTGGGTGTCTCCATCATCTCCGATGGGAGCTGTGGTTGGGCATTTGCATTTCTTGTCAGTGGGTCCCGTATCATCCTGACAGGTGGCACCCATGTCTGCGCACTGTCGATCGTCCACACATGCTAGGCCAATTTCTGGGACCTTTGCTAAGCATTGGGTGTCTCCATCATCTCCGATGGGAGCTGTGGTTGGGCATTTGCATTTCTTGTCAGTGGGTCCCGTATCATCCTGACAGGTGGCACCCATGTCTGCGCACTGTCGATCGTCCACACATGCTAGGCCAATTTCTGGGACCTTTGCTAAGCATTGGGTGTCTCCATCATCTCCGATGGGAGCTGTGGTTGGGCATTTGCATTTCTTGTCAGTGGGTCCCGTATCATCCTGACAGGTGGCACCCATGTCTGCGCACTGTCGATCGTCCACACATGCTAGGCCAATTTCTGGGACCTTTGCTAAGCATTGGGTGTCTCCATCATCTCCGATGGGAGCTGTGGTTGGGCATTTGCATTTCTTGTCAGTGGGTCCCGTATCATCCTGACAGGTGGCACCCATGTCTGCGCACTGTCGATCGTCCACACATGCTAGGCCAATTTCTGGGACCTTTGCTAAGCATTGGGTGTCTCCATCATCTCCGATGGGAGCTGTGGTTGGGCATTTGCATTTCTTGTCAGTGGGTCCCGTATCATCCTGACAGGTGGCACCCATGTCTGCGCACTGTCGATCGTCCACACATGCTAGGCCAATTTCTGGGACCTTTGCTAAGCATTGGGTGTCTCCATCATCTCCGATGGGAGCTGTGGTTGGGCATTTGCATTTCTTGTCAGTGGGTCCCGTATCATCCTGACAGGTGGCACCCATGTCTGCGCACTGTCGATCGTCCACACATGCTAGGCCAATTTCTGGGACCTTTGCTAAGCATTGGGTGTCTCCATCATCTCCGATGGGAGCTGTGGTTGGGCATTTGCATTTCTTGTCAGTGGGTCCCGTATCATCCTGACAGGTGGCACCCATGTCTGCGCACTGTCGATCGTCCACACATGCTAGGCCAATTTCTGGGACCTTTGCTAAGCATTGGGTGTCTCCATCATCTCCGATGGGAGCTGTGGTTGGGCATTTGCATTTCTTGTCAGTGGGTCCCGTATCATCCTGACAGGTGGCACCCATGTCTGCGCACTGTCGATCGTCCACACATGCTAGGCCAATTTCTGGGACCTTTGCTAAGCATTGGGTGTCTCCATCATCTCCGATGGGAGCTGTGGTTGGGCATTTGCATTTCTTGTCAGTGGGTCCCGTATCATCCTGACAGGTGGCACCCATGTCTGCGCACTGTCGATCGTCCACACATGCTAGGCCAATTTCTGGGACCTTTGCTAAGCATTGGGTGTCTCCATCATCTCCGATGGGAGCTGTGGTTGGGCATTTGCATTTCTTGTCAGTGGGTCCCGTATCATCCTGACAGGTGGCACCCATGTCTGCGCACTGTCGATCGTCCACACATGCTAGGCCAATTTCTGGGACCTTTGCTAAGCATTGGGTGTCTCCATCATCTCCGATGGGAGCTGTGGTTGGGCATTTGCATTTCTTGTCAGTGGGTCCCGTATCATCCTGACAGGTGGCACCCATGTCTGCGCACTGTCGATCGTCCACACATGCTAGCCCAATTTCTGGGACCTTTGCTAAGCATTGGGTGTCTCCATCATCTCCGATGGGAGCTGTGGTTGGGCATTTGCATTTCTTGTCAGTGGGTCCCGTATCATCCTGACAGGTGGCACCCATGTCTGCGCACTGTCGATCGTCCACACATGCTAGGCCAATTTCTGGGACCTTTGCTAAGCATTGGGTGTCTCCATCATCTCCGATGGGAGCTGTGGTTGGGCATTTGCATTTCTTGTCAGTGGGTCCCGTATCATCCTGACAGGTGGCACCCATGTCTGCGCACTGTCGATCGTCCACACATGCTAGGCCAATTTCTGGGACCTTTGCTAAGCATTGGGTGTCTCCATCATCTCCGATGGGAGCTGTGGTTGGGCATTTGCATTTCTTGTCAGTGGGTCCCGTATCATCCTGACAGGTGGCACCCATGTCTGCGCACTGTCGATCGTCCACACATGCTAGGCCAATTTCTGGGACCTTTGCTAAGCATTGGGTGTCTCCATCATCTCCGATGGGAGCTGTGGTTGGGCATTTGCATTTCATGTCAGTGGGTCCCGTATCATCCTGACAGGTGGCACCCATGTCTGCGCACTGTCGATCGTCCACACATGCTAGGCCAATTTCTGGGACCTTTGCTAAGCATTGGGTGTCTCCATCATCTCCGATGGGAGCTGTGGTTGGGCATTTGCATTTCTTGTCAGTGGGTCCCGTATCATCCTGACAGGTGGCACCCATGTCTGCGCACTGTCGATCGTCCACACATGCTAGCCCAATTTCTGGGACCTTTGCTAAGCATTGGGTGTCTCCATCATCTCCGATGGGAGCTGTGGTTGGGCATTTGCATTTCTTGTCAGTGGGTCCCGTATCATCCTGACAGGTGGCACCCATGTCTGCGCACTGTCGATCGTCCACACATGCTAGGCCAATTTCTGGGACCTTTGCTAAGCATTGGGTGTCTCCATCATCTCCGATGGGAGCTGTGGTTGGGCATTTGCATTTCTTGTCAGTGGGTCCCGTATCATCCTCACAGGTGGCACCTATGTCTGCGCACTGTCGATCGTCCACACATGCTAGGCCAATTTCTGGGACCTTTGCTAAGCATTGGGTGTCTCCATCATCTCCGATGGGAGCTGTGGTTGGGCATTTGCATTTCTTGTCAGTGGGTCCCGTATCATCCTGACAGGTGGCACCTATGTCTGCGCACTGTCGATCGTCCACACATGCTAGGCCAATTTCTGGGACCTTTGCTAAGCATTGGGTGTCTCCATCATCTCCGATGGGAGCTGTGGTTGGGCATTTGCATTTCTTGTCAGTGGGTCCCGTATCATCCTGACAGGTGGCACCCATGTCTGCGCACTGTCGATCGTCCACACATGCTAGGCCAATTTCTGGGACCTTTGCTAAGCATTGGGTGTCTCCATCATCTCCGATGGGAGCTGTGGTTGGGCATTTGCATTTCTTGTCAGTGGGTCCCGTATCATCCTGACAGGTGGCACCCATGTCTGCGCACTGTCGATCGTCCACACATGCTAGGCCAATTTCTGGGACCTTTGCTAAGCATTGGGTGTCTCCATCATCTCCGATGGGAGCTGTGGTTGGGCATTTGCATTTCATGTCAGTGGGTCCCGTATCATCCTGACAGGTGGCACCCATGTCTGCGCACTGTCGATCGTCCACACATGCTAGGCCAATTTCTGGGACCTTTGCTAAGCATTGGGTGTCTCCATCATCTCCGATGGGAGCTGTGGTTGGGCATTTGCATTTCTTGTCAGTGGGTCCCGTATCATCCTGACAGGTGGCACCCATGTCTGCGCACTGTCGATCGTCCACACATGCTAGCCCAATTTCTGGGACCTTTGCTAAGCATCGGGTGTCTCCATCATCTCCGATGGGAGCTGTGGTTGGGCATTTGCATTTCTTGTCAGTGGGTCCCGTATCATCCTGACAGGTGGCACCCATGTCTGCGCACTGTCGATCGTCCACACATGCTAGGCCAATTTCTGGGACCTTTGCTAAGCATTGGGTGTCTCCATCATCTCCGATGGGAGCTGTGGTTGGGCATTTGCATTTCTTGTCAGTGGGTCCCGTATCATCCTGACAGGTGGCACCCATGTCTGCGCACTGTCGATCGTCCACACATGCTAGGCCAATTTCTGGGACCTTTGCTAAGCATTGGGTGTCTCCATCATCTCCGATGGGAGCTGTGGTTGGGCATTTGCATTTCTTGTCAGTGGGTCCCGTATCATCCTGACAGGTGGCACCCATGTCTGCGCACTGTCGATCGTCCACACATGCTAGGCCAATTTCTGGGACCTTTGCTAAGCATTGGGTGTCTCCATCATCTCCGATGGGAGCTGTGGTTGGGCATTTGCATTTCTTGTCAGTGGGTCCCGTATCATCCTGGCAGGTGGACTGTGTAACATCCTTGCACTGCCTTTCATCGAGATTGCACAGACCTCCAATTTCTTGTGCTAATGGAACACAGTTGCCAGCATTGGAACATATTTCACCCGAGCTGCATTGCGTGTCGCTTTCCTCGCCAGGGGGTGTACATTGTTGCGCATTTGCAATGCCAATTGATGTCATCACACACGTAAGTATGAAGAAAAGTTTCATGTCTAGGGCGATAGTCACGCCAGTGTTATATGATTTATCCTGTTGGTCCGATATCTATTCTGAAATATATAATTATTAGGATTTAGTGAAATAAAGATTTTTATATGCTGATTTTTATGTATTCTGTACATGCAAATATTGTTGGAAATTGTGTCGGTTAATTATGATTGTACGTTTTACATTATTGACATTTAGAAGGTTAGATGGCTTATGATTGGTTTTTAGATAACAGACATTCTTCGTCTACGTTTTCAAAGATTCATGTTTGCAAAAAATGCAAGTGTGTTTAATTTGAAAGCTCGTATATATATTGAAATGCTGACAACCCACACAAAGTTATACTCGTTGTAGGTTTTAGATTCTCTAGCACCGTTTCGGATTTATGGCAATAGCAAATTTTTTGTGGATATATTTTAAATTTTGAAAACATTCTCAAGTTGAAAAACTCTCTATTTGTTATTAAGCCACTTTATCTTGAGAAGTGGTAAGCCGCTAGTAATCTGCGATAATCGCTACACACAAGCTACTAATCCTAGAAGTTGTGATTCCAGAAAATGTCATTTTATTTGAATAAACTAATTAGATACGCACAATACAATGATAGGAACGGGGGTCTCAGAGAGGCCTGAGTGTGAAGCATAGAGTGAGAGCCAGGGTTTGATATGGGGCTTTGGCGAGGAAGAGGAGACGTGGGCTCCATAAGAAAAGCACAGGAGTAATGTTAAGCTTATTGGGGAAGCAAGGTTAGTTGGCAAAAAGGTAGAGACGAAGTAACATCCATAATGAAGGGCTAGGAAAGGGAATCTCAGGGAAAATAAATTGTTATATAATAATCGAAGAGGTAAAATAAATACCTAAGTGCTATAAAGAGAGATAGAGTGTGTCGTGTACATTTTATTGATGGAAAGGGGCAAGTTTGTGTGTGATCATCATCATCATCATAATCATCAACCTAACCTGAACTAGTGACATGACCCTGAGAACTGAAGAGTAACTCATTGCTAATCATCATTGGGGAAACTGAATCTGAACTTCTGACTCATCCAAAGTTGCATGGGATAAAGGGATACTCCTACAAGTCTTTCATTTAATTTGGGCTGTTGGGCAACAGGAAAAATAGTAAATCGGGGTGTAGGTTAAGGGGAATAGTCAACCTAGGACCTGGCAACAAAATGGCACACAGGATACTTTGATACAATATCCAACAAGAATTATAGCATGGGAAAAGTTTGAGTCCTATATAGATACCTTTCCATTCATCTTATTACTATTTAATCCTCATATTTACTAGACTAGGATAACAAAACATGCCCATATGTGAATGCACTATGTTCTCAGAAAACTTTGTTTTAAAGTATTTATACCAAAAAATTTTTAGTTAATAGTGTTTCCTATAGTTTAGAAGCTATAGAAAAGGCTAAAGCTTGTCCTTTTATCTAAAATGCATGCAACTTTTGATTGAAACCTCTAAATATTTCATAATTTTTTCGTAAAGATGCGTTGCTTTATTCACGAAAGGCTGTACTTTCCATGATTCTTAGATCAATAATGTAGTCTTTGTCAAACTAGAGAAATCTGATTTATAATTCAAAATTGCAAAATTGAAAACAAAGATTCCTTCCTACAATATTTTGATTTTTGTAATTATTTTTGTTATGGAAAATACATTGTTGCATTTGCTATGCTATAGTTGTAAATACTGCAAGTGATATGAATTCACTTGCTGCTGAATTGCGCATCCGTTGATGTTAAGAATCCCCGTTTTTTGAATGGAAAGCTATTTGATAACGGTTTGGATTTAAGAACTGGAAGGAAAACTTCTTGATATCTCTTCAGTTTATGTGGTATTATGATTCCTGATTCATAGAGTCAATCTTCTTGAAAAGATAGCCATTAGCTGGTTACTGCTTTGCAAATAATCAGCACCGGTTACTACGATAACTCATCGTCCAATGAAAAGCCTTGGATGCCCCTAAGGAATCTAAATGTATTTCTCGAATCTATATAAGTTTTACAAATAAAGTGATATAATCCTTTTTTATCCCTGTAAAAGTACCAGAGAATCTTGAATATTTTTTGTTCCCGGCTAAAAACGTTAATCCCATAGATAAGTGAGTTATTTCCTATACACAAAAAGATATAGGCCGAATGTTTGTACAGGTTGTTACAGTAAAGATTGTTCTGAAATAAAACTCTAAAATTGATCTGTACCCCCAGACTTAAATGGAGGATTGTCTTATTATACTAAATTGCTTTTATACTTAAAGTGAGTTGTGTGACAGGGCTACATTTTATATGGGACAGTTTTTTATATTTTATCGGGTAGCGCAAGGAACTTTGACATAGGTAACACATTCTTATTATTCTCAAATCTATGGAAAACTGCTTATTTGCAATATAGTTTGTAAAAATCTACTAATGTGACCAATCGTGCAAAAGACCTTTCACACTTTGGAATCGTAAACCTTTCTGAAAAGCAGGTGTGTTTTTTATGTACTTATTGGCATTGATCAAAAAATAAGGGCTCTTTAACCATTCATAGGTACTTTTGAAACTTCCAAATCATTTATGTATTTGACCATTGCAGCAAGCGACTTCCTACAATTTCCCGTCGATGTATATATGTTGATATGATAATCAGAAATATTTCACAAATTCAGAATTACGGCAAGATTAGTTATTGCTAAAGATCCCCGATACCTTGAAATAGCTAACATTTTGAATTTTGAATTCATCATTCAATATGCATAAAGGTATATAAAGTTGAATGTTAAAACAGGCTATAATTGTGTAAAGTACCAGAAGGGAATACAATTTTACCCCCTGGCCACGGGCTGAAATTTTATCCCCTTAGTAGCGAAAATCGTTTGAACTCGAAGGCTTGAATGGTGCGAACAACACGGCTCGTGTTTTTGAAACGTACACAACAGAAAATAAAAACTACAGATTCTACCTGATTTTTGCTTATTTTGAACATTTGACATAAAACTAAATCGCCAGACAATTCACACAATCTGAATGTACAAAAAACGTTTTTGGTCGTTTGACAAAATGGGTAATTCGAGATTTTTTATATATAAAATTTTGAAAATTGCAATATTTTTTGCATAACTTTGCTATAACACAAGCATTTCTTTGCAATTGTGAGGGAAAATTTTTTTCTTCATCGAATGTTAGCTAGTTTGCCTAAATGAAAGTCACTTCTCTGTTGTTTTTGTCGAAAATAAAGAACAAAATAACTGGAAGTTTGCAGTTTCACCCCATGAATGGTACTTAAATGAAAACTAAGAAAAAGATAGTGACCAACCTTTGTGATGAATTAAAGGTGTGACCCTCAATACCATAGGCAAGCCGGCTGCAAATTCACAAATCCCTCAATAGCATGCAGGCGTCGAACGAACAAATAGCAATTCTGTTCGTAATTTGTGAAAATTCTACTGCCATTTAGGCCCTATAATATTTCACAAAAATCATACATAAGAATTTATATTTACACTGCATATTGTTCCAGTACAAAAGTGGAAAATGTCTAGGTCGACTTACGTTGTAAAAGCAGTAGAGCTTTTGGACTTATGAGACTTGCACAAGTCGGTCAAATTCCTGCGTTTTTACCCGAAAAATTTGGCAGTTTTTACAAGGCTTCTGTTTATTGGTTAGAGGTTGCTTGTTTACGTCTGCTAACCTACTAAATCATATTAGTCAAATGTTGGAATATAATCACAATTTCACTGTATACGTAATCAGCACATTTTGCCAGATTTGTTTAGATTAAATTAGGTGGTGTGAGTTGAATCATAAATGCCAAGGTTTTGGACTTTGCAAACTGCATATATTGCAAAAATGTTAATGCATAAACCCATACGTTTGACTTTATCTGTGCATTTTTTAAAGGAGATAACATGAGACATACGGTAAGGACAGGTAATAATAAAGTTGACTAAAGGTTTAGTTGGACTTTAATATCATATTATAATTTGCTCGCTGTTTCTGCAGAGGTGCTACGTAAGAAGTGGTGTGCCCGTCTTTCTGTCTATTTTATTCTACATACCAGGGATGTAAATTATAAATGAAAACTCGGCAAATAATTTCTTAACTAGACATTCATCGACAATGACATAATTAATATAATATACAATAATAATTTTCCGGATCACTTTTTTGCGCTGATTCCGAATATTATGTCAAAAATCCCGATATGCGAATACCTTATGGTGGTACTTGGCTTTTCATTTTGGAGTACTGCCTTGAGTAATTGAAACAATGGCCGATAACCAAAAACAAAGACTTCTTAAATACGTTTGACTAAATTTTTAGATTACAAACTGAACGATAATTATCAGACGAGTTTTCATAAGATTTATAAATTAGGAACCTATCTTAACCTAATCAATTTGCAAAGGTGGCCGGGTTTTTTATGGTTTAAATTTCACATGAACCAAATTGAAATAATTTTTTCGACTTAGATTTTAAATGTTATCATGAAATAGTAAAAGCAATTCCTCAAATTCAATACATGTTATGGTATAAGTGGATGGACGGTGTTTTAATTGGTGTGCAGGTCGTTTGAACATTTATATCCAGTTAGCGCCTTTAGGTTTGCGCAATCGGAATTTTCGATATGATATTCATAATCAGCGCAAAAAAGTGATCTGGAAAACATAAACCATTTGAAAATTTGCGGATTACCATTCCCTGCCATTACTTGTAAGTGGGCCCTGAATCAGCAAAAGTGGCTGTAAAGCAGCCTAAATAGGTTTAGATGGTGTACAAAGTACATACCTATTATTATCTATTATTAAGATGCTTTAACTATTGTGGTTTGGCTAAATGGGGTCAGAATCTGTCCTCTAGAAAATTAGGCTGATGCATTATATGTGTGCTTTTTGTAAGGGCTCTATGTTTTTAGCAGCGAGCGTTTTAAATGGTTTACTATTGAATGGTTAATATACATATTAAATCAATTAAATATTATTTAAAAATGACTAATAGATAAATTGAATGGCAGACATGGACGTTTACTATGTTTGCACGACATGTACACGAAGCAAAATAGATTACAGTGGCTCATGTATGTGATTACAACAGGTTTAATTAAAACGTGCCGACAGCAACAAATAACAAGTTTTAAAAAAAATTTTGAATCAAACTGCTACGCATGAAATTAAAAGTTATCAAACAGCGGCACAAGCTTAACACAATAAAAATGTGCAATTCAAAACTACATTATTTCGTGGAACCTGGACAATGGATAATTATTGCAAATCTGCAAGGCTCAACCCTTGACTTACTAATACCTACAATAAAGGTTACTGGGTAACTGCTTATGTCAATAGTTTGCAGAAAATAGCCAACTACTCGTTGCACAAAGTAAACAAAAACCATTCATTACAAGAGCGGATTTATTTGGCTGCAGTAAAACTTCCTTTAGAGATACATGCCGCAATTATTTAGCAGATTACGTTGTTTTGCAGTTTTAATTAGAAAGCTGTTATGCGCCATAAACAATTTTTAAATTTAAAAATGAGAGATACCGCCTATGCTTTTTATG
Source organism: Entomobrya proxima (assembly GCA_029691765.1). Lineage (NCBI taxonomy): Eukaryota > Metazoa > Arthropoda > Collembola > Entomobryomorpha > Entomobryidae > Entomobrya > Entomobrya proxima. Next base: position 65,901,009 of record CM056168.1, read on the forward strand.
ACGCCAAATCTAGCAGGATTATTTTCTGCTGCGACGTTGATCTTTTTTAAGGTCATTGGTTGGGATTAGGTTAGTGAAAATATGCTGTAAACAAGAGTGTGCTTAAACATCCTGTTGTCACGAAAGTTTGAATGCAGTTTGACTGATGATGCAATACAAATAATTGAATGGCAAATGGAAAGCTTTTGCCCAGTATACACGTATTTGGTCTCAAAGTTTACATTGGCCAAGATGCAAGAATAAATATCACTATACAATGAATTTAAATGACATTTTGTGCAGTAATATAAAATGCCGCAGTGCTTGCTTTATTTTCCTGGAAATAAGCTCTTAAATGGTATGCCAATATTAGGATCACAGTAATCTTTTCTGCAGCGGAGCATGATAACACTTTATTGCAACGCACCGCCGAAAGAATCTAAGGCCCTGGCTTTGTTGGGTTATGCGCAAAATTCAAATGCAATAATGCAAGTTCATCGTATGCAAATTTATTAAGCTTCAAAATTTAAAAAAAAACGCATTTATAACAGTTTTATGACCATACATTTTAGAAATGAATGTAGTCAACATATCACAAGTGCTTGTGCGGATTTGTTTGATTTCAATAATAAATTCCAAACAAAAAAGAGCCGATGATATTCAGTAATCATAATTTTAGCAACAGCGGCATTATGTTTGATTTTAATTGCAATGATCCTGAAGATCATAAACTTTTTCATCCATGCTTATCTTTTAGTTGTTAGACGCATTTTGCACAGTTAAGCAGCATACATTTTTATTGTCTTATTAGTTTTTTCCGATCCCTAATTGCGTTGAAGTAGTTTGCGGCTTTTGCATTTACATTCACTCACAAGACTACTGAGTATTGAATAGTAACTGCCAAGTATCTTGTTAACAAAACAGGCGAGGGCTTCAGAGCAGTCCTTCTTTGCATAAATCCTAAAAACAATAATATGAAATTTAGAAATTTAGTTTTTAAATTCAAATTGGCTAAGTTATTTAATTTTTTATATATAGTATTGTTGCAAATATACGCAGTACAACACAAATCTTGTTAATTAAGGGCAACTTGGGATCCAGGATGATGGGAAATTTCCTGTTTTTGAAAACCTCACATAAAACAACATCGTACAGAGAAAACATTCAGACGTCTCTGTTTTGTGTAAAACAAAACCGACAAGCCTGCCACCTCACTTTCAACCCGACCCAGCAAACATTGTGTTTCCAACTCAGGTAAGTCAATGTCAATTTTCACAAGCACATGTTGAATTCAAAATATTGCTTTGATTAACCGTTGTTGCCAAGTAAAAATATTTCTAGATCAGTGTGGCATTTTTAGGGTACTGTAATAGCATTCAATAAGGCAAAAACTACAAGCATTGTGTAGTACCCAGTCTGAAATTCGTTCGAAACGGCAAAAGAAAATTGGGAAACATTCTCAACCAGAAGAACTTTTGCCTTTTTGCATATCTCATAAACTAAGCAAACAGTTCTTCAAGCTTTGTCTGGGTCACAGTGCTTAGATACAAAAAGTGAAGGACCATATGGTCTTTGTTTTGTCACTTTTTGTAAGTTTACAAATCCTTCCGCTGCGGACGGGTATGCAGATAAAACGTTCGCAGCGCCACAAATAAGATGTAGGTGCTTGATGCTGTGCAATTACCACTGCGTTAACGCTTACGGCGGGTGGCTCCACGCTGACAGCAACTCTGCACGTGCCTATTCGGGATTTTACCTTGTACCATTGTAATCTACACACCGAAATCTTACTGAAATAATGAATTCCATTTAAATTCGTGCGTAGTCAATGGGAGGTACTCCTTGTAAGTTGCTAGGAAGCATTGTCACCGTGTAAAATTTTACGTCGGCTGCAGAGACTTCAACAGAATACAAATATTCATATATGTTGCTGAATATCGCTTTTAACAAAAACCCTTGTAGAAAATTCAAACCAAATAGGAACTATTTTACCGTACCGATTGGGTAAAAACTTAAACACACTAAACATGCAATTTAAACACACATGTTTAACATTGGTGGAACAAATTTCTCCAAAAAGTACATTGTGAAAATTTAAAACATTTTCTGCAATGTCAACAAAATATTTTTTTTGTACCCGTTGTAAAGTTTGTGTTGTTGAAGTTGCAGGTAAAATACACTTTTAAAAATATCAGGGTTTTGGTTATTGTTTTGAGTTGGGTACGAATTTATTTGCTTTTATCAACTATATTTACACAAGCCAGCTCCAGAAAAACAGTCCATTGTAAAATTCACAAGCAAAACTATTGCTTTAGTAGCAGTTCAAACAAACATTATATTCTGAGGGCATATTTTTCACCTTGGCTGGAAAATTTTTATCTGACAAAGATGAAACTACATCTGGAATGACACGCAAAGGCGTATTAGTGCAAAGTGTAATGACAATAGATTTATTGATTTCTTTTATATCATTTTGTACTATTTCTTTTCTTGTAGTTGTAGGTAAAACAAACTGCATTAAAAAGTAGCGCTACTGGATGAATATTTTGTAAAAGAAAACTTGCTTTTTTTCTGATAAGATCAATAAATGCTGTTGCTTGCATTGGTTAGGAAAAGAAAACACAGAAACATTCCTAAACGTTGTTGAATGTTGCTTTATTAAAAGCGTAAAATAAAATCAAACCACATATAATTGATTATCTATTTTATGATAGTTGTAAAAACAATTTGAAAACAACAAACAATTTTTGAATAGGTAGTTTTGACGCAGGCTTGACAATCTTAATTTGACATTGTTTTTAGTTCATAGTGCATTTTTGAAAAGCAATAATTTTTTTACGATACGATCATTTTGTAGAAATACTGTATACATTTTATAAAAACTACTGCGAGTATCTATTGTTCAGCAAACATTGTAAAGAATCGTTAGAGCTTCAGGATGCTATTGGAACTTCAGAAACTACTACGTTTGTATAGTTTTTAATTCTACTGCTTTTACATTGCATGTAAATAAACTTTCTTTCCGCCAAACTGTGCCTGTGGTTGTACTATAGCAAACCTTCAAAATTAAAAACCTTGAAAATTGATATTACAAATACACAGTGCAGTGAATAACGTTGTTAAATCTACACGCACAATACACATGTAAAACTTGGCCTTGCATGTACTCAAATTGTTACGCTGTAATTTAGCCAATCCCTTAAATGAGAAAGTCAATTATAGGGTGCATCGTCACTTAATAACTGAAAACGACTAGTTGTTTAAACAATCATGTATTACTCTGCATCTCTTTTCTTTATTTTGTCGAACTGCCTGACTTTATTGGGAAAGTAAACTTGACGACAATTTATTTTTTTGAATTTCTACAATATTTGATGGTTGTACAAGTTAGTACAAGTAAATAAGCGGAAGGTGGGCAATGCTCAGAAAAAACACATTAGACACGAAAAATCGATACTTCGACTATTATTAAGCGTAAGTATATGTTTTGTGATTTAACGTCCTGTGAAAATCCTATACATGATCAAAAAAGCACTGTACTTATAATACAGTAATATAAAAACAAACCAGTACCAGGGTTATTTTAAACACTATAATCCTAATATCTTGTCACAAAATTTGGCAAATCTGTAAGTTATGAGAAATTTGGGATAAGCCAACCAATGCCTTTCTCCAAGTCGCCATTTACTAATTCCACTTAATATCCTTTTGGAGACTGCGCAATTCATCCTTAGATTCTAAGCCAGAAAAGTGTAAAAATAAACCAAGACTTGAAAGTTCAGAATCCTTTGATGCCTGTTGGTAGTACCTTATCGATGGTTACTTTTCGATTGGTGCTTTATGAAAATCACTATATTAAGATAGGAGCTTTATGACTTTTCTCACAAAACTCAATAGGTGCTATATGACTTTTCTCAGAAATTACGATTGGTGCCATATGAATTTTTGGGGCAAAATGAGATAAGGTATAGAAAAAATCCGCGAGAAAATTACGCACATTTTGGTACCAAAATCTCATATCACCCCAAAAATGCATATGGCACCAATCGTAATTTCTGAGAAAAGTCATATAGCACCTATTGAGTTTTGTGAGAAAAGTCATAAAGCATCTATCTTATTATTGCGATTTTCATAAAGCACCAATCGAAAATTAACCATCGTTATGGGTTTGAGAAAGCTGTAAGTTACAACTAACGTTTCAAACACTATATGTTTGAGGAAAGTAGAACTGACAAAACCCAAATATATAGAGCTTCTTGAATAGGAGCGATATTAACAAAAATATCACAAATTGCGATGCTACTAACAATATAAACAAGTGCAAGATTTTTTCTATACTTTGCTACTGTTAATGTTCGTCAGGCGGAAATGAACTTAAAAAATAGTTTTTTTGGCTAAAGAAATATCCTGTGGTATCTACGGAGTTTGAGACTTTAATTTAAAATAGTTTTTAAAAAGCTTCAATCCGAGTAAAGTACCAATAGTTGAAGCAAATTCAAATTCAGTTCAAGAATTGGTTTGCTCAGCATAAATTGTTATCGCTTATTCGGTTGAAAGTTTTGGAAGACAGATTCGTCCAGCGCTCAATGACTGAAGCTATTCTAATTAAAAAAGCTAAAGCAGAAAATGTCCCATTGATGAACAGGAAGGAAAAAGAAGGTCGTGACTGGTTACCCAACTATTGGGATTCTTTCTTTTTCGAATTATTCAAGCTGGAATAATTCATGCATTTTAGATAAGATATTCTTTGCAAAATATTCTCATTTTGTTATTCGCTCTTGACGAGGGTCCTTGAAAGAGTACCGAAACGTTGAGCAATAAAAAACCACGTTCACTCGTTGTTTCTCTTTTAAATTTTTCATAGTTTCTCTTTTGTTTTCTACACTCTGTCCAATAAATGAAGCAACGACCTACCATTTCAGTGTATCTCGGTAATGGTTCCAGGCATTTACCCGAAACTCACAGTGAATGTTAACCATCTTTCATGCATACTGCATGCCAAGTTTCAGGAAATTTGGTTAGATCGTGTAGAAGTTATAGCAAAAGTTTCAAGGTCATCAAAAATTAGGTGTCCAGAAAATAAAGCAACGATTATAGACACTTTGTATTTTTGCTCACCTTTCCGATTGAATTGAAACCAAGTAGGCTTTAAGGTATTAAGTAGTTAATAAGCTGACAGAACAACTGCAGTGATTGACTATATTGGAACAAAAACTAAAGAAAATAGCAAACAACTGAAGGTCACTCCCACTAAGGGGCAATTGGTGAATTCTTCGGTATACTAAATCCACACTTTTCGATCACAATAGAGTTTTTAAAGCGCACAACACCTAAAATGTATGCAAAATTGTACTAAAACCCTAACTATGACAAAACACTTTCAAGTTTGAATCCTAAGGGAAATTGAAGGATTTTCATCACTCTGAAATTTATGGGGTAATCATGATTCTTATTTAATTTTTGAGTATTGACTTACATGATTATCGACAAAATGTGATATTTTATCATTTTTAAACCAAGCGTTAGTCCAGCATCAATTTTAGTCAAATAGTTGATGAATTCCGGCATTTGCATTAAAATGAACGTGAATGAAGTATTAGTGTAAGATGCACCTATTTTGATGAACAAGTGTTTTACAGTTTTTAAATTGCACGTGAGCAACACTATGGCCACTTAGGATTTGCAGGCATTAAACTACACGCTTCACAACACAATAAGCCCAAAACTTGCACGCATTTTACAAATTGTGACATACAGAGCATGATTGTCTGAACTAGTCAAAATCCACTAAGCTTACGATGATTTGAAAACGTGAATAGGCGATCAACGTTTTTATTCAACAAGCAAAATTCCAACAGGTTAGAATGTTTTTAATGTGGTCTTACTTAAAGTTCATTTAAATGCGAAAATTTAGCTTGTTTTTAAATATTTTGTTACGTAACAAAAAAATACCATAAAACCCAATGGTAAATGTACAAGCCTATGCAGACATTTGGCTACAAACTTGAATGGGGTTTTGTCATAGTTAGGGTTTTAGTACAATTTTGCATACATTTTAGGTGTTGTGCGCTTTAAAAACTCTATTGTGATCGAAAAGTGTGGATCTAGTATACCGAAGAATTCACCAATTGCCCCTTAGTGGGAGTGACCTTCAGTTGTTTGCTATTTTCTTTAGTTTTTGTTCCAATATAGTCGTTCACTGCAGTTGTTCTGTCAGCTTATTAACTACTTAATACCTTAAAGCCTACTTGGTTTCAATTCAATCGGAAAGGTGAGCAAAAATACAAAGTGTCTATAATCGTTGCTTTATTTTCTGGACACCTAATTTTTGATGACCTTGAAACTTTTGCTATAACTTCTACACGATCAAACCAAATTTCCTGAAACTTGGCATGCAGTATGCATGAAAGATGGTTAACATTCACTGTGAGTTTCGGGTAAATGCCTGGAACCATTACCGAGATACACTGAAATGGTAGGTTGTTGCTTCATTTATTGGACAGAGTGTAATTTACTGTTTCGGATCAATGCTTCTGCTCCTATTGAAGCAGGTTGTGCAAACACGATAACAACAAGATCTGCATAAGAATATGAATGTACGTACGCAAGGTACGCAGTTTTTGATCACTTCTATTAAAATTAATCGGTGAAACTGCAGTTTTACTTGGATATCGATTTGTAGGAACAAATTTATTAAAAATTGTTTCTAATGATTTAAAATATACTGATCTCAAAGTGCAATCCTGTTATCCAGATACTCAGTCGCCAACCGAATGTAGGTTTTCTGTTCCATAATGAAAACCCATTAATTTCGAAACGTTTTACAAAGAATTTTATTTTTCTCAGTGATTTTCAACAACAATATTCAATGTTTTTCCACTCCGGTAGAAATTCTGTTAAACACTTGCACCATACGCTTCTCATTTTCCAAAATAGCAAGTTATGTTAATTTTGAACCTCCAGGAAACTGGGCATCTCTAGACATTAAATATTTAGAAATTTGCTGCGTCCGACAATGGTGTGTGCAACTAACAATTAACGTTTTAAGGGTCATGAAAGTCAAAAATATAGGCAATAAATTTGAAGCTTTTAAAGCTTACTTAAATGCAAGCAATGACATTCAAAACGAAATCCACCGCTATGCTTTCAATTATGCAAAACAACAGCACGTTTGTGTCTTGCTCTTTCCTACTACCCATTTGCTTAATGAAGAAGTGAGGTTCGATCCAATCGAGCGCCTATCATATCATAACCTTGTATGTTGTAAAATACCCTGGATACAAATGAATGGTTTGTGTGAAATAGAAAATCATTCTCAACTTTCAACTTTAACGTTTTCTATTCCAATCCTTTTTAATTCACATGTTTTGCTTATAACTTCAAATGAAACATTTCTTGCATTTCAGGATAGTTCTTGTGCTGCAAAATGTAAAATCAAATTACTGAACGCACAGAAACCAGAACTGCACAATACTTTAACAATTTCGAATTATCTTCAAAAATCTACTACAGTGGTACTATCAAAGGTCGTAGCACTAAAATTAATTTGTACGCTAGCACGGTAAGAGAGCTAGTTCAAAATATTATTACTGACCATTACAATTGCACAAAAGGTGCATCGTGTGATTTCTTGTTGATGGAGTAAACGACATTAGCTAGAAAAACAGGGGCTGCGTTGCAATTGCTGCCTAACCTTCTTTGGTAAAATAACTTTGGAATCAGATATGCCACAGTTTTGGAGAAATCTTTCACTTCTTCATCAACAAGTTCTTCTCATTTATTTGCACCTTTTACTTTAGCCACTTGGATTTTTTTCCTGGCTGATGCAATTGTGTTATTCATTTTTATATGTCAGCAAACTTACAATAACAGAGGTCATACTGTGGCTTTTCAGTTCAACTGTAGAACAGGGAAGTGACAACTTATTTTCAGGAAAGTAAGCATTTATAAATCCTCTCTGGCTCGTGGTTATCGTGTTTCTAAAAATTCATACACTTCAAAGTTATCCTCCGACTTCCTTTTTGAAGTTGACCCACAACAAATGCCAGGTTCCCTTGAGAATATTTTGTTCGCAAGGAGCTCTGACTACCAAGATATCAAAATATATTCTACAAAAGAAACAGCAGCTGAGCTACTTGTACTTCTACAAAATTATAACAAAGACACAAGCGGTTTCCGAAAACGTAAGATTCATTTCAAGGGAAGTCACTTATGGCCTCTTGGGTCGCAAAGCAATACAGTATAATAACATGTGCAACATTAGTCAATCTTGATATAAATTTAACATTAGTAGGTGTCAGCAAAAAGCAGGTATAAACGAAAACTGCTTTTTATTTCTTTATTCCGTTAGCAGTTTAAGTCAAGTTAATAGTCAATAGTTTGTCTCTACGGCACTTTGGTCCGCTACTGAAAGGTGCAGATTATTTTGACAATGATAGGGTGTATATGAAATTAGAGGAGCATTACACTATTCTTCCAGATTGCGTGCTATGTATGTAATTTGGGAAGGAATCCCCCCTATTTAGAGAGGACCCAGCCGCGTATTCCATAGTAGAATTTTTGCAGACTCTCCCAGTTTTTACACGGTGCTGCTTTTACGAGAGATATTATGGAAATTACAAGTATACAAATCAACAACATTGTTCAATCTCATCAGGGATACCCCATTAGGTTTCGACCTAATGAGAGAACGAAGTCACATTCACAACTGCAGGAATAAATCTCTATATGAGAAGCTGCACAAACTTACAGTTCTAGCGGGGAATCGAACCCGAGCACGGTAGCGGCAGAATGCATGATTAGCTTTCTGCGCCACCGCGGCGCTGGCTATTGAGAGATTGCGTGCTAAAGCGAGTATTTGTAAGAGCACTGAGTTGGTCGGTATCAACCAGATGGTATGCTTACTTAGGTGAGCAGTGGAGAACCCATGATATGGCAAAGCAGCTGCTTAAAAAATTCAGTCAAACGACAAATATGAAACGTGTAAATTTTTATACATATTCTAATCAGTATGTGGTTAGGCAGCAATCCAGGACTGAAAATCTAAATTCAAAAGTCCATACTGGATTTATGTCTAAAAACCATTTTAAAATCAATAACCAGCTTTAAAACATTATTCAGTACCGCAAACCTGACCAATCACATAAAATTTCACCTCTAATTTGATGTACGGCACTGTTAAAATGATACACACGTTTGTTAAAAATTATCATCAAACCTGACATGTAGTAGTATTTTCTGAACTTCTACGGGACTTGAGAATCCCTTAATCAAAAATAAATCACAACTTGAGTCGGGCTCACTCCCATTTCTACACACACAATATAATGCACGCACTTTTTATCATGATCAATTATTTTGCACACGCTCACACGTACCTTTATTACCGAAAGAGACTTGAAAATCTCGGAAACTTACGGAAACCGATGTAGCAGCAGCAGGAATCGCCAAGTGTCAAGTTTCCCAGGTCCTTCTGCTAACATCCCAAGTCCCAGTGCACTTCCCTTTATGTCCATATGCCCTTATGCCTTGCCAACTTACGATACAATGAACACGAACACAGCTCAAGGTTTGTCTGGCTTCGGGGAGCTCTCAAGAGGAATTGAGCTCTTCTCTTTTATTTCCTCAATATATCTTTCATTACAAAACGAGACATAATATTGAACAAACACGGCATTCCTTACACAAAGATCTGCTATCACGGGGCAAAGTGATACTAAATGCACACGTTCCCTATACGCTCGCGAAAAATTATAACCAATATGTTAGAGCAAAGCGGTTTACAGGTTGCGCGCTTGCCGTTGGCAAGCCAAGCGCGCCCTTTCTCGGCCGCTGCGTCGCCTTCGAAATTCCCATTTACCCGTTACATGTTTAATCATGTAGACTTCGTACCAGTTGGAAAGTTGGACTACTTGCCATGTTTCGAATTGGAAAGTTGGATTACTTGCATATATTTTGAGTTGGAAAGCTGGATTACTTGCCATGTTTTTAGTTGGACAATTGGATTAGTTGTACCATCCAATAATTCTGAAGTGTTTTAAGAGTATAAAAACAGAAAACAAATTTGCTTATCCACACAGTTGATACTTTTGTGATAGATGTTGCGTTTGTATCCCTGTGCTTGTACCTCTCTGCCAATCTGCACATGAATCTACAACACGGTGTTTACATAATCGTGTCAAAAATCATCCAGTTTAAATAATAAATCTTTGCATTTAAGAAAAAATTAATTACTGAACATCGTAGCTATGCTATAATATATACTAATTAATAGAAATATGCTAAATGTTTCCGAGGTAAACCTTCCGTTTTTGTTGCATTTGTGCCATTACCTTAATTGTATAATTTCATTTCAGACAATTCCATGATGATCAAAGAAGAACCTTACACCGGCTTTTATAAATAGTGTACATATAGTAGTTTCAAAATATAATTGTGTCATAAAGCATAATATTCCTATCCATTCTTATCCACAATATGCATTTTGCATGAACGACAATTCATGATAGATAACCATCGTCACGTCGGGGTCAAAACTACGTATTTGAAATGATTGTCTTCAAGTTATTTGTACAAATTTTAAGGTATAAATAAATAATAGGTAGTTTCAAGTTCATTTTTGCTTTAATCTGCTCATAATGGTTTTACGTAAAGTGGCACTACACTTATGTATGTATCTTATGAAATCTACAAAAGATAAAAGACGACATAAAAAGTAATCAAATTGTTATTGCCACTGCACAATTGTTTTTATTTGTCACTCCAATTTTTGTGTCATTTACGTCAATTGTTAATATATCTGATCAGTTAAAGGTTTTAAATGCGCACTCAAATTTCACTGCTTGTTTAAACAAGTACCGTATTTATTCGATTTATACCCCTCGCTCGATTTATAACCCCCTTCGAATTATACCCTCCTTTGAGAGGAGAAATTTGAAATTTTGGCCCCCCTCGGTTTATAGCCCCCTATCATTTTTGATACAAACATATTAACAATATTCACTTTTGTATTGAGTTTTTGAATATAATAATCATTGTCAATACGTTTGACGCAAATATTTATGCTAAAATGCATTCTAACGAATCCATAGCTGAACAGTTTATGTTAATTATCGTCATAAATACAAAATCCTTCCAAAATGTACCATCAAATTTGAAATTTTGGCCCCCCTCGATTTATGACCCCCCTCGAATTATACCCTCCTTTGAGATGTGAAATTTGAAATTTTAGCCGGGGGTATAAATCGAATAAATACGGCATTAAAGCTAAATTTTTTGTTGTCAATTTTAAAATTGACAATTTTTCATGAACTGGCTTTGTGCAAGTACAATTTGCATATAATAAATTTGTATTTATTTTAAAACGTAAATACAGCTTGAGCTTTAATGATTATTTATGTGTATGATAGTTTTGCACGGAAGCAACGTTGCATGCATTGCATGTTTGCATGTGACCAATGTGACGGCACAGTACAGTATTTTTGTCACGGTTGCGTAACGTACATGCAGCATTGTCCCATTTCTGTAGCAGTGTTAAGTACTCAGTGTTGGATTATATTTATAAATACAGCAATGGTCAGATACATACTTGCCAACGCACCGGCTAAGCCAGTCTAAAAAACTACGATAACGGCATTGCCGTTACCATACCATGTTACTCGGGACAAACATGTTTGATGCTTGCGGTTAACGCTATAAATCTCGTAGAATTTACTAATAGGGGCAAGAAGTTCCAAGCATTGGAACTTTACTTAAATACTAAGAACGTTGTAGACAATAAGATATATCGTTTTGCTTTTCATAATGTACGACACTAGCAGGTTTGTATTTTGCATTTTACATCAGTCAACGTTCTTAAAACAGATAAACTTTGATGTTTTAGAGCGTGTGTCATATTCCAACTTAGAATTTAGTAGAATTTGTCAATCGTAAATAGGTAACGTAGGGTTATACTTTTGGGGGGAGGGGCGGAGGGGGGCGAATGGAATATCCTTCGGATTCCTCCACTCAAGGTCCGAATCTGTTTTGCAATGGTTTCCGCAACGGTAGTTAAAAGGAAATGGATGATGATGATTGTGACGTGCTCAAAAAGATGTAAATTTTAAAATCGACCATTTGTTTAAAACTGGCTTTGCGCAAGTACATTTTGCATGTAATAAATGCAACTGTAAATACAGCTTGAGGTTTACTGATTATTTATTTGTATGATAGTTTTGCATGGAAACTAAACTATGTTTGCATGTTTTGCATACATGCATGAAATGAAAACAGTTCATCGCAGTTTGCCAGAATTGTAATTTGTGCCTATATTGTTTGTTTTTTGTTATACTTCGAACTAATTTATTTATCCTTTTCGAATGGCAATTAAATACTAATATTCTGTAGTTACTTTCGCGTTGATATATGTTGTTGTGAAAGCCTACATGGCATATAAAATGGGGAAGCCAAGCAGTCAAATTGGGAACTCATGTGGAACAGTTATCAGCTGGAATGGAAATTTCAAAAATATGTTTCAGGCCTTGACGTGGGAATTATTTGTAATACATTGGAAACGAACGTAATAATACGTGTTTCCACAGGTACGTAATGGAAAAGAACAGCTGATTAGTATGCATTACCACACCGCGGGAAGATTTGAAGCAACACAACATTACGTTTTACAATTTTCAAAAATATTCCGAATCTACATAATAGTACGTTTTACCACAGCATGTCTCCGTTACGTTTTACGTAATACGTTATCCCGCGTTCGAAGATATTCCCGCAAAACGTATTATTGCGTTTTTCGAAGTCAAAGTGATATTCAAAATAGAGGATCCCTGCCATTTAAAAAGTTAGTTCTTCCTAGAAAACTTCTACAAAAAACCTCTCCAATGTGTATGGCATATAAACAAAAAATTATTATAAGAATATTAGAAAACGCATGTCTTAATACAAGAAAGTAAACAAACCTACACCATGTACCGAGTGTTTGATAAGATGACAGATAATATGCATGACGTAAGCAGCACTTACTCATACATTTTGGTGCATTATGTTTTTGAGTACTTGTTTCGTGTGTATTTGTTGATTGGGTCTTATCAAATGTGGTTGCTAGAAAAACAGAAAATTCAAGAATAAAAATTGTATTATTCCAAACCAACAATTGACAGAAATTCTATGGTTCACTTCAAATATATTGACACACTGTTGTGACAAAAGTGTTGTCAAAGCCACATTACAATATTAAGGCGTAATAAAGCATTTCCAAATACTATTGCGACTTAATTTAGTGTGCCGGTGCTCTAACCAGAAATAGTTTATCAGAAATTTAGTGGTGCAATTTTGTGACCCATTTTTCATTGTGCAGCATACAAAATATTTCTAAATTACATCATTTTATGTCTATTTGGTGTACAAAATGGCAACACAAAATATCGGTGTTAGCCTTGTTTAGTTCCCATTAGGCCTGGTATAGCTCCCATGAGGCTTGGTTTAGCTCCCATTAGGCCTGGTATAGCTCTCATTAGGCCTGGTTTAGCTCCCATTAGGCCTGGTTTAGCTTCCAGTAGGCCTGGTTTAGCTCCCATTAGGCCTGGTTTAGATTCCAGTAGGCCTGGATTAGCTCCCATTAGGCCTGGTTTAGCTCCCATTAGGCCTGGTTTAGCTTCCAGTAGGCCTGGTTTAGCTTCCAGTAGGCCTGGTTTAGCTTCCAGTAGGCCTGGTTTAGCTCCCATTAGGCCTGGTTTAGCTCCCATTTGGCCTGGTTTAGCTCCCATTAGGCCTGGTTTAGCTTCCAGTAGGCCTGGTTTAGCTTCCAGTAGGCCTGGTTTAGCTCCAACTAGGCCTCGTTTAGCTCCCAATTGCCTGGTTTACATCCCTATTTACTTGATTTTGGATGAATCTTATTACTTTGGTAGAACGTAATATGTGTGTGTAAAATTATATTTAATATTTTAATTCTACAACTAAAAAAACAATGAATCATTGACATCAGGTGGGTACGTATGTATGTATTCAGCAGAAAAAAATGCATTTGTAATTTCAAAACTCAGCATCCACATTGAAACGCTACGTGCATTGCAAAAATATGATATATAAGAATTTTAACGCGACGTCTGCAACTAAATTTATTTTGTTCAATAATTGAATAAAAAATTTTAATGACAGATAAGGCAAGACAGTGAAAGAGCATAAAAAATAGGCAGAATTTTAAATGCGAATATGTATTACATTACTAAATAGTAAACCAAAAAATATAGAAAACACACAATGCAGCCATTGTTGTAACACTAGCGAAGTTAAATGCACCAGTTGAAGGCGATTCGCATATTTTACCATCATATGTAGCAACAGAAGGTGGTACACACAAACATTTCTTTTGAGCTAAATCGCAGTAACTCGGTCCAATTATAACAATTGAACACTGCCGCTCAATCGTACAATTGTCCCCAACTTTTAAATATCGCCAACAAGAAAGTTCTTCCTCGAAAGTGCCATACGCACATTTGCAAGCGCTATTATTACAAACCGAATTTTCATTTACAGAAAGCCGGCAATCCATATCCAAGTCACATGCATCATGCAGTTTTGTCAACCTAAAACAACTTCCCATGTACGCCTGATAAGCTGGCTTACATACACAAATGTCATTACTGCAATGAGAGTTGTTGATCATGCATTGATCAGAAATTTGGCACCGTCCGTCCAAATTTGGAACTTTTCTCAAGCAAAGGTTTCCATATCTTACAAAATCGTCGTCACACGCACATTTCAGGTTGTCTGGGTTGCTGTCATCACACTTGGTGTGTTCTCCTTTGCATTCGTCATTGACGGTACAAGGTTGTCCTAAATCCACTTTGGCTTTACATGTTTGATCGTCTTGCCAATAATCGTCGTCACACGCACATTTCAGGTTGTCTGGGTTGCTGTCATCACACTTGGTGTGTTCTCCTTTGCATTCGTCATTGACGGTACAAGGTTGTCCTAAATCCACTTTGGCTTTACATGTTTGATCGTCTTGCCAATAATCGTCGTCACACGCACATTTCAGGTTGTCTGGGTTGCTGTCATCACACTTGGTGTGTTCTCCTTTGCATTCGTCATTGACGGTACAAGGTTGTCCTAAATCCACTTTGGCTTTACATGTTTGATCGTCTTGCCAATAATCGTCGTCACACGCACATTTCAGGTTGTCTGGGTTGCTGTCATCACACTTGGTGTGTTCTCCTTTGCATTCGTCATTGACGGTACAAGGTTGTCCTAAATCCACTTTGGCTTTACATGTTTGATCGTCTTGCCAATAATCGTCGTCACACGCACATTTCAGGTTGTCTGGGTTGCTGTCATCACACTTGGTGTGTTCTCCTTTGCATTCGTCATTGACGGTACAAGGTTGTCCTAAATCCACTTTGGCTTTACATGTTTGATCGTCTTGCCAATAATCGTCGTCACACGCACATTTCAGGTTGTCTGGGTTGCTGTCATCACACTTGGTGTGTTCTCCTTTGCATTCGTCATTGACGGTACAAGGTTGTCCTAAATCCACTTTGGCTTTACATGTTTGATCGTCTTGCCAATAATCGTCGTCACACGCACATTTCAGGTTGTCTGGGTTGCTGTCATCACACTTGGTGTGTTCTCCTTTGCATTCGTCATTGACGGTACAAGGTTGTCCTAAATCCACTTTGGCTTTACATGTTTGATCGTCTTGCCAATAATCGTCGTCACACGCACATTTCAGGTTGTCTGGGTTGCTGTCATCACACTTGGTGTGTTCTCCTTTGCATTCGTCATTGACGGTACAAGGTTGTCCTAAATCCACTTTGGCTTTACATGTTTGATCGTCTTGCCAATAATCGTCGTCACACGCACATTTCAGGTTGTCTGGGTTGCTGTCATCACACTTGGTGTGTTCTCCTTTGCATTCGTCATTGACGGTACAAGGTTGTCCTAAATCCACTTTGGCTTTACATGTTTGATCGTCTTGCCAATAATCGTCGTCACACGCACATTTCAGGTTGTCTGGGTTGCTGTCATCACACTTGGTGTGTTCTCCTTTGCATTCGTCATTGACGGTACAAGGTTGTCCTAAATCCACTTTGGCTTTACATGTTTGATCGTCTTGCCAATAATCGTCGTCACACGCACATTTCAGGTTGTCTGGGTTGCTGTCATCACACTTGGTGTGTTCTCCTTTGCATTCGTCATTGACGGTACAAGGTTGTCCTAAATCCACTTTGGCTTTACATGTTTGATCGTCTTGCCAATAATCGTCGTCACACGCACATTTCAGGTTGTCTGGGTTGCTGTCATCACACTTGGTGTGTTCTCCTTTGCATTCGTCATTGACGGTACAAGGTTGTCCTAAATCCACTTTGGCTTTACATGTTTGATCGTCTTGCCAATAATCGTCGTCACACGCACATTTCAGGTTGTCTGGGTTGCTGTCATCACACTTGGTGTGTTCTCCTTTGCATTCGTCATTGACGGTACAAGGTTGTCCTAAATCCACTTTGGCTTTACATGTTTGATCGTCTTGCCAATAATCGTCGTCACACGCACATTTCAGGTTGTCTGGGTTGCTGTCATCACACTTGGTGTGTTCTCCTTTGCATTCGTCATTGACGGTACAAGGTTGTCCTAAATCCACTTTGGCTTTACATGTTTGATCGTCTTGCCAATAATCGTCGTCACACGCACATTTCAGGTTGTCTGGGTTGCTGTCATCACACTTGGTGTGTTCTCCTTTGCATTCGTCATTGACGGTACAAGGTTGTCCTAAATCCACTTTGGCTTTACATGTTTGATCGTCTTGCCAATAATCGTCGTCACACGCACATTTCAGGTTGTCTGGGTTGCTGTCATCACACTTGGTGTGTTCTCCTTTGCATTCGTCATTGACGGTACAAGGTTGTCCTAAATCCACTTTGGCTTTACATGTTTGATCGTCTTGCCAATAATCGTCGTCACACGCACATTTCAGGTTGTCTGGGTTGCTGTCATCACACTTGGTGTGTTCTCCTTTGCATTCGTCATTGACGGTACAAGGTTGTCCTAAATCCACTTTGGCTTTACATGTTTGATCGTCTTGCCAATAATCGTCGTCACACGCACATTTCAGGTTGTCTGGGTTGCTGTCATCACACTTGGTGTGTTCTCCTTTGCATTCGTCATTGACGGTACAAGGTTGTCCTAAATCCACTTTGGCTTTACATGTTTGATCGTCTTGCCAATAATCGTCGTCACACGCACATTTCAGGTTGTCTGGGTTGCTGTCATCACACTTGGTGTGTTCTCCTTTGCATTCGTCATTGACGGTACAAGGTTGTCCTAAATCCACTTTGGCTTTACATGTTTGATCGTCTTGCCAATAATCGTCGTCACACGCACATTTCAGGTTGTCTGGGTTGCTGTCATCACACTTGGTGTGTTCTCCTTTGCATTCGTCATTGACGGTACAAGGTTGTCCTAAATCCACTTTGGCTTTACATGTTTGATCGTCTTGCCAATAATCGTCGTCACACGCACATTTCAGGTTGTTTGGGTTGCTGTCATCACACTTGGTGTGTTCTCCTTTGCATTCGTCATTGACGGTACAAGGTTGTCCTAAATCCACTTTGGCTTTACATGTTTGATCGTCTTGCCAATAATCGTCGTCACACGCACATTTCAGGTTGTCTGGGTTGCTGTCATCACACTTGGTGTGTTCTCCTTTGCATTCGTCATTGACGGTACAAGGTTGTCCTAAATCCACTTTGGCTTTACATGTTTGATCGTCTTGCCAATAATCGTCGTCACACGCACATTTCAGGTTGTCTGGGTTGCTGTCATCACACTTGGTGTGTTCTCCTTTGCATTCGTCATTGACGGTACAAGGTTGTCCTAAATCCACTTTGGCTTTACATGTTTGATCGTCTTGCCAATAATCGTCGTCACACGCACATTTCAGGTTGTCTGGGTTGCTGTCATCACACTTGGTGTGTTCTCCTTTGCATTCGTCATTGACGGTACAAGGTTGTCCTAAATCCACTTTGGCTTTACATGTTTGATCGTCTTGCCAATAATCGTCGTCACACGCACATTTCAGGTTGTCTGGGTTGCTGTCATCACACTTGGTGTGTTCTCCTTTGCATTCGTCATTGACGGTACAAGGTTGTCCTAAATCCACTTTGGCTTTACATGTTTGATCGTCTTGCCAATAATCGTCGTCACACGCACATTTCAGGTTGTCTGGGTTGCTGTCATCACACTTGGTGTGTTCTCCTTTGCATTCGTCATTGACGGTACAAGGTTGTCCTAAATCCACTTTGGCTTTACATGTTTGATCGTCTTGCCAATAATCGTCGTCACACGCACATTTCAGGTTGTCTGGGTTGCTGTCATCACACTTGGTGTGTTCTCCTTTGCATTCGTCATTGACGGTACAAGGTTGTCCTAAATCCACTTTGGCTTTACATGTTTGATCGTCTTGCCAATAATCGTCGTCACACGCACATTTCAGGTTGTTTGGGTTGCTGTCATCACACTTGGTGTGTTCTCCTTTGCATTCGTCATTGACGGTACAAGGTTGTCCTAAATCCACTTTGGCTTTACATGTTTGATCGTCTTGCCAATAATCGTCGTCACACGCACATTTCAGGTTGTCTGGGTTGCTGTCATCACACTTGGTGTGTTCTCCTTTGCATTCGTCATTGACGGTACAAGGTTGTCCTAAATCCACTTTGGCTTTACATGTTTGATCGTCTTGCCAATAATCGTCGTCACACGCACATTTCAGGTTGTCTGGGTTGCTGTCATCACACTTGGTGTGTTCTCCTTTGCATTCGTCATTGACGGTACAAGGTTGTCCTAAATCCACTTTGGCTTTACATGTTTGATCGTCTTGCCAATAATCGTCGTCACACGCACATTTCAGGTTGTCTGGGTTGCTGTCATCACACTTGGTGTGTTCTCCTTTGCATTCGTCATTGACGGTACAAGGTTGTCCTAAATCCACTTTGGCTTTACATGTTTGATCGTCTTGCCAATAATCGTCGTCACACGCACATTTCAGGTTGTCTGGGTTGCTGTCATCACACTTGGTGTGTTCTCCTTTGCATTCGTCATTGACGGTACAAGGTTGTCCTAAATCCACTTTGGCTTTACATGTTTGATCGTCTTGCCAATAATCGTCGTCACACGCACATTTCAGGTTGTCTGGGTTGCTGTCATCACACTTGGTGTGTTCTCCTTTGCATTCGTCATTGACGGTACAAGGTTGTCCTAAATCCACTTTGGCTTTACATGTTTGATCGTCTTGCCAATAATCGTCGTCACACGCACATTTCAGGTTGTCTGGGTTGCTGTCATCACACTTGGTGTGTTCTCCTTTGCATTCGTCATTGACGGTACAAGGTTGTCCTAAATCCACTTTGGCTTTACATGTTTGATCGTCTTGCCAATAATCGTCGTCACACGCACATTTCAGGTTGTCTGGGTTGCTGTCATCACACTTGGTGTGTTCTCCTTTGCATTCGTCATTGACGGTACAAGGTTGTCCTAAATCCACTTTGGCTTTACATGTTTGATCGTCTTGCCAATAATCGTCGTCACACGCACATTTCAGGTTGTCTGGGTTGCTGTCATCACACTTGGTGTGTTCTCCTTTGCATTCGTCATTGACGGTACAAGGTTGTCCTAAATCCACTTTGGCTTTACATGTTTGATCGTCTTGCCAATAATCGTCGTCACACGCACATTTCAGGTTGTCTGGGTTGCTGTCATCACACTTGGTGTGTTCTCCTTTGCATTCGTCATTGACGGTACAAGGTTGTCCTAAATCCACTTTGGCTTTACATGTTTGATCGTCTTGCCAATAATCGTCGTCACACGCACATTTCAGGTTGTCTGGGTTGCTGTCATCACACTTGGTGTGTTCTCCTTTGCATTCGTCATTGACGGTACAAGGTTGTCCTAAATCCACTTTGGCTTTACATGTTTGATCGTCTTGCCAATAATCGTCGTCACACGCACATTTCAGGTTGTCTGGGTTGCTGTCATCACACTTGGTGTGTTCTCCTTTGCATTCGTCATTGACGGTACAAGGTTGTCCTAAATCCACTTTGGCTTTACATGTTTGATCGTCTTGCCAATAATCGTCGTCACACGCACATTTCAGGTTGTCTGGGTTGCTGTCATCACACTTGGTGTGTTCTCCTTTGCATTCGTCATTGACGGTACAAGGTTGTCCTAAATCCACTTTGGCTTTACATGTTTGATCGTCTTGCCAATAATCGTCGTCACACGCACATTTCAGGTTGTCTGGGTTGCTGTCATCACACTTGGTGTGTTCTCCTTTGCATTCGTCATTGACGGTACAAGGTTGTCCTAAATCCACTTTGGCTTTACATGTTTGATCGTCTTGCCAATAATCGTCGTCACACGCACATTTCAGGTTGTCTGGGTTGCTGTCATCACACTTGGTGTGTTCTCCTTTGCATTCGTCATTGACGGTACAAGGTTGTCCTAAATCCACTTTGGCTTTACATGTTTGATCGTCTTGCCAATAATCGTCGTCACACGCACATTTCAGGTTGTCTGGGTTGCTGTCATCACACTTGGTGTGTTCTCCTTTGCATTCGTCATTGACGGTACAAGGTTGTCCTAAATCCACTTTGGCTTTACATGTTTGATCGTCTTGCCAATAATCGTCGTCACACGCACATTTCAGGTTGTCTGGGTTGCTGTCATCACACTTGGTGTGTTCTCCTTTGCATTCGTCATTGACGGTACAAGGTTGTCCTAAATCCACTTTGGCTTTACATGTTTGATCGTCTTGCCAATAATCGTCGTCACACGCACATTTCAGGTTGTCTGGGTTGCTGTCATCACACTTGGTGTGTTCTCCTTTGCATTCGTCATTGACGGTACAAGGTTGTCCTAAACCCACTTTGGCTTTACATGTTTGATCGTCTCGCCAATGGTCGTCGTCACACGCACAAACTTTTTGGTTTGGGTCGCTGTCATCACAAATTCCTCCGCTGTAGTTGCAGTCTAGGTTGTTGTCACAAGGATCGTCCAGGTTTTCGGCTAGGGCGCATTGCGAAATTAATAGGAAGTATAATGCACTAAGAGTAACTTTGAAGTTAACAGACTTCATTTTGTATTCTAGATTCACTTGGCGTAGACCTGTGTACAACTAATTGGAAAATGTGGATAACGTTGGTTTTTATTGTGTTTGTTTTATCTTATCTAATCAAGAATCGGCTTGTGACAATGTATTTGTTACGGAGATAAAGGCAAAGCGAATATAAACTGTAGAAAGTTTGATAAATTATATTTTTTTGGTTCGAGTACAGATAACATGATTTCAGTGAAGTTTTCCTGGTGTGAGTTTTTGAGTCACCAATAGTTTTTACACACATTTTAGTAGTTTCAACAGTATATGATATTTTATCTGAAACCGCAGGTCATCCGTCAATGATATCGTTGTTAAGGGTCAGTGCGACAGTAACGTCCTATTTAAAGCACCCTATCTTATAACGTTAAAAAATAGTAACAGAAGTAAAACATGTAGAGAGATTTTGAACAGACGTTGTATCTGTATGAAGCCACGTTGCCAAGATTTATTGCAAATAAGTCAATCGTAGTTTAACAAAATTCAAGCCAAGTACCGTAGACACATTACCTTATTTTTCAAAGTATATTACGCATTACTGATTTATATGTTTCAACTACGTTAAACTATGAGCTAAGATATTAATGTGAAAAAAAGAATAGCGTATAATCGTAATTCAATTTCACGAAACTGACATGATAGCATTCAAAATATTGTGCAAAATTTTTATGCATTATTAATGTATGTGGTGCCATGATACTTCTATTTTTGATGCATGATACTGCCATGAACTTTTATGAATATTGACATTAGCGCAAGTAGTACTATAAATAGTATTACAAATACCTATGGCAAAAATGCAGAACTGGATTTTCTATAGATTATTTGTCACCATATATCTATAAGAATGCGAGGTTTTTAAGTCGCACAAAAACAATCTGATAACTTTTTTCAATAAGTTCATAATGAAACAATATTGAGATCACTCGGTGTCTGCTACGATCATTATATTCATTATATACTTTTATCAATAACAACTGACAGTGTATCAATGGACAGTGAATAGGTGGAAAGTGGATAGTGGACATTGACCACTTTGTCCGTCCACTTGCATGGTGGACATGGAAATTTAGATACTAGAGGTAATGCTGTCCAGTGGACAATGGACAGTGGACAATGTCCACCAACAATGCACGTTGGACGTCCACTTTTGACTGAAACGTCTCTGAAACTGATGACTTATTTGAATGACCAGAATTTCAGTATTGAGGTCCGACAGACAAAAACTCAACTGATTGATGATCATTGGAGTAAAGTAGTATTTCCTATTCCTAAAATTATCTTTACTTTTATATTATGCGTCGGTAACCGGCTATTAGCTCCCGAACCAACTAGTTCCCGGTGGTCAGTGGCACAGGGAGCTAATGTGTCTGGGAGCAAGTGGGTCGGGTAGCTAACTGACCACCGTCGCATCATAGATCATGTACGCAGATAATAAACTTTTAAATTTTTATGTCGATGATAACATTTTAAATGTTCGACTTTTATAATATATTCCACAAATTTTTGGGTTAGCTCAATGTAAAAACGTTCAAGGCACACAGCAATAAGACGTGCTTTCAAAAAATAATCTCCATCCGCTTTAGCAAAAGCCTGTTTACATTTCTACTGTCCATTTTATTCAATGATGAATATTAAATGCCACATGTGGATTTGTCGGTGGTGACGGAAAAAGCAACTTATCATTATATAATAAGGTAATGTCAATGAAAATTATTATAGATAATGTGTCCAAATATACCGAAGAATATACGTGGAATATAGATTGTTCGGGAAAGTAAAAGGTTGTTTGCTTAATGATGATCATAGGCTCAATCTCGATAACACCACATACAACATTTGCAAATATAATCAATCACGGCTTATCACTTTTTCAGTACTCGTACAAGTATCAGAACCCGGCACTGTGTGTTTTATTTCCTGGAAATTGGCTCAAGGGTAAGTAAATATACGTAATTTACCCGCAGTGGTAAATAATAAAAACTCATTGCAAAACAAGGTACAGGTGTGCGACAAAAATCTTTTCTTAGGTCAAACCCCTAATTAATGGGATTAGTATATACTTATGCTGGTATTTAAATTCCGTGCCATAACTAGTGTGAAACTTTACATGTGGGATCATCTTTTGTTACCTTATTAATCAAATGGAATTACAAATGCCAAAATGTGGCACGTTGTAATACGCAAGATGCTCCTTTCTTTGAATTTGCAATATAATCCTGTGCGCAGTTTTACCAATAAAACATGTAAAATTCTCTTATGTTACATGTGTGAAATTTAAAATATTTACAAACAAAGGGTTTGCAATTTTAAATAAATTGCAAAAGCATGCACATAGTTAAGTATCGTCCAGGCCGAAAAATCCGAATTTTATCAACCTGGTTTAATGCTGGTCAAAAACTGACCTAAAATCATGTGTCGCATGCTATAGGTTCTATTATAAAAAGTTGTGACATTGCTGTGACCTCTGACCTAGAGTTGACGTATGGACCTCAAGTTCAATTGGGTTGTCACTGAGGTGCTATTGTGTCTGTATACCAAGTTTGGTTGTCAAAATACGTGTCGCACAGCATGTACGCTGTAAAACTGCTATATCTTGCAGTTAAGGTCCTGAATCAGGGCTTTAACGCACGAATTGTTACAAACTGGTTGTTAATCTGTTATGCTTGTCAAAAACTAACCTAAAATCATGTGTCGCATGCTATAGGTTCTATTATGAATTGTTTTAAAATCGCTGTGACCTCTGATATAGAGTTGACCTATTGACCTCAAGTTCAATAGGGTTGTTACTAAGGTGCTATAGTATCTGCATACCAAGTTTGGTTTTAATCGGTACAGCCGTTACAGAGAAAACGCATCAATGCTATGTCTGGCAACAAAAAGTACCTGAATCAGGGTCTTAGAGCCTGAATTTTGAGAAACAAACTGCACCATCGGAGTTCTGGTAGAAAAGTGACCTAAAATCATGTGTTGTATGATGTAGGTCCTATGTAAAAATATTGTACCGTTGGTGACCTCTGACCTTTAGAGTTGACCTATTGACCTGCAATTCAATAGGGTTGTGGCTGAGGTGCTATAGTATCTGTATACCAGGTTTGGTCGTAATCGGCCCAGCCGTTACTGAGTAAATTGCATACGGGCGACGGCCGGACGGCCGGAGTGCAATATTATCAAGTATCTTGGCCGATACTTAAAAATGCACAAGCAAACTTTCACATTTTAACAATTAAGTACCGGTATGCACTTTTCCTAAACTTATGCTGGTTAAATATAAATAATTTGTGTGACCATTCTTTCGTTCGTTCAACAAATTAGAACAAATTCATAAGTGAGTAAGACTGAACGATTTTAAAAACCGTTCATAGAAATTTGAGAAATCAACAAAACGCCGTACTTAATATTTTATGAATCGTATCTGGAAATTAGAAACTGCTCATTTATCATCATAATGGAATGTCAATACTTACCACTTGCCAATGAACAAAAAAATGATGACCAATTCTTGAATGACAAGCGTACTGCTTATCTCATTTTTTGTCATATATTTTTTGCATGATCAAAACTATATCAACATTAAGCAGGCATGTTTTTTTACTGCTCAGCCGTGATATTGCAGGTTCACGTTCATGTACTCGATTCGAGGACAAACAAAGAATGTGTTAGAAGTTTTGAAGAAAACGTATACAAGACACTAGTGCTAGTAATAGAAGTAGATCATGGCACTTCAATGCTGATCAAAATACACAACTGGTTGTTCTATAGATTATATGTCACCATACACTTATATGAGTGGTTTTTTGTCGTGCACACACAAACTGATAAAATATAATTGGCTGTTATCTGACTTTTGTCAACAATGTGATGTTTAACGAATATTAAGTTATCAACAACTTATGCAACAGCTTATTTGAATCACCAGTTTTGCAATATTAAGGTCTGATAGACAAAACCCAATTGAATGACAATCATTGGATTTAATTAAAATTTCAATTACCTATATTTTATCCTTTACTTGCATATTATGTGTCACGTCATAGATCATATACATAGCTATGTATTAAATTTTTATATTATAAAATACCGTAACCCTTACGCGCGACGGTTGGAGCCTTAAATATATATATATATAAGGATTTCTATTCTTTCACTATTCCTGAAATTTTACCTTTAACTCAAACTAAAAGCGCACTATGCATGCTGTATATGCATGCATACAACCTATGTTGCTCATGTGTTTTGTTGATGAAAACTTACGAAAGGTTTGTTGGTGAGGACTTTGAACAAAGTGCTTTTTTAGTACGACGAGGTAAAGTTCACAGTGGAAATAAATATATAAAACGTATTTAAATATACCATAATGAATACAAATATACAAAATATTATATTTGAAATTTAATATACCACATAGATTGTTCGAGAAGTTAAAAGGTTGTTTAGTTAATAATTATGATAGGTTCAATGTCGTCGAAGCCGCATATATCATTTGCGAATGCGATTAATCACGGCTTATCATCTTTTCTTTGACGCACCGTTGTATCAGAACTTGGCAGCGTGTGAAATATTTCCTGGAAATTGGCTCAAGGGCAAGTCAACAAACTTCAGTTAACCTGCAACCTGCAACGGTAAACATTAATGCAACATAAAATCTGTGTCTGCCGACGTAAATCTCAGGCTGGACTCTAAGTTTGAAGGATTGATATAAGCTCGTGGTGACATTCTAAACGCATCAATGTCACAATTGCGATATTAGAATTTATGAAGCTCTATGATAAAATTTTGCCAAACGTTTTGTGATCTTATTATAAAAGGAGGTAAAAATCGGCAAAAAATCTTTGTAATCTCAAGTAGAAACATGCATTTTTTACTTGCTTTTTTTTTCTTCATATTTTATGTTCTAATGATTCTAAAATTTACGCAAATAGTGTGTACTCATATTATTGCTACATTTGGAAAGAATCAAACATAATATTTTCTGTAATTTAGCTTGCTGTAATAATAGAAGAAATGATGGTATAAAAATTCACGAATGAGTTTAGATTCAACGTTTTGAATAGCAATTTTCACCGTTCATAAAAATTTGTAATATCAACAACACAGTTTTCATTTCAATATTCAATGAATTTCATTTGAAAATGGAAATATTCGTGTTACCTTGCTACCCAATTACTCCTCATAAAAAATGTCAATACCATCTGTCAATAATTATCTAATTGTTAATATGCAAAAAATATGATGACCAATTATTGATTGATGATATGCCTACAGCTTATCTTTCTCTTGTTACGTATTGCGCATTTTCAATATTACATCAACCTGAAGCAAACATGTTTTTCCTATGTACTCGATTAAAGAACAAACAGAGTTCAGTCTTATCAGCAGAATTTGCAGCACAATTCCAGACCGTAGCCGTTGCACTCCTTTCATGGATCAAGGGCAAAATGTTAAGTAAACAGAAGCTTCCAGCATAAACCTTGACAACACGCGTTCTTGCAAAATCAAAGTACAATCCGCAGACAGACTTGTAACCTTCATATGACACAGACAACATTTTTATTGTGCACTCAAACTTCAACCACTATACTCCAAATTGTACTTGAGCGAGCAATTTCCTAAATTTTATTAGGATTAACGGTCAGATTAGCATACGTGCAGCAAATCACAAAAATGCAAGGCAATAAATTAAGAAAAATGCAATAAAACTGGCTGTCAGTTCAAAAGAAACCGCAAATCTCAGTGCTTTTGCAGAAAAAAAAATATTGCACGGAATAAAAAAGCCTAAGTGTAATCCAGGAGGCCCAAAATACAGACTTGTTTTGCATTTTGAATAATATGATAATGACTCATCTTACGTTATCCTTGTAGCACTGTAAAAATAGCCATATAGTGACTTGCATCATTTTTCTAATAAAATATGAGTTAAAGTGAGTTTCTCATTTCCCTGTTTTCTCCCTAAACTACATGTATATCATATTGATTCATAATAACACACCTGGTGTCAAAATACCCCATGAAGATCCCAATGACTTCTTTTTATACCTCTTCATTACAAAAGCATTTTTAAAAACATTTTTAAACAAAGATATTTCGTCAATCCACAAAATGCCACCCTTTATGACTCAGATTTTGAACAAGTGTCTGGAATATTGGTACTTGAAACGAAAGCACAGCACTAGACTGTGGAATGATCAAGCAATTAGTTTTTAGTAATAACGGTTCTTGAGGCCCACGAGATGACTGAGTATTTCCATGAAACTGATGAGTGTCTGAGGCGGATTTCAGTGAAATTTGAAGATTTGATTAGGATGGGTCTTTTGCATAGGCCAAATTGTATTCCTAAAGAGTAATGCGCAAATAACTTTTATGATAATTTTATACATCAGATTAACTTCTACTTAGTCTAAAAATATAAAAAATATCTTAATAATATTCATTTGAGTAATTTTTGAAAAAAAGACCATAGGTTTTTTTTATAAATTTGAAAATGCATAATAGCTGCCAAATAACTTAATAATTTTAATTCATATTTACAAAAAACCTTGATCGTCTATTACAGCAATAAAAGAAATGGATCTTTGAAAAAGCAAGAATCATTTATCAGCCTGTATTGAAAAATATTATTCTAAAAACCTCTCATTAGTCACAAAAACTAAAAAAATATGGTTTTTTTCTTCTGACTCTTATAAACTGTAGTTCCTAGGTTTTTTTAACGTGCTAAATATAATCCTAATAAAGTTTAAAAATGAAAGCTAAGTTACTTATATATTTTTCTTCATGTGGCATCAGTAAAAACAAATTTAATACATGGTGAATTGGCACTTAATACGAGAGCAATACGAAAGCATAGACACGACATTGTACTATGTAGGGTTTTCGGTTACCGTCGGTCTCGGCTTTTTTAGCAATTTTCAAGGAAAGTTCAATTTACGGAAAACAAAAATGTACTACTGGTAGCTTTATGGCTTTTGCTTCTGTTATCTTTTACTATGTACTCAAAGGATAGAAGGTTTTTATGTATTGCAAATAAAGCTGATAAATGGTAATTGGCTGTTATCAGACAATTGTCAACCACGCAATAATGGAATAATATTGATATCATTCGCTGCTTCTTTTCATGACATACTATTAAGTACTTCAGTAAATAAAGCTTATTTGAAGTACCAGCAAACAGACAAAGAATCCAATTATATGACGGCATTGGGTTAAACTAGCATTTCAACTACCTATATATCACCCTCTCGTTCATTCAATGATACAGCTTTTCAGGATGAAAATCGCGGTAGTCTAGTCGAATCTAGTGGAAGTTTTAAATGCTGGGAAATTATTTTAGTTTATCAATAAAATTTTTTTGTTAGCGTATAAAATAAATAAAGCTTTAATTTAATTGTTTGTGAACCTCTGTTTCTATCGTCTTTGGTTTTAGCAGATGCTTTCACTGATGCTCCTCATTTGGGTTCTGATACATGTTAAATGCTAGATGATGACTAATGCTAAGATACTTTTGAAGATTCATTCTAGATCTTACGCCACTATATTTAGGAGAGTAATTTTTCCCGGTGGCGATGTCAAAGTTGGAAATTAATCTATACCTATCTATATAATATCTATATGGATTGTTCTGGAACATAAAAAGTTGTTTATTGATGCGTTTACTTGTATAACATTCTCTCGAATACTATCAATCTTTTCTTATCAGATTTTCTTTAATGTATATTGTATATCGTAATAGCACTCGACCACGCAATTAGGATTTTTCTGGAAATCAACTCAATATCCTGGACGTAAGCAGTTGTGTGCTTAATCTTTTTACGTGTGCAACATTCTCGAACGCAATCAATCACTGCTTATCACAAAACAGCATGTAACAATTTCTTGGAAATTAGCTCAACTTGAGCTGCTCAAGCTCAGGTAAATAAAAGTAGTCTCTAATGAAGCGGTGCAAAATCAAAATTTATTGCAAAATACGGTCAAAATGTTCCAACAAAAATCTCAGACCAGACCTTGAGTTTAGTTTAAGGATATATGGTTCAAGTATAAAGTCGGTTTGCCATTCTAAATACAATGTCCGAAACAAAACGTATGACGGTCTTCTTGCATGAAATTTTTCCAATTCAGATAAACGTTTAAAAAGCTTGACGAAAGTGTTGCTAAAGATTCTTAAACTAAAATTCGACAAATTTAATTATTTAAAACGTTTTTTTAACAGTAAACAAATAATATTTTACATGATCTCATGTAAAACCAGGATGCAGATTTGTTGCCTTGGATTTGGAGTTGTCCCCAGTGAGTCATACAAAAGTCATACAAACGAGCAATTTGCACTGATGTTATAAAATTGAAAAAAGTGCATTCTCTAATTTTCATGATCCTTTAGCAAATATTTGTACTAACTTTCAAACTCAAATAAAGAACATGAAGAAAACATTCTTAAAGACCAAACCGCGTATAACCATTTGATGCACATATACATATATTGATTATTCGTGTAAAACATTTTTCATTCAGTCTTTGGTTTACAATTTACTTCAAATGATAATAATTTTATGCCATAGTTTATACGTAGTTTTTTCAAGAAAATATGTCATCCTATTAAATGTAGAATGTGCCTCATTTTGAAACGAATACTTCATGCTTACCTTGCTCTCCGAATGAATAAATAAATGTCAGTATCCTATTTCCAGATATTTCTTATTGACACGAGATAGCTAGCTTATTTTTCGAGAACAATTGACATGACAATCAATAATTGAATGATGGGCACGCTGCTTATCTGATTTGTTTTGTCCCGTATTGCGCATTTTCAATATTACATCAACTTCAAGCAAACAGGTTTTTCATATCACTCAGCAATGACATTGCAGGTTCATGTTCATGTATTGGATTACAGAACAAACCGAATTCAATCTTATCACTATCACCAAGCTTGCAACACAGAATAACAGACGGTAGCCGTCGCATTCTTTTCATGGGCTAGGGCAAAATGTTAAGTCAACAGAGGTATCCAGCATTAACCTTGGCAACACGCGAGCAAAATCAAAGTACAATTTGCAGACAGACTTGTTACCTTCACATGATACGGAAAACATTTGAAATACGCATTTAAGCTTCAACCAGTATACAAAATATAAAACCGTAAAATGCGAGAACTCGTGCGAGCCATTTCCTGAAAAACATTAGGATTAAGGATCGGATTAGCTTAAATGCAGGGAGTCAAAAAATGCAAGGTAAAAAATCAGAAACATGCATACAATAAAACTGGCTGTCAGCTCAAAAGAAGCCAATCGCAGATAGTCAGCCGCAAAGCTTTTGCATAAAAATTATTGCACTGATTAAAAAAGCCTAAGTGATATCCAGGAAACGCAAAATGCAGATTTGTTTTGCATTTTAGATATTATGATAATGACTTATATTAAGTAATTCAGGTACTATAAATTAGTTTTAGTGACTTTCGTCTTTTGGCTGTAAAAATATGTGTCAAAGTAGATTTCTTATTTCCCTGTTTTTCCCATGAACTACGTAGCATTTTAGTTAAATGTTGCTTCATATTATGTTATCAGCTCATGTGTCAGAATAACCATTGGAAAACCCAGCGACCTTCTTATGGCTATTTATTATGTAAACCTTTAAAAAAGAGTGTAATCTTAAGCGTAAAAATACTGCGTCAAACCAAAGAATGCAACGTGGTATGACTCAGATAGGCTTTGAACAAGCGGCTGGAATATTGGTACTTGAAACGTAAGCTCAGTAGTGTTTTGTGTAATGATTAAGTAATTAATTTTGAGTATATATGGTATTTGGAACCCATAAATGTGTATTTCCATGAAACTGTTGAGTACCCCAGGTAGACTCAGTGAAACTGGAAAATCTCGGATGAGCTTATTGCGATGAATTTTTTAGGATAATGTAATACATTGTACTTATACCTTGTTTTAGAAAACTCAATAAGTTTTAGTTCCAAATAATTTTCGGAAAAGGAAAGCCATTCTTTTTTAATTTGAGAAGGTATAATGGCTTCCAAACTCCTTGTTCATTTGTATCGATATTTCAAAAAACTTTGATATCAATAAAAACGTCTGGGGAAACAATATTGTGGGGAATTTCTACATTCTATATAAGATTATCTATCACCCTGTAATTTTAAATAATATCCTTAAAACGTTTCACTAGTCATAAGTACTAAAACAGCATAATGCTAAATTTTTGCCTTGGCGACAACATACCAGTCCTTGAAACGTTGAAACAATGAATATGAAATATCTTTGACTAGATACTAAAACTAATTTCTTCGTCATTGCCAAGTTGCATACTGCAGTCTACAAAGATACTCCATGCTTACATAAATTAGCGCACTTGGGGGTAGAAATGAAAACAGATCTTGAGAAACGGCCAGTAACTAAAAAGAATTTTGCATTTTTGCGTTCAAGTTTGCATAAAAATCTAGTCCCCAGATTCCTGTGGTAATGATAATCCTTATGAATTTTAGAAACATGAAAACAAAATTGCCTAATAACTTTTTCTTCAAGCGGCATCTTCATCTTCAAGTACTAACTCAGTAAATACAAACTAAATTCGTACTCAACATATATGGTGAAGATGTGCGTAACTTGACAGTATAAAGAAAATATAGGCACGGCATTTTACCATGTAGAATTTTTGGATACTATTTTGCATGTTTCTAAGAAAGTTCAATGTACGTAAAGAAAAAAATGTACTACTGATAGCTGTATGATTTTTGCTTCTGTTATCTGTCACTATGTACTCATTAAAACAATGTTTTTGTGCCGTGCTAAAACAAACTGATAAATTGTAATTGGCTGTTATCACACGTCAACAACGCAATATTGGAACACTATTGATATCATTCGCCTTTTTTCATGACATAAAATTACGTACTTCGGTAAATAATAAGTTATGCAGCAGCTTATTTGAATTATCAGCAGACAGATAAAGAATTCATGTATATGACGGTCATTCGGATGAACTACCTATGTGTCACCCTTTGTTCGATACAATGATGCATTATGCATAATATTCATAGAATAAAATTTTCAAGATGGAAATCGCGTTAATCTAGTGGAGGCTTTAAATACTGGGAAATTTACTAGTTGCTCAGTCAACGTTTTGCTTAGCATGTGAGTATAGAGAACCATATATGGCTTTAGTTAATTTTATGATAGGTTTGAAGAGTCATTCTAGATCTTAAGCCACTATATTTAGCAAAGTCATTTTCACGGTAGTGATGTCAACGTTGGAAAATAATGCGCACGACTCAAGGTGTTCATCTATACCGTAGGTATACAGATTGTTCTGGAACATTAGACGTTGGTGCTTTATGATGGTGATGCAAAGCATTCTCTTGAATGCGATCAATCACTTCTTATCAACTTTTCTTTGACGCATATAGTATCAACAATTGACTACACATTCAGTATTTTCCTGGAAATAGAGTCAATATGGTAAAAAATAAATGCATTAAGTACACAGGTTTTGCGACAACGTAAGAAGTTGTTTGCTTAGTCTTTCTACGTGCGCAACATTCTCGAATGCAATCAATCACTGCTTATCAACTTTTGCATTGGTGCATCGTACTAGCGTAATCCAGAACCGCATAATTTAATGGAAATTAGCTTAAGCTTAGGTCAATAAAAATAGTCCTTTGTGGATCGGTGCGCGACTAAAATTTATTGCACGGTAAGGTCAGACTGCGCCGACAAAAATCTCAGATCAGACCTTGAGTTTGAGGATTAGTAAAAACTCGTGTTGCCGTTGTAAATACTATGCGCAAACCAAAGCGTATGGCGATATAAAACTTTTTAAATCTAGGTAAACGTGTCAAGAGCTTAGCGAATGCGTTTTATGATAGCTAAATGAAAACTTGTCGGTTTTAATTATTTACATCGGCAGTATAACCATAAACGAAAAGGTAAATACATAAATCTGCGCGTAATTGCATATAAAACCAGGATGCAGAGTTGTAGCGCTGCATTTTTATTTGTCTCTAGTAAGTCACGAAAAGGCCAGAGCAATTTGCACTGATAATACCAAAGCTTACGTAAAAGCTTTTCCTTATCCTACAGTAACGTTTAGACGAAATGATTATTTTTGAGTGAAACAAGATATTTTTTGTCATCTTGCTTGATCACTGATGCATAACAAACTAGTTAATGAAGTGCATATGAATTTGTAGATGTGATCAAAAGGCGCCGGATCTCGTAAGTTTTAGTGACCGAAATATCTTGGAAATTCTTTACTATTTTAAAAAATATCAAAATATGAATCACGCAGTGTAGATTATGAAACTAGCAAGTGTTTTGTGTTTATTCAAATGCGCCAAACCCACTTCAGCATACAAGATGTTGGAATAATGCATAATTATACTGGCTTGCATAAAAAATGCATTCTCTAATTTTAGAACCCTTTAGCATATATTTATGCATCACATTCTAACTCAAATGAACAGAAAAACATTTTCAAAGACCAAACCGCTTATAAAGATTTTAGCTACATCCACACTTATTTATTATCCGTGTAAAACATTTCTCGTACCGTCCTTGTTTTAAAATTTACTTAAAATATTGACAAATATATGCTTCATTTTAGACAAGCCTTTTCAAGAAACTATGCCATCATAATAAATATGTAATATTCCTCATTTTCAAATGAGTACTTTATATTTGCCTGCATCACATAAATAAATGTCAGTATGATATTTCTAGATATTTCTTATTGACACAATACAGCTAGCATATTTTTCGAAAATGATTGACATGACAATCAGTAACTGAATGATGAGCATGATGCTTATCTCATTAGTTTTGTTACGTATTGCACATTTTCAATATTACATCAACTTCAAGCAAACATGTTTTTCATGTCACTCAGCATTGGCATTGCTGGTTCACGTTCATGTACTCGATTACAGAACAAACAGAATCTTATCACCAAGCTTGCAACACAAAATAACAGACGGTAGCCGTCGCATTCTTTTCATGGGCTAAGGGCAAAATGTTAAGTCAACAGAAGTTTCCAGATATCACCTTGACAGCACGCGATCTTGCAAAAATCAAAGTACAACTCGCAGACAGATTTGTAACCTTCATATGACACGGGCAACATTTTTATTGTGCATTAGAGTTTCAAGCTCTATCTCAAATATAAATTTGTAATAGATGTACGCGTGCAAGCAATTTCCTGGAATTTGTTAGGATTAACGCCCAGATAAGCTTAACTGCACTAACTTATAAGCCTGCATGGTGATGAATGCTATAAATGCAATAAAACTTGCTGTCAGTTCAAAAGAAACCGCAAATCTCGCTGCTTGTATATGAAAATATTTTATGCGGTGAAGAAAAAAGCCACACTGTAATCTAGGAAGCCCCAAGTGCAGACATGTTTTGCATTTTTAATAATTTGGTAGTGACTCATATTAATCCTCGTAGTACCATCATAAATTAGTTTTGATGACTTGCATTATTTTTCTATGAAATCTAAGAGTCAAAGTGGACTTCTCATTTTCTTGTTTTCCCCATAAACTATGTTGTATTTTAATTATACATTGCTTGATATTAACATATCCTGTGTCCAAATATCGCATGGAAATCCCACTGAGTTCATTTTATAGCTATTCATTATGCAATCATTTAAATAAAGTTAAAATCCGGAACGTAAGAATGTTGTGTCAATCTAAAAAATGCCAGACGTTATGAATAAGATAGACTTTGAACAGGTGTATCTTATATTGGTACTTGAAACGAAAACTCAGGACTGAACCGTGGAATGGTATAATAATTAATTTTGAGTCTTTATTGTACTTGAAACACGAAATGAGTGTGTATTTCCACGAAACTATTGAGTACCTGAGACAGACTTCAGGGAAATTTGAAGGTCAATAACAAAGAATGGTCCAATGCATTTTATTGATATTCTCAAAACACTTTGAGTTTACCGTGTAGCAATAAAAGCATAAAAGATGCCTGGGCAACGATATTTTTAGCAATTTCTATATTCCAAATATGATCATCTTTGTGCCCAAAATTATAAATAATATTCTAAAAAATTCTTACTACGAGACGCTTTGATCATCATTACACAAAAGAGAAATGTTTACATAGTACAATGTTTTAGGTAGATAAATACGTTAGACTAGCCGCCTCTTTTACAAAAATTACAAGAAATTAGAATACAATTTAATTTTATGAAAAGAAAGCACACTTAGATGTGATGCATCTTCTGAACATTCGAACAATCGATTTTAACTGGAGACTAAAACTAATATCTTTGTCAGTCCCAAGTTGCATACTGCATTATACACAGACACTCTAAGACTGAACGGAATTAACATATTGAGCTTAATAAAAAACATATTTCGAGTTCTCCCAAAATAAGTCGTTTTCGTTTGACTCTCAAGATTTTATAAAATGTGGTCCACAGAGTTTTTTAACGTGCAAATATTAGACCTCATAAATTTTGAAAGCCTGAAAACTAAGCTACCTAATATTTGTTTCTTCACGAGGCATCAGTAAAAACAAATTTAATATGTACGTAACATACATGGTAAATATGCACGTAATACAAGAGTAATACAAAAATGTAGACATGACATTTAACTCTGTAGGGTTTTCGGTTACCATTTCCCAATTTTACAAGAAAGCTGAATGCACGGAAAGCAACAACGTACTTCTGATTGCCTAATGATTTTGCTTTTGTTATCTGTGCCTATGTACTCATATAAAAGCAAGGTTTTTATATCATATAAAAACAAGCTGATATATTGTAGTTGGCTGTTATGTTATCAGACGTGTGTCAACTACGCAAAATTGGAACAATATTGATACCATTCGCTGTTTTTCCTGACATACAATTACATACTTGAGTCAATAATAAGTTATGCAGCAGCTTACTTGAATTACCAGCAAACAGATAAAGAATCCAATTATATGACGATCATTGGTTTAAACAAGCTCTTCAACTACCTTTATGTCACTCTCAGTTCCATATATTGGTACTTTATGTATAATATTCATACATTGAACTTTTCAGGGTAGGAATTGCGTTAATCTAGTGGAGGATTAAGATGCTGGTAGATTTTCTAATTGATCAATTAATTTTTTGAGTAGCATAAATAAAACAAATAAAGCTTTAATTAATTTGTTTCTCATTTTATATTTCTATCGTCTCTGGTTTCAGCATTGCTTTCAATGATGTTCCTCATTTGGGTTCTGATACAAGTCAAACGATAGATGTTAAATTATGCCGTATCATTATGCAGTTTTGAAGACTTTTTAGATCATAGACTACTATATTTATCAAAGTCATTTATCACGGTGGAGAGGTCAACGTTGGAAATAAATGTTCAACGTGTCCATCCATACCGTAAATGCATGGATTGTTCTGGAACATACTCAAGAAGTTGTCTGGTGATACGGTTACGTGTATAGCATTCTCTCGAAACAATCAATCAGTTCATATCAACTTTTCTTTGACGCATGTTGTATCAACGCTGGAATCAATCGACTCAATATCCCGGAAAATATACCGTTAAGTATACAGATTTTGCGGGAACGTAACAAGTTGTTTGCTTTGTCTTTTTACGTGCACAACATTCTCGAATGCCATCAATCATTTCTTTATCATCTTGTTTGCTTTACTGATGCATGACACCAATTTATGAAAGATGATCTAGGCACCTACAATGATGTAAAAGAAATGCATATGAATTTCTGGATGTGATGAAAAGCACTCAGATCTCGTTATTAGTAACCGGAATATCCGGAGTCCAAATGGCTTACGATTTTTATGCACATCTGCACTTATTGATTGTTCGTGTAAAACATTTCTCATGTGCTACAATTTTCTTTAAATTTTGAAAACGTTATGCTTCAGTTTAGACGTAGCTTTTTCGAGAAAGTAGGTCATTTTCTAAATTTTGATGAGCCTCATTTTGAAATGGATACCTTATGTTGACCTTTCTCTGACTAAATAAACGTCAATATGGCATTTCCAGATAATTCTTATTGACACGACATAGCTTGCTAATTTTTCGAGAACAATTGACATGACAATCAATAACTGAATGATGAGCGTGTTGCTTATCTCTTTATTTTTCTTGTCACATATTGCGCATTTTCAATACCAACATCTCTGTTACATCAACTATAAGCAAATATATTTTTCATATCAATCAGCATTGACATTGCAGGTTCATGTTCATGTACTCGATTACAGAACAAACATAATTCAATCTTATCACCAAGCATGCAACACAAAATATCAGACAGTAGCCGTCGCATTCTTTTCACGGGCTAAGGGCAAAATGTTAAGTCAACAGCAGTCGTTCGCATTATCCTTGACAACACGCGATTGTGTAAAATCAAAGTACATTCCGCAGACAGACTTGTAACCTTCATATGACACGGAAAACAGTTTTACTGCGCATTTAAGCCCCAATTATAAAACTACAAAATGTAAAAACGCGTGCAAGCAATTTCCTGAAAAGATTAAGATTAACGCTCGGATTAGCTGAAGTGCAGCAAATCATAAAAATGTATGCAGTAAAACCTGCTGTTAGATCAAAAGAAGCCGTAAATCTCGGCGTTTTTGCATAAAATGTCTACATTCACTGAAAAATAGAGCTTAAATATAATCCAGGAAGACCAGACTTGTTTTGCATTTAGCAAAACTTGACAATGACGCATGTTAGGTAATCCACAAGGCGCAACTATAAATTTGTCTTAGAGCCTTGCATCACTCAACTATTAAAATATCAGTCAATGCCTAATTTCTCATGTTTTTATGTTAACATCCCACTCGTTGAATTATAGCTAAATATCTTTTGTCAAACTAACCCAGGAAAAACCCACTGACTTCTTTTTATAGCCCTTCATTATGCAATCAATCAAACAAACGTAAAATCTTAAAGTTAAAAACATTGCGTC
Organism: Entomobrya proxima; assembly: GCA_029691765.1. NCBI lineage: Eukaryota > Metazoa > Arthropoda > Collembola > Entomobryomorpha > Entomobryidae > Entomobrya > Entomobrya proxima. The sequence continues at coordinate 65,939,055 of CM056168.1, forward strand.
AATTCAAATTCTGAAAATGTTATGACTCAAGTAGACTTTGCACAAGCGGGTGAGGTATTAGCACTTGAGACAAATACTCGGGACTGGACTGTGGAATGATTATGTAATTAATTATGAGTATTTATGGTACTTGAAACCAATGAATGGGAGTGTATTTCCACGAAACAGTGGAGTACCTGATGCGAATTTCAGTGAAATTGGAATGCCTGGGATGAGTCTATTACAAAAGTATAAGCCCGTGCACATGCACATGTAATGTCTCATGATAACTTAATGCTATAGATGCACTTCTACAAGGCAAAAAACGAAAACTTGTTTAAGTAAAATGAGATAGTGTTTAATCCTCTAAGAAAACCCAATGCCCAATGCCCAATGCCCAATTTTATTTTGAAGTAATGTTTGAAAGCGGAAGCGGACGCTACTGCATTTCCAATTGGAAAATTTGATATGAGGCGCTTTGAGCATTGACAAAGAAAGGACAATTGCCCACACTTTATCCTTACTCGAATAGCAATAATATATTCGACTATCCGACTCGTATCTAAAAATCGCAAGAAATTATAAATTTTTGATATCAAATTGAATCAACCCTTGCCCCAGACGAGGTTCATTTTCTGACCTGTCCTTATTCCTAACCTGTCTGCAAACCTTGTCAAATTATATTAGTACTTAACTAATTTACTAGCTACTGCCAAGCTGATAGTACATCATACAGAGGTACACTGACAGATAAAAACACGCAGGGCAATAAAAATAATCTTGGGAGATGGTCAGAAGACTAAACTTTTGTCTTTTGCTCTCAGGTTTTCACAAAAATTGTGTTGCCAAATTTTCAAACATGTTAATAATATTCCTCTCAAATTTTAAAACGATGAAAACCTAGTTATTTTATCATTTTTTAGTGGCACCAGTACTAAAATAGTCGAAACTCGCCACATTTTTCATACTGCTTTTGATCAGATTTTGAATCCGATAAGTGGTCAGTAATAACTATATTGCGCCTTAATTCGCTTTTTTATCCATATTTTTGAAAAAAGTTCCACTTTTGACGTTTTATTGAATGTTATCTAGGCTTATCAAACACATGGAAACATAATAGATAAAGAAACTACTAAATGACTACCCCTAAAAGTGGGACAAATTCTGAAAGCCCAAAGAGCTACCTTAGTGATTGCGTCACTGATTTCAGACAATAGAGAGGTTTAGATGTCCAAGCATTCGTGCAAAAGGTATTCTATTTGGCATTCTCAAGTCGCCCCGAATAACTTTCTGAGTGCAAACCAGAATGATTTGGCATTCATCAGGCTCTCCGCGAGTACCTCGGAATTCATTCGCAAGGTCAACGATTTGCAGTCTCACGATGCCCACATTTTCAAAAAAAAATCTGCGAAATGGCCGCTCTGCGTGTCGTGCTCATCAGATGACAAATCAGATGTTCATTTGTTTACAGTCAACTGTATGCAGTCAACGTTAGTCATATGTTCAGTGTAAACAAACTGTAAACAAATGAACATCTGATTTGTCATCTGGTGAGCTGTGAATCACGAAGAGAGTGAATCACAAAAATCTAAACCGAAACTCGGGAGTGCCAACATTCACTCCGAAAATTTCCCTTGAATGAATGCTCAGAGACGAATGCTTGTACATCTAAACCTCCCTAATAGGAAAAAATGTAGAAGCATCTCAAGAAAACCCTAACTTCATTATTTCTCAAAAATAGGCAAGTAGCGGTTACCAAACTAAACATCTCTAGTTCAAAGACTGATTTTTTATTTCTAGACTGACTGCCTCATCAGTACTAATGCCACTCTATCTTCATAATAACTACAAGAAAGCTTGCAAATTTCTTTCTCTTTTTATGTAATTCTGACTTTAAAGTTAAAAAATTATGGTCGTTTAGAAAGGGAAACGAGAACAAAGAGGAAGTTTTATGAAGAACTTTCATAAAACATCAAAAACCGTTTCATTTCCAATATATAAAACCTTCACAGAAAATTCATTTTTTAAACAAAGAACCACAAACAATGAAAGAAACTTCTAGATAAAAAGTCTTACATAAGTAATGCTTGAAACTGCATCTTTCACTGGAAGTAACCTTTAACAAAATCAATTTCATAATATGAACTTTCCAGTAATAATTATGCTAATAATATAATTATTCGCGTTAGCTCTTGTACAAATGTAAATGTGATAAAATTTAAAGCTTGTCCTGGTTTCATACAGCTCAAGATGTGAAATACATTTTTTTGAGAATTTTAGGATGTCTTTCAGGTATATGTAACATAAAAGTTGTAAAACTGCAGCATTTCGTAAAAATCGATTTAAGTCGAATCCAAAAAAATATAATACAAACCTGAGGAGAATAGGAAATGTGTAGGAAATTAGTAACTGCTTGACCAATTTTTATCATACTGACAAATGACATCCACATTATGGACAGTTTTATAGCAATTTTGGTTGCTTCAACATTTTTTTAATTGATAGAAAGCTTTCATTAAACTAATTTATCTAATTATATATATATATCATATATATTAAGCACTAATTCCGACGTTACTTTGTCACGCCCATATTTTGTTTTGTTTGTATGAATGCCTTGGTTTCCATCTTTCAATTATGTACCTATTTTTTGTTTAGGATTTGTTTTGTCAATTCTTTCTTGGAATTTCTTTTTGTACAAATATATAGAGCAGGTAAGGAACCACAACCACTGCTGTTGGATAAGTATTGAGATTGACAGTTTTGATTCTGTGAATCAGTGCTTAATATATGCTTAAAGGTGCCAGAGCGTATGCCTGGAGTACAGCTAGTATATATATATAAATTATAACTATCCAACAATTACTAAAGTATTTTCTTAAGTGGGTATTTGTAACAACCAAAGCCTTTTAAGATGTTCCTATAGCCTTATTTATTGCTGTGGCATCCTTGAGAAATTTATAAACTTATTAGCAGAATAAATAAAAATAATAATCTCACCTAGATAAGCACTTCTGGAAGCAACTTTTTCTTTTTTCCTTCTATTTCTTCAGCACAAGTCTCTTTTGCTTGATAATATGCTTTGTATCATCCGTATTCTATATTGCAAAAGAATGTAAAGTTTAATCTAGAACGAATTCAAAATTATAGTGCTAAGTTTATAAAATATTGTTTTAACCATTTGATGCATGATGAATATGGAAGCATTTTACAGAGTTTTTAGGAAGGTAGTGAATCTTCTTGTGCAGAGTTCTATTTTTTTCCTTGGTAAGCGCAAATCTAGAAGAATCATTAAGAAGTTTTTTAATTACATAAATATGTTAGTTATCTTTGTTCTATGTGTAACAACATTAATATTTTTTAGTATTGCAATAGACATTTCGTTATCAAACCAACAGATCGCTAATCCTCATAAAAATATTTTTGAATTTTAAGTACTGCATAGGTTGGATGTCTCAGCGTAAAATAAAAGATCTGAGTAAAAATTCCTGAACTGCTTGATTACTTCTGGCTGATTCTGCATCTGTCATACATACGTTTTAATTATAAATATATTTACTAATAAATTATTGCTTATTTTACTTTCTGAATAATTTTTGTTGTCCTAAATGACACATGAGGTTAATTCGATCAAATTTGTATGATCAATTTTGATATTGAAGGTAAAAAGGAAATCAATAACTCTACATACCATAAGATTGTACGAGTTTTACATACGACGAGACTATATTCACTAGATAATGCTGATTTATCAGTGATTACATATTGGTAGACTAGACTGAAAATTTATATTTGTATAATTCTTAATTAAGTATTTAACTGATCAAGGTGCTTAACTAAAAATGTTTTTGATCCCGATTGAATTTGGCCTTGGCTTTAAGGATAGAAGCAAAGTGCTAATATTTTGGAATCCCTGTGACAAATAAATTTTAAGAAGCACTCTTCCAAATCTAACCAGATTTACACTAGCATGATTTTGTCTGGTTTAAATTTGCATATAATTTACACAAATATACTATACATACCATATATACCATATAGCCAGTGCAAGCAGTTTGAATCCAGACAGGTCTAGAAGAATGGCAGCATTCTCCACACAGTATGCAAAACCGCCTCTAAAATTGTAAAAATTAGTTATTTATACTGACATTTTCAAACATAAATATTAAATAGTGCGTACATTGAGAAGGTAAGTTTTCAAGATTTGAAACTATAGTGCCTATAACTTTTGCTTTTGCAACACTTTTGTTCTGACTATTAGAAAGATTCAGAGCCAATACGTACATGGGAAATCACAGCATTCAAAAAATTTATAACCAGTACAAAATATTTATGTGTATAGTATATATATTGAGTATACATTTAGCTAGTTTGTCGGATTTAGAAACTTACTTTTTCAAAATACTACCTAGGAAGATATTTCCACAAATCCGGTTAGGTTTTATAGCAAAAACATTTATGAAAATGAAAAAATGAAATGAAATGAAAAAGCAAAATGAAAGCCAAATGTGAGCTAAATAACCTATATAAAAGCGTTTCTCTGCTTTAGGAATTGACATGGAGGTTATTGAGTAGGCTATTCCAATTGATTTTGCTGGGATGTTACTTCTAAATGCCACTTAAATTGATAAATAATAATCTAAAAGTAACAATAGTACAATAGTATTCTCACCTCCAAAATACTCTGCATCTTCCTAGAATATATTAGCGTAAAAAATTTACATAATATTCATTTTGGCTGCCAAGGTTGATAACTGGCCATCCTGTACCCCGAAAATAATATTTACCTAGGCATTGTGACAAATTCAAAAATATGTAGCTATAAAAAATAATACTTATTTTTTCTTTACGTTCCAAGGTACACTTTCCACGGCAGCAGCAGTTTCATGGTCACTGTCACCTCCAATTTTGAGAAGTTCATGACAACACTTTCAATATCCGGTAAGAGTCAGACAAACAACACTAGGGGTGAAAAATGTGTGTCTTGTATCAGTTAAGCAAATCAATAAAGTTTTAAATAAATTACCTATTGTGAAGCATAAAAATTCTGAAAAGACAACATACATAACATTCTTACCTACATAAATATGTTGTGAATGAGGCTTTGAAATGTTGGGTTTTTTATTATGTAAGAGTTATGACTGAGTTTCCGTATCCAATGTAGAAATACATGCACCCATTCAGTTCTGACGGCAACACTGACGTCATGAGTGAAATCCGCACTGGGTTTATTCCTTTGGAATACAAAATATTCTATTTTAAATTGTGAATCAGTTATTACTCGTTTTTATTTTGTATAAGTGTTTTTATACCAGTTTCAAAATTTCGTTTGCTGGGTTTATTTACTACAGGGGGTTCCATCCTTCACCAGATCACAAAGAAGCAACTTATTCCTCCCTGTAACAACAAATAGTGCAAGTATTTCATTTTAAGTAGTTATGCTTTTAACTGGTAATTAAAAAAATGCCAACCGACCTGAAATTCTCGTGAATTGAAGTAAAATTGTTTGCATAATAATTTATATTGCACTGTTTTTATTATAACAATGAAAAATGTGATAGGGTTTTTGGAATGGAAACCGGAAACCTTTGACTCAGATTTTTGAAACTTGTCCCTGTCGATCGGTATAGAGTGTACTTGAGTCAGTGTATCTACCTACCTATTCTCCTTTAACAGAGAAAGTGATTACGTGGCATAAAAATACAATACAGAGTAAATGGTATACACTCAATGCATAGCAAATTAATCGTTTTTTGCATAGTGTACATTCTTTTCAATATGGCACACGCTTTTATCATTTTGATAAGAGTGGAATATAGTTGAGCACACTGCTGAATATGTAGGTTGAACAAATATCGCCATCCCTGCTACAGTTTAATTAATACGCAGCATAAAACCAAGGCATTCGTTCAAAACGTTTACGCAAGCTATAAAAATGCTTATGAGTCTTATATGTTATGCCTTTTTGTGAATGCGCTGTTTGCCCGGTCATAATGAAGTACGCCAGCATAAGTTCTTATCAAATAGAATAACCAGTTTGTAGATTTTTGTCTAAGGCAAGCAGAATACGGGTTTAAAGCTATTGCCACCACAAAGGGGATTATCTTTGCTGATTATTTTTGTAAAACGGAGACACTGGCGAGTGTTATTTACATGTGATACTGGAGAAAAGAATGCGACCATATAATATACACATACAAAAACCATGCAGATGAAGGTGTATACCGGGCTATATTATAAACAAACCAGAACTCATAGATATATTCTGCATATATAGAATTTATCGATATAAATTATATATGTTATTATCAATGCAGTTTCATACCATTTGAGTGTAGGTAAGATGGCTGAAAAAAATTATACTGAATATAAGGTTTAAAAAATTTCCATGATGACAATAATAATATTAAATTTTGTTTTATTTCATATTTTGTTGAAGCGTGTACATTTTACAAATAAATTTAATATGTGTTCATGCAGATTCGCATCTGCTTCCATCCGCATTTGCCACAGCTACAGTATCCAAACAACTACAAATCTTATCCACCGAACAGTGGCTAAGTTCCCCAAGATTTATTTTGCACTGCGCATCCACGTCACAAGTCTCGTTCAAATAATGACGCCTTTCAAAACATCTCTGAGAGCCAGACGCTGGGTCATTAATTGCGTTGAACTTGCATTGGCAGATTTTGACTTCAGTACCTTCCATTTCAAGACAGTCGCTAAGTGACCCAGGAACGCCGTTTAGGCACTGCCTTTGGGATACACATGGATGCCCAATGTAATCAACAACCGGATAGCAAAATGTGTTTGCAATATTTGGAACGGCATGCGGTAAACATGAGCAAGTTTTTGATATTTCTGAGCAGTGAGAGAGATAACCCATGTTTGCTGTACATTGTGCTGAAATTTCACACGATTCGTCCAAATTTTCTTTTATCTCAAGACAACTTGTGTTGTTGGGGCCAACTACAAATCCATTCAAGCATTGGCAAATTCCGTCTCGACACTCAGAATTTTCAATAGAACATTGAACATCCATTTCACATGCCTCACCCAGCTCTGAACCGTTTGGTACGCACTTCTTCAAATCAGGATTATATACAGCTTCAGGCAAGCACTTACAAATGTTTTCAATACAGCCACTCACTTCACCGAGCGATCCTACGGTGCACTGCTGATTCTCTCGACATTCGTCGCCAAGTTCATGTCTGACTTCCAGGCAAATAGTTAAATCGGAAGCAGCTACAAAGTCAGCTGAGCAAACACAAATGCCTGTGACACACTCTGCGTAGTAAATTTGTCCACATTGTTCGTTTGTTTCGCAAGGATCACCAATCATCTCGCCACTTCGAATACATCTTGTATTGGAATGATCTGGTATAAAACCATCTTGGCATGCACACGTACCTTCAGAAGAACATATTGAATCCGCAATTTCGCACTGGGCATCAATTTCGCAGCTGTCACCTAAGTATGGGGATTTTGGTAAGCACACTTGATATTCAGCTGTAGGATCAAATACACTATCTGGTAGACACTCGCAAATCATGTCTCCGCCACCTATGTGGTCTATACAGTCACTAAGGTATCCTAGGCTTCCCTGTGTACATTGCTCGCTTATTACACAAACGGCTCCTACGAGGTTTACTACTGGAAAACAGACATTGCTAGATGGACCTGAGACAATTCCCGGCACACATGAGCAGTAACCTTCTGTGTTACAAAAGGAATTATCTGCTTCACATTGATCGCTAGATTCGCATGGTGCGCCAAGGTAGGCTGCCAAAATGACTGTAAACTGAAAAAGTAGAAAATACGACAGAAAAATTGAAACCTTTTCCATTTTTCGACTACTGAAGAGAATTTGGGTAGATCATCTACCGTAGATGGGAACTTTTGTCTGGTGGAAGTTGTGTGCTTCTTGATTTTTTATTTGCTTGGCACGCTTTTATATTGCAAACTTTTCAGAATGTCATGCTTGAATGACATATTTATTTGTGATATTCTACAGCATATAATTCTTTTATCCGGTATGAATCAAACTGAATATTGATAAGTGTGACTAAATAATCGTTTGGAACATAGGTAAACTTAATCTTCAATCGTGTATTAATATTAAACATTTTAATCAATTGTATAAAGTGGATAAATAATCTGGCAGACATACAGTAAAACACCTAATCCCGTAGATAGAAATTCTGGGGTTTAGTACAATGTAAATGTCAAACTGTCAAGCTGGATTTGCAGTATGAGAAATACATACATCAGCAAGATATCATAACGAACGGAACAAGTATCAAGTATATCCCCTACAATAAAAAATACTCAATCTACATACACATTTTGTATAAATATGAAAAAAGAAATTAATTCTGATGAAACTATTTGAACAGTTATATTGTCAATTAAAAACATAATACAGGACTAATGGGAATTTGTCCTTCAACTAGCTAAGCTTGACACGCAAACTACGTAGGTTGGTACACAAAACAATATTTGTTTATTGTGCATAGAGTCGGCCTTGCATTCCTACTACGCTGAACGTTTTATAGGAACTGATAACACTTACCGTTACATGTATAGCAATATATATACGAGTTTTCTTATCACACAAATGCAGTTTTACGGTTTGGTATTCTTTATTAAAAAGATAGCCCCCATACAAATATTTTCTATCTACGATTTAAAAAATATGTATAGCCGTAAATTTGGTGCACACAGGTTTCTCATCTAAATCAATACTGTTTCCACACTCAACATTCCTTTCTGTCCCAGTTGTTCAAATCTGGGCTTATAAGATGTTTAAATACACACGCTGGAATGGTTTTTTAAAGTAATATTACAAAACAGGATAAAGTTTTCAAGTTACAAATGTCAACTTAATTAAAAGGTCAGCACGCAATGAAAATTAAATAACAAATAAGAAATACCAATATTTTAAGGAGATTGAAAATTAGAACTCTACAAATGTAAATGGTATAAAAGCTGGCGCTATAATGCTATAAACTCCTTTAATCCAAGCACATACATTTTGCAAGAATTGACTCATATTTCAGGTGTTTTTGGTGTACGTACCAATTACCGGTGAAAAAAATAAATATAATAATATGAGCAAAAATATAAATTGGAAACAATGAGTGAACGTCGTTTAATTATATTATTACATTACTCACATTACATCACATTACTTGGCCATAGTGTTCCTAATTGAGCTTTAGTATCCATTTTTCACTTTGGCGATGAATCCTGGGAAGATTTATAATAACTAGTTAAATTACGGTTAGTTTTTTGTAGGTTCATAAATTTAATGTTATTTCTACATTATTTATGAACATGAAATTCATACTCGAAATATAGATAGAATTGGCGCACAGGAACAGTAACGTAACCGAAACCGTAACAGAACTCGATTTCGGTTACAGTTTTTATTTGTAACCAAAACCGGTTTTAACTGAAACCGTAACCGTGGCAATACTAGTTGGCTTGTTTCCATGATTTTTTCAAAAAGACAGTTTGCGTATCTAAACATTAAAAGCCAAATCAGCAAGTAAATACGTGGCACAACAGTACAATACCCAGGTTTACAAATACTCACCGGTATATTTTTCATAGAAAGTGAGTCATGTTTTGCACATTGTACTTTCATTTTCAGTACGGCACAAGGTTTATCACTTTTGATAAGAATGGAAGATACGTTTGCACATCCCGGAATATGTGAGTTGGGCAAATATCCCCATCTCTGCTTGTGCTACAGCTTAATTTATACGACACAGAAAACTATGACACTCATATAGTAGGTCGGCTAAAATGCATTTTCGAGATTCTTGTATCTAATTAAGTATTACAAATACGCTATATGCACGGCCGTAATGAAGTAGGGAATTTCACTTGCACATCAAATGTAATAACCTGCATTTTGGTTTTTAGATACGGCGAATATATATTGCCTCTAAATTAAAGTTATTGTGTTAGATCTTGTAAAAATATAAATGTGCTAAAATTTAAATATTTAGCTTGTGCAAGTTTCATAGTGCCCTAGATGTGAAATACAGGATTTTTTTGATAATTTGAGGATGTCTTTCTGGTGTATGTTACACAAGGGTTGTGAAACTGCAGTATTTTGTGAAACTCGATTTAAGTCATATCTAAAAACTTAAAATAAAAACCTGAGGAGTATATAAAATGTGTAGGAAAATAACTGCTTGGCCAATTTTTATCATACTGACAAATTACAAATACATTATTGATAGTTGTATAGCAAAACATTTTCCTAAGTGGGTATTTGTAACAACCAAAGCCGTTTAAGATGTTCCTATAACCTTGTTTATTGCTGTGTTATCCTTGAGAAATTTATAAACCTACTAGCAGAATAATTACAAAAAATATTCTCACCCGAATAAGCACTTCAGTAAAAGAAGCAACGCTTCTTCTACTTCTTCAGCAAATTAAAAGTCCTTTTGCATGATTATATACTTTGTATCATCCCTTTTCTATATTGCAAAAGGAGATAAAGTTTAATCAAATACAATTTAAAAATTATAGTGTTAAGTTTAATAAATAGTGTGCCAACCATATAATGCTGGTCATGTACCCGAAAAATAGTCAGCAGGCCGAAGTATGGAAGATGTTTATATTTTTTAGAGAGGCGATGAATCTTCATGTGCAGAAAAGTGTGTTATTTTATTTTCCTTGGTAAGCGCCAATCTAGAAGAGTCATTAGGAAAAAATTTAAAAATAAATTTTGCATATATGTTATTTTTACTCTCTACGTAACAATCTTAATATTTTTTGTTTTACAATAGATACTTAGTTATTAAACCAACATATTTCTAACCCTCATTAAAACATTTTTGAATTTTAAATATTGGATAGCTTGGTTGTATCAGCGTAAAATAAAAAAAAAGTTGAGCAAAAATTTTTGAACTGCTTGATTACTTCTGGCTGATTCTGCGTCTGTCAAATATACGTTTTATCTATCAACATATTTACTAATAAATTATTGCTTATTTTACTTTTTAAATAATTGGTGTTGTCTTTAATAACCAGCACACAGTTAATTTGATCAAAGTTGTATGATCAGTTTTGATATTGAAGGTAAAAAGGAAATCCATAACTCCAGATACCATAAGATGGTACAAGTTTTACATACGACGAGACTAGAATCTAGTCACTAGATAATGCTGATTTATCACTGATTACATAGTGCTAGACTAAAAATTTATATTGGCATAATTCTTAATTTAGTAAATGATAAAGGTGCATAACTAAAAATGTTTTTGACATTAATAGAATTTGGCCTTGGTTTTAGGAATAAAAGCAGAGAGCTAATATGTTGGTATCCCTGTGATAAATAGATTTTAGGAAGCACTCCGCCAAATATAACTACATTTACACTAGCCTGATTTTGTCTGGTTTAAATTTGTATGAAATATACACCAAAATACTATATATACCATATTAAACTATCCCTAGCCAGTGCATGCAGTTTGAATCCAGACAGCTCTAGAAGAATGGCAGCATTCTCCACACAGTATGCAAAACCGCCTCTAAAATTGCAAATATATATTACTGATTTTTTATTACTGACATTAGCAAGCATAAATATTGCATACACTTCACTGAGAATGTGAGTCTTCGAGATTTGAAACCATAATGCCTATAACTTTTGCTTTTGCAACACTCTGTTAGACGTTTAGAGTCTGATGACTTTTAGAAAGATACAGAGCCAACATGTACATGGGAAATCATAGCATTCAAAAATTTATACATAACATTTGTATATGTATTGTATATATTGAGTATACAGTGAGTTAATTTGTCGGATTTAGTAACATACTTTTTTCAATATACTGCTTAGGAAGATTTTGTTAGCTTTCTTTTGGTTTCTTAGAAAAAATATTTATGAAGTGAAAAAATGAAAGCCAAAATAGGTCTAAATAACTTCTATAACAGCGTTTGTCTGCTATAGGAACTGACATGGAGGTTATTGAGGGTCGTCTCCATGTGTGGGTATGCTATTCCAATTGATTTTGCTGGGATGCTACTTAAAGCCACTTAAATTGATAAATAATTATCTAAAATTAATAATAGTACAAATGTATACTCACCTCCAAAATAATCTTCATCTTTCTAGAATATATTAGCGTGAAATATTTACATAACATCCATTTTAGCTGCCAAGGTTGATAACTGGCCATCCTGTAAATAATATTTACATAGGCATTGTGATAAATTCAAAAATATGTAGCTATAAGAAGAATTGCAAAAATACCTTTACTTATTTTTGTCTTTAAGGTTCAAGGTTGACATTCCACGACAGCAGCAATTTCATGGTCACTGTCACATTCAATTTGGAGAATTCACTTTCAATATCCGATTAGACAAACTACACCAGGGATGAAACATAAGTGTCTTGTATCAGTTAAGCGAATCAATAGAGTACATTACCTATTGCGAAGCATAAAATTCTGAAAAGACAACATACGTATCATTCCTGCCTAGCTAATTATGTCGAGAATGAGGCTCTTTTATTTATTACGTTTCAAAATTCCTTACCTGCAAACTGCATACTGATGACGATACAAAACAAAAAGTGTGCTTGACAAGTTGGGTCTTTCTATTATGTAAAAGTCATGACTGAGCTTCCGTATCCAACGTAAAAATGCCTGCTTTCATTCGGTTCTGACGGCAACTCTGGCATCATTAATGAAACCCGCACTGAGTTTATCCATTTGGAATAAAAAATATTATATTTTAAATTGTGTATTAGTCATTAATCGTTTGTATTTTGGATAAGGTTTTTATACCACTTTCAAAATTTAGTTTGTTGGGTTTATTGACTACATGGTGTTCCATCTTTCACCAGATCACTGGTAAGCAACTTACTTAACTGGTAAGCAACTACTGGTAAGCAACTACTGGTAAGCAACTGTTAGTCCTCCCAGTAACAAAAAATATTGTAATTTTTTTATTTAAAAAATCATGCTATTAACTTTTAAGTAATACCAACTAACCTGAAACTCCTATGAATTGAAGTAAAATAGTTAATGTTGCACTGTTTTTATTGTAACATAGAACAATGTGATTGGTGTATTGGAATGGAACCAGAAGCCTTTGACTTAAGCCATTTTTTGAAACTTTTCCTGTCGATCGGTAAAGAGTGTACTTGAGTCGGTCGATCTACCTACCTATTCTCCTGTAACAGAGAAAAGTGATATACAATAGCAAAATATTACAATACAAAGTAAGTGGTATACACTCAATGCATAGCAAATTAATCATTTTTCGCATAGTGTACTCCCTTTTCAATACGATACACGCTTTTATCATTTTTTGATAAGAGTGGAATATAGTTAAGCACATTGCTGAATATGTAGGTTGAGCAAATATCGCCATCTCTGCTACAGTTTAATTAATAAGCAGCATAAATCAAGGCATTCATTCAAAACGTTCATACTGGTTATAAAAGTGCTAGAAAATCAAGTATCTGCTTCATTTTTATGAATGTTCTGTTTGCACGGCCATAATGAAGTACGCCACCTTTAGTGCTTATCAAATGGAATAACCTGCTTGTTGATTTTTGTATAAGACAAGCAATATACGGATTTAAAGCTGTTGCCACCACGCATGGAATTATTAAGTATCGGCCAAGATACTTAATAATATTGCACTCCGGCCGTCCGGCAGTCCGTCCGCCCGTATGCAATTTACTCAGTAACGGCTGAACCGATCACAACCAAACTTGGTACACAGATAGTACATGACCTCAGCCACAACCCTATTGAATTTCAGGTCAATAGGTCAACTCTAGGTCAGAGGTCACAGCAATTTCACAACTTTTCATAATAGAACCTATATCATGCGACACATGATTTTAGGTCAGTTTTTAACCAGAATTACGAATTCACAACCAGTTTGTTAAAATTCGTGCATTAAGGCCCTGATTCAGGACCTTAACTGCCAGATACAGCAGTTTTACAGCGTACATGCTGTGCGACACATAATTTTACAGCCAAACTTGGTGTACAGACACAATAGCACCTCAGTAACAACCCTATTGAACTTGAGGTCAAAAGGTCAACTCTAGGTCAGAGGTCACAGCGATTTCAAAACAATTCATAATAGAACCTATAGCATGCGACACATGATTTTAGGTCAGTTTTTAACAAGCATTACAGATTTACAACCAGTTTGTTAAAATTCGTGCATTAAGGTCCTTATTCAGGACCTTAGTTGCAACATATGGCAGTTTTACAGCGTACATGCTGTGCGACACATAATTTTACAGCCAAACTTGGTGTACAGACACAATAGCACCTCGGTAACAACCCTATTGAACTTCAGGTCAATAGGTCAACTCTAGGTCAGAGGTCACAGCGATGTCACAACTTTTCATAATAGAACCTATAGCATGCGACACATGATTTTAGGTCAGTTTTTAACCAGCATTACAAATTAACAACTGGTTTGTTAAAATTCGTGCATTAAGGGCCCGTTTCAGGACTATAATCGCAAGTTATAGCAGTTTTACAGCGTACATGCTGTGCGACACGTAATTTTAGGTCAGTTTTTTTACCAGCATTAAACCTGGTTGTAAAATTCGGATTTTACGGCCAGGACGATACTTAACTATGTGCATGCTTTTGCAATTTATTTTTGCTGATTTTTTTTGTGAAACGGCGACACTGGCGAGTGTTATCTACAAGTGATACGAGAGAAAAGATTGCGACTATATAATATACACATTGAAAAACCATGCAGATGAACGTGTATAACGGGCTATATTATAAATTTTCAGAAATTATAGATTCTCTACAGTCGTCGCCAAAGTTTTGCATCATTTCCAGGCAAATGGTGTTATCCGCAGCTCCAACAAACCCGGAATTACACTTGCAAATTCCGGTTACACAAACGGCTTCCATTTTAAAACATTGAGCGTTTACTTCACAAGGTTCTCCAAGAAACTGGCAACTCCGAAGACATCTTCTGTTGGATTCATCTGGTACAAAACCATCTAGACATGCACATTTGCCTTCAGTAGAACATAATGAGTCCGTACTTTTGCATTGTTGATTAATTTCGCATTCGTCGCCCAAATATTGAGATTTAGGTAATCACACTTGAAAATGAGCTTTAGGGTCAGAGACACTATCTGCCTGACACATGCAAACTTTTTCTACGCCTCCTACGTCGTCCACGCATTCACTGAAGACGCCTAGGGTTCCCTGTTTGCATTGCTCGTGTATTTCCTCCCATTTCGTTTAGGAAATCAAAGCAGACTGTCACACCATCTTGTCCAACCTTGCCGTCAATTCACTGGCATTTGTTTTCAAAACAGCGTGAGTCTAGGTAATTGCTTTATTCAGTTTGTTTTTGGTGTTAGCGATAGCTGTTACATTTATTTACGATATATATTGTGATAATAAATGATAATGATAAATCATTGGCAAATGGAGTAATTGGGAATCGACAAAAAGGCCCATAGATGGATTTTAGCAAATGAACCTCATATTTGTAATCTTTTTCAAAAATGGAACTAACATCAAGTGCCGCACATCATATATTCTATGTAAAAACGTTGAAGTTGAACCACCGTGACATCTGACCTTCGGAGTTGACCTATTGGCCTGAAATTCAATAGGGTAAACTATTTAAGCCTGGGGTTCTGTCCGAAGTCTACTAGAGTCTGTATACCAAACTTGGTAGAAATCGGATTGGCCATATACGGAGAAAAACTCGTTTGGCCGGAAATTAGCAGGAATTTAGATTCCTAATAACTGACGTGGATCATCTTTTGATGCATGGAGTTGTATTAATAGTGGATATGCTCAACTGTTTTGAAATTGTAAGTATTATCTATTGCAATTCTTAAGACGTTGTGTACATACAGATCGGGTATTTTATCTTTAGCGGGTTATGACAACAGCATAAAAAGAATGCAGTAAAAAATTGCATTAAGATTTTTTGGATTACATATGCGTGAATGGTCAGTTTGTCTGTTATATTGGTAAGCAAATTAAATATCTGGAATTTATTAGTTCAAAAGAGAAACTCTAAACCAGGACACATAGCTCCAAGATTTCATGTGTGAAATAATTTATTATGTTTGCATTCAATTTAAATATTGCTATAACTAATAGTATGTAACAGGGTTTTCAATCATTTGCTGTACTAAATTCAGATATTGTGGTGAACTTTATAAGTTGACGTTTTTAGAAAATGTAACCGGTATCAATTCAGTAATAAGCAATTATTTCTTAATAGAAGTTAGCTTCTCGGTACCACATATGTCTTAGAAGTTGCCATTGTTCGACCTTGGTGATGCAAAATGTAAAACGCAAAGCATTTAAGTGTGACTAAAAGTGTTTTCCGCGAAACATTTGTAATTTACGATGGCCTCTGACATTCAAATTTCCAGCCCTTAGGCGTCGTCCACTAATGACGTCACTTTAAAAACCCAATTTTTTGAGTTACTCACTGACCCTTTCACTATATATTAACATTGTAGGATAGGGCATTTAACATAGGCCGTCACCTTTTAACCCGAGTGACCCACCGACGCCAAAAAGTGATGTCATTAATGGATGGAGTCAAGCGTGGTTTGCTCAGCGCCAGTTAGTTGTATACTAACATTTTCCTATAAGAAATCCCAAAAAACGTGATTGGGGTTCGCAAGAAGTTCTAATTTGCCATTCTAGAAGTTTCCATTTAAATGAGTTCTGCTCATAGCCGAAGCCAACTTTGGTTTTAGATTTTGGTGCTTCAACCAAAAAATAAACTCACGAAAACGGTTTTCACGCCGCTGTTGGAGATGCAGCGCGCTAACGCATGCGGTAACGCGGTCAACTGGCGGCGAAGGGGTAGCGTCATTGTTTGAACAATGTGGCACGTAGTTTTTTGCACGCATTTTTTTCACTGGAGCCTTCGATTTAGGGTTTACATTACTGCACAGCAGGAATTGCTCTACTATTTTTTTAAATGCCTGAAATGAATGTTGTCGTTTTCCTATCATTAAGTTTTTTAAGAAAATCTTTATGCTATTCCCCTCATGTCTCATAAATTCCTACATCCACCGGGAAAAATCCTCAAAATTAATACAAGATATAAAGGCGACATTGACTGGGGGACATGGTGGCTACGGCTAAATAACAACTATTATGGTATATGGAGAAATGTTTTTGTTCTGACGCTTTCGTAGCTTACGTGTGTGGTATTTATTCATAACTTTGTATGTACAGACGGCTCAGGAACAGATACATAATACGCAATACAGAATTTTTTTTACCTTTTTTCTGCTTGTCAGTGGAATGCCTTGCATATGTACATATTCCTGACTCAGGAATCCTGAGCCGTCTATGCATACAACGTAATGGATTGAGAAGAGCAGCGCTTATGCATAAAGTCGATTGTGAACTTCGCCGCTGCTCATTTTTTCCCTTTCTGTGATAAAAACCTCTAGTCCAAAGTCCAAAAAACTCCTTTTGTGCATTCTCCAACTATAACAACTTGTTTTGTGCTCGGATAAGTGTTAAAAAATGTGTAGTTTCCCGAATACCTGATTAACTTACCGTTACTCTTTTCCCGTTACACGTCTATTCTGCTGGCTAACTGACCGAAATTGTCCGTATTCTCGTTCTCGCCCAAAATAATACTAAAATTAACCACAGTAAGCGCCGGAGAAATGTTAATTTTAACAGACAATAGAGGCTTTCTTTATTTTCCAACTAAATCACAATAATTTTCGAAAATGATTAGACTGAAATATTAATCAACAAAATTATCTCAAATTAAACGACCAATCTTTCACAAAGTTACGAGGCAAGTGAACAATAACAAGTTGACTGAACAGAACGAGGACGAAAGAAAAGTGCACGGTCATCCTCTGTCACCGTACCTGGTACGGCGTACCAGACTGCGTGCCATCCCGCTCTGACCGTACCGAGACGCATGTTCATGGGTTAATACCCCATTTAGCCTGATTAAGACCCCATTTAGCCTGGTTAAAACCCCATTTAGCCTGGTGTATATAAAATTAAGTGTAAACTCAGAAACACGGACGCTCTCACGGACAAAACGTCTTAAATAGCTCTTCTGCTGACGCAACGACCGAATAACTGCTTATGCTTATGCAATCACTAAGTGTGTAAACAAAGCTCTCAGATCACTCATTGAGTTTTAAGATTAGTACAAACTCGTGTTTCCATTGTAAATGCAATGCATAGGACAAGATTGAAGCAGACCCATAACAACTCCTTTTATAATTAGATAAACATTTATAAAGCTTCGCGGGTGCGTTCTAAGATTGCTAAATTAAAACTTGACGGTTTTAATTATTTTAAACGCTAAAAGTACAGGTAAAAAATAAATTTTGCGCAATCTTATACAAAACCAGGATGCAAACATGCTACCTTGCGTTTTCATTTGTCGTTTGTGAGTTAAAAAAAGCCAAACAATTTGCAGTAATGAATCGAAAGCTTACTTAAGTAGTTTTTACTAATCGTATTGCAGCGTTTAGTCAAAATGATACTATTGAGTGAAGCATGGTATTTGTTGTCATTTTGTTTACTTACTGATGCAATGACACGCCAGTTAATGAAAGATTCATGATAAAATCATATTTGTTGTTACAAACAATTAGATACGCCATTATGAATTTGTCAAACACTAATTTCATTATATGTGTTATAATCTTACAAAGATTTATTTTGCACTGGGAAAGCTTCTAACATTACAAACGTTATCATAATTCACATAGAACTTTTATTTTTGATGAACAAGGATACAAATGAAAATGTCCCGAAGAAAATGCATCATAAGCTAAGCATGTTTGAATATTAGTCGAAACTAATAAATGTTCTACAACCGAGGCTGAAACTGGAGAAGTGTCGTGATTCCAAACAACTTGCTGCACGGTTAGGGCATCACGTCCTCCAGTCCAATGATCTGCAAAACAATTACACGGTACAATATTTGCAGCATGGTGTCCATACCAATAAGTACTTACCGACGTAAAACTGGTTGTCGTCGTGTTTACTCTTGAGAAATTCTAACTGTACTGTAGAACTGACAGTGCCTAGCCTCATGCCAGAATCTGTGCAAAATTCCAAGGCCTCTGTCCAATTCTTAGAACATAGTTACAAAATTATAAATATTTTTTTGGTGATCGCGTTATATTTTCTACAATAGAAGTTGGAAACTTACACGGGGAGCAGAGTCTACCATGTAGCTTTTCCCATCTACAGAACCCAGGAAAAATGAATTTGGACCCATACTTCCCAATACTACAAACCAAATGTTAAAAATACTCTTTTGGTAATCATGAACCAATAGAAGGATTAATCGTTATAATCGTTATAATGGTTATCATATTTGTTTATTATTACATGGTCTTTTGAAGTTTTCTATTGGAATTGCTACAATAAATGTAGCTAAACTCACGGCAAGGATAATTAAAGTAGCCCACAAAATCTGCATTTTAAACGGATGGATTGTTCTGGTACAGGATTGAACTCGACAGCAGAAGTTGAATAAATTCTACGGTTAGCTGAAGCATTACTTCTTATATATGCAAACGATTTTGATGGGATTACCCAGCATTAAATCCCATCACGGTAATATTTTGTCATAAACATATATACTCAATCATTTTGGTTATCAAGCCATTCAAGTAAAATATAGAGCAAAAAACAATACACTTGACTTTAAAACTTTATTGTAAATATTTGGTCTTTACAGATAAAAAGCATGTTTGACACTCCTGTTTCCAATAATATGGCCATGATGGCACTTCATTTCACAAACGATATGACGCACGCTTTGTGACGCACTAATAGGGTATATCAGTTAAAGCAACATTTATTCACAGAGAAATTTGTTTCAGCTTATTATTGTAATTGACCATTGTTATTGGGCGTCATGAGATATCTGCACAAATCTAATACTGCTACTACGCTCTGCAAAAATTGAGCATCACAATTTTATTCTTAGAAGATAGTTTAGACTTTACGTATTTAAATTTACGTACTTACTATACAGGAAACAGACTGTCACTTTTTATTTTTCAAATTCGTATCAAGTATCACACGTATAGAAGCAAAACATGCTCAGGATTCAAATAACATTAATTCAGAATGCTCGTGCATTGTTCAAATATTCATTGTGACAGCACTAAAGCAATTTCACAATCCACATGAGGTTTGTGTTAGGTTTTTGGTAATGAATCACACGAATTTAAGGTGTAAACTTTTTCTGTCACAAATCTATGTGTGGTAGCAATAGCATGGTCGACCGTAATATCTTTCGCAAAAATTAAAATGTGAAAACAAACTTGAGGGTTTTTTGCAATATATGCAGGATCTGTGCTACCACAGATATTTATAATTGGGATAATTTTGCAACTGACTTACGCACGAAGACAGAAGATAAAAAAAACCTTCAATCACTTGATAAACACTTAATTTTTCCGGAAGCGAGCTGTCAAATTTGTTTGGTCGCGTGCTTTATCTTGTCAATATGCTTTGATGGGCATGGATCAAAGTTTCAGCCGCACTTCACTAACACAACGCATGACTTTTTAATTTAGGATGCAAATGATTTTTTTTAATAAAAATCTACATAACTATATCTCATATCGGTATGCGTTTTGGTGTCAGATACACAAACACACTGTTATATTGAACTACATATTATAACGTAAACAATAGCGTATATTATGTTGATGATTTGACACAATATTTGAATGAAGTTAAAAAGTCCTGAATATATCGATGTTTTTCTGAACATATTTTGGGTCACATGTAGATGAATACTGGTTTCAAATTTGGAGTAGTGTTTTTAATTAGTAGTTTGTTACCGTGTTATTTTTAATTGTAACGTTTGAGAGACATTATGTTCTAAACTGGCCAATGGTAAATCCATTCCGAATACCAAGGGGATTTTGTGTTTGCCTGAAAAAAATAAGCAGCAATGCAACTAAAATTTTTTGTGTAGCGTAAGGACGCTGAAGCAAATCTAGATTTTTGATTAAATTATGCTAAATTAAATACGCAAAAACTTTAACTAAAAATATATTAATTATTTTTTCTGAATTACAAATGTTCGAAAGCTTGAGTAAAAAATTAATTATTTCGTCATTAGAGGAACTACGAACCCCTGCATAAGTTGGTTACACTCTTATCACGCACACGCCACTTCATAGTCTTATTTTAGCTTGCCTAATACAAAAATTTGACAGATGAAAATACTTTTTTACCAAGTAAACTTCTGTATTATGTTGGATATGTTGAGATGGAACAACAACACACTTTAAATAATAATTGGCACTCCACCACGCTACTGCATAGTCAAAGCTGATAATGCCACCAGAAAAGGTAAGTAGGTCGCACAGTTATCATGACAATACTCAATTATTTATTCAACGTTCATCTGACAAAGTCCTCCACAAAAACAATTGTGTTTACTATTTCCATATATCATAATATAATTATTTTACAACCAATCTGTTTGGATGTATCACGTGATAATTTAAACGTTTTGTTTGATTGATTACATAATTACTTTGACCGAAGTTTTTAATTGTCCAATATATTTTGAAGTACATTTTATTGCGATGCTAATTTAACAATTGTAATTCTTGTAAACAGAACTCTTCAGAACTTGATATTTTGAGGTATCGCATGACCGCGAAAATTCCCGAAAGTTTGTGGGTATATAAGATTGTGATTGTGCCTCAAAAGCAAATCTCACCAATTGTCTATGCACTATAAATCATTTAATTTGTCTTTTCGTCTGAGATTTTTACAAGATGTGGAACTCCACAACTGCCATTCTATTTCTTGTCACGGTCGTGGCTTCAACCCAAGCGGCTGCTATAGGTACGGTATACGAAAAAACATAAGCGTAGGAATACTAATATTATATTTTCCTACACATAAGGCTTTCTGTATCACCGCGAATTTTTTGTTTAGCTTATAACCAACCCAGGATTAAATCGTTTTTTCTTGGCTCAGTGGATGGTAAAAGCTATATGGCCGATAACACAACATCACGCGTAAGTTAATGTCCATAAGCCTATGCAAGCCTAGATAGTATTATCAAGCCTATGCAACCTCATGCAATTAGGTATGTCAACTCTATTTTTACCAGAGCTGGTCCGAATCAGCAATATATTGCACTAGTATTGGCATGAGGCTTGCAAGTGTTGCATCTGTGGCGCAGAAAGATTTTCTGGCTGGCATTAACAATCCCAATTTTCAAAGCAGTACGTAACTTGAACATTTAAATTACTATCATGCAACATTTGCAAACTTCTTAAACACATATTTGATTTTCCCAGCTTATTGGACAGGAGGGAGAGACGCTCAAAGTCCACAACAATTTGTTTGGAATCACAACTCCTCACCGCTTTCTGAAAGCTTTGTCAATATCTATAGCTATGCAAATATTGCAACATGTGTGTATTATAGTAGTGCTCTTAAAAGATATTACTCAGGTGCTTGCTCTGGCACGCGCGGGGCTTTGTGCGAATCGAGCTGAACTGCAGGTTACCATACGTTTATATGTTTATGCGTAGTTTATTATATCTAATAACGTCGATTGAATAAATTTTTTGACATGTCTGAACAAATTTACGTATTTCTTTATTTCCACACCAGTTCTAGTAAAACTGCAAAACAGTTAAAACTCAAATGATATCAATTTGAAATTTATATTGCAACATCGGGTGAAAATGTAGTATTGCTTGAGCACAGTATCCATCACAATAACAATAATTTATTGGATTTGGGATAGTCTGAAACCTCTGATAACACGGCAAATAATTTTATTGCTAAACGGCATAGAAAGCAATGATGCACACCGCCTGATAACTTCCTTAAACAAAGAAATGGTTTTTGCATTTGCGCTGATTACTTCTGGCTGTTTATTATGTAAGATTGCATAGTAAAGAGTTAATCCATCACACAACAGTAGAAGGGCGTTAATGTATGCTGTTTGTAATCCAGTAAATTTGATGAAATGAACGCTCCTTTATCAAAAATCTAATAATAGCAAACAATTTTGGCATGGTTTCAAGTACATAACAACCAGTTTTTCACATTTGGTGCGTTTATTTTGGTATAGTTTAAATATAAACATAATGTTATTAATAGCTAGTACAAAAAACAAAAACTATGCTGTATTTGTACTACACAACTTGTGTAACACATGTTGTGTACTTACGACTCGCACAAAACTTTAGCCTTCTCAGAACAAAGTTTTAAGTGAAACCGAAGACTTGCATTTGAGTTACACGCTAGGCATGTTTGAATTGAAGCGTCTATGTCAGTCAAGTTGATATAGGACTCTGAGACTGGAGATTTGCTATCGTCCCACACAAATTGCTGTACAGTTTGGGCATCACGGCCACCTGTCCAATGAACTGTAAAATGTAACCGTAATAATAATAAAAAACCATTACTTAAAATAGTATGAGAAAGAATTACGGTAATATACTTACTTCCAGAAAATTGAGAACCATATTTGCTATTCAGGAAAGTTTTCTGAGCAGCAGATGTAATTGTACCTAGTCTCATACCAGTTGATTCACAAAACCCTTTAGATTCTGCCCAAGTCTTCAAACCAATCAGTCGCTTGTTAATAACATATCATTTTTCGTTTTTGTAGAAGTTCTAAAAATGAATTTATATATAATGCACTTACTCTTGTAGTCGAGTCCACAACATAACTTTTTCCATCCACAGATCCAAGAAAAAATGAATTGGGACCGATATTGGCTGAAAATAAAAAACATGTTACTTTTATTTCTTTTATGTTAAAACGCTTGACATAATATCTTTTATCGGTAATGTAGTGAGCCAGTCAGCATGTTCAATAACTTAAAAACAAATGCGTAGCAATATTATCAAAGTATTAGTTACCTAATGTTGATGCATTAAAAGTTGGGGTAGCTGCACCAGAAGTGGTACAAATCATTCCAATGGTAACAATAATCGTAAGAAAAAAATTCATTTTAGGGGCAATCTGAGACAAATCCTAGGAAACAAATATTCTCTTGTGATAAAAGTGATGCTGATAACATTGAATGCTTTTGATTTTATACCATTTATGGTGTTGATAAATTTTCAATTAAGCCATAAAAGAGATACAATTATTGCATTATTAATTTAAAATCACCACAGTGTCAGCCTAAGTTCTAATCAATCACCCGCACTGTCTTATTTTACAAATAAACTGTTTTGTACAACTTCAAGTAGCCAGTCAGTAGAACAGTAGCATGCATTTAAATAACTTATATATCAGCTATCGTAGTAATATGTGACAACCTGCTGATATATCCCAAAAGGATATACAAGAGAAAACAATATTCAAGTGCTTGATGGTTTTTTCATTTTGCATGTTAGAAAATTTATGACGCACAAGCACTTGGAACGCAAAAAACATATTTTATCATTACATGATTACACGAGTTAGTGGGGAGTTTGTTGGCAAATATGTCTTCATTGCCTATTTTATCTAGTTTACATGCTTTGATAGACCCAGACCCAAGTATCATTTGTACTACAGGACATGGCGACGGAATTTATTTCGGTTTGTACAATGCTTGTTTTTGTTACCATTTTAGATGGGTAATTTTTGGAAGCTTTGAGCATTCAAATCCCACCTTGGAAATTTCTTATATTGTTGGTCGTCCCATTGACAATTATGCAATGGTGAAACTGTCTCATAAAACAATAATATATGCGTGCTTTGTTTGAAATTCTTGATTCAATTGATTTTGTATTTAATGAAGAATTTGAATGTAAATGTTGAATGAAGCAACTAAACCAAGCTTCTGCTTTTTTTGACGCTTAGTGTATATATGCAGACTAGTCTCCAATTAACTACGGCAGAATTTCATATACATTAAAAATACGGCGTGGTGTTGTACGTTTATTCAGCAGCTACTACTGGGGTTTACTAAACAAGCATTGCTCCCTTATCACATATGTTTCCAGACCATTTTTCAGCGTTTTTGAACGCAACAATGGTTTGCAATAAATGCATTTTGTTGTACCAAGTGTATTGATGTATTATAAATACACTTTGAGATATGTGCTCATGAAAACTCAATGGAAACTAAGAGATGCAAAATAGGTAGTTTAGTAGAATATGAACACAATGTTAAATGCCGTAAGAGGACAAGTGTTGACAAAGCCATTACATATACTAATATACTAAAAGTCAACCATTTTTATTTTGTGTATATCTATAACTTAAGCAAGCATTTTACCTTTTAAGTTTATTTGCACAGTTTTTTATGAATCATGAAATTTTACAGCTTTTATTAACCAGAAACTGGACACTATCCTACTTGTCACAACTCACACAGAACTGGAAACAGGGTTGAACATTCTTCCAAATCGTAATGCGAATTGGGTAATGAATCATACGCCAAGCATGTCTTCATGCCAGCTGCTATATCTCCCACAGTTAAAAGAGAAGACACTGGAGACTGGCTACGGTCCCACACGAACTGTTACAGAGTTAGGGCATCCCGTCCGGCCCTCCAATGTTCCGTATAAAATCAGTTATAAAATGTAGAAAATACGAAGAAAAGCTTTTTGCTACAGAAATCTTACCATTATGAAATTCAGGGGGATTTAGGTATTTGCTCTGAAGAAAATTGGCCTGTACTCTGTTGGTTTTTGTGCCCAATCTCATACCAGAAGCCTTGCAAAACGCGTCGGCTTGAGTTCAGTTCTGTGAAAAGACAAAGGTAATTTTTTCTTATAATATCAACATGGTACATATTTTTTTTCAAGAAATTCAAGAATTTACCAAGTTTGTCTGAAAAGGTACAACAAAAGTTACAGATTGTTTGTTGAAATTGTAAAACATTGGGAAAATTCACTAAAATGTGTGTACAATAACAAGGTTTTGAGCCTGCTGTTGGAAATGCGACAGTTTGTGAAACAAGCAACACCAAATAGATAAAAGTACTGGTGGTGAGAACCAAAATTTTGCGGAACTGTTGCATTACGGCTGTTTCAGAGTCGTCAGCAAATTTAGAAGATGATTTTTGTAACTGAATGCGGCCTAGACTTTTATATCCGACGCATTGAAGACTATCGGGCAAGCCTTTGTACAAACTGCAAACGGCTTTACGACTAACAATCCAATCACTCAACTAATCTATCAAACCTTAGATAATATAGGTTACAATTTAAATTTAATATAGAAATTTAAGAAATAAAACAATAACAAAATGATTGGCATATCATATTTTGAGAAGCACTTGGAATGTCCAAGCTCAAGCAGCAAGTATTGCGTAACATTTAATCAGTTAACCACGTATGTATGATATTTAGCAGCGCACAAAGGCACAAACTACTTTTAGTACGCTAAGATAACGATGAATATTTTGTCAATTTTGAGTGACGGTGTACATATTGATTCATAACTACTGATACCAGGAAAACCACTGCATGCATGTACAATGCACGCTGCGATAACTTCATCACAAAACAAGAAAACTAAGCACAAAAGATTGCGGAAGGTAATTATTCAAATTTTGTGTTTTTTAATTTTCCAAACAAAGTTTGATAAAGTCTGTAAGTTTGAATTTTTGTTTGCACTAGTTAGAAACAACACCAATTCATTGATCATTGATTCATTAATTTAATATATCCCCTAAATGTCCGCTTATCATTGTGAGGAATAACTGATTTCATACAAATAGTACTTCATGCTTTATAACCTACAAAATTTACTTATAAATTTAATTTTGATGTACACTTGTGAATACCAGCCTGGCTGCGTCAACGCCTTTCCGTGAATTAATTTGATTTGGGGTTGTTTATTGAGCACAAAACTTATATAATCCTTAACTTACCACTTAAAAATCCATGGAAACAGTCTTTATTCAAAGTCATCTATTAGCTAGTGTTTGCTGTTATTACGTATTTTTCCATTGAGACTGTTATTTCCCCCAACACACAAATTCTCCTTTATAATTGCTGATTGGAATTCAGAATTCTTGTAAACTGAAATCAACAGGTAAACTACGAATAAGGACATTTTAAATCTGCATTGTTTTAGGGCAACGCTGCACATGAAAGAGAACGGAATGTACAGTATCCACATTTGGCAACCACTTGACCGGTATATGTAAAACTTAATTGCTTTTTTGACGGGCATAACACTAAAAGAGTTTTTTCAGTAAGCTCAAGAACCAATTACATATTGGTTGTGTAAGAATCAAATCTGTAAACAAAGCACTTCAAAACGTGAGGGATATATATATGTATATTAACAAAAACCGAGACTATTGCTAAACGAACGGTATAAAAGCTACAAATTTAGATATCTTTGCACCAGTTTACCAATTGAGAGGACGTAATAAGGGAGTCTTTCTGTTGTCTATTAGCTTTTCTCTTTTCATGAAAACTTGAAATGGGACGGTCTGCTGTACACATTGTTCTATTGCTATCTGCCACCGCTTTGGTAGGAGCTGGCGTTTTAGGTAAAATCGTTTACGCTTAATTCGAAAGTTTAGATATTTGCAGGAATAAATGTGATTTTGTAAATCGGTTTCCTACTTTCAATTTTGAAAAAATTTTTAAAACGATTATCTATTAGGTAATAGAAAACCTGGGGTAAATACTTTCTTTCTTGGAACCGTGGAGGGGAAGAGTTACCTTGCAGAAATGACGCCAAAGCGGGTAAGTATTTAAATATTTATTGAGAATAGCATACCATCAAAACTATTAAAGTATTGTAGGTTTTGTAACGTTTTGAAACAGACATGGTTTGATGCAAAAACTTACTGCACTGAAGCTGGTATGAGGCTTGCTGCCGTAGAGACAATAGCACAGGACAAATTCATTGTCGGTGTAAACAGTACTCAATTTCAAGGCGGTAATATCTACATATGAACGCTAATTTTCTGCTAAAAGCAATTTAAAACAAACCATATTATTTCCTTTCGCAGAATTCTGGACAGCTGGTAGGGATGCAAAATCTCGGTATCAATTTGTATGGGATGGGATTAATGCAACTTTCTCGGATACTACAATGATTGTTAGTATTAGGACAGATATCTTGTCTTGTGTGTTGTATTCACATGATATCAAATATCTTATGTCACAGCCGTGCAGTCACACAGCAGGTGTATTGTGTGAATCCATTTAGCAAAAATCAGTACAAAAACATTTGTGCTTATTATTATCATGAAATATTATGTTTTGAATATTTTGTATGGGTAATATTAGGCTTGTAGTTGACAATTGCATTTCAGTTTTCCTTGAGTATTCCATTATATCGTAACTTAAGTTGTACGAGCAACAAATCAATTAACTGTTTGCATTGATTCTACTTAAAGACATGCGTAATACAAAAATATCGGGGTGGCATCGCAAAATTCGTACCAAAGTAATAAATTTTTTGGAAGTTATTATGCTGTTTACAAGAACTGAATAAGCCTTTAGATTTTAGTGTCTCATATACTATCTATTCCACCCTAGCACTTTGATGTATTATTGTCCCGTTTTGGAGCGTATTTTTTTCTCAGTGAATACCACAGCCAATGAGCAGCAGGCTAATAGGTTTTAAAACTGGTAGTTGGACGTCATTTGCCACTTTAATCAACTTTTGTGGAAATTACCTAACATGTGATTAATTTGACCTTGTCCGTTGGTTGTTTTCTGATATGTTAAGCTTCAGCTAAAAATAATGATTTCAAAACTTCATGCATTTTTCAACAAGCACAGGATGTTTCGATAATATGTCAGTTCAAATGATTGAATAGAAAACACTTGACGCACGTGTATACTAAAAAATGGGTCTACAAGATTTGGAGTCACTTTAAGATAACTAAACCTTTGAGCAAGATTTAATTAGTAAAACTGCTGTAAATGTCATTCGACTAAATTGTAATCAATTGACTAATTATTGTTTTAAAACAATTTAAAGGATAAGTATTGAATCATCTAATGACCTTCCACTCTTTAATGATTGCCATGGTCTAAAGTTCACCGTCACGGCATATTGCACTGACGGCACATTCAATGTACTTTAACATTTTTATTGTCAAGACTTTTTAAACCTTGTTGGTCAGCTCCAAATAATGTTATTTATTAAAACGTTTCATACATTAAGTTTCCAAAAAATATGCAAAAATGTGCAAAGTAAAACTATTATTATTTTACATTGTAAACCACCAACAATGTATCAAGTATGGGCCATATCATTGTAAAGTTTCATTATTTGCACTATCCAAAGATAAGCTGGAATATTATACAAACAAATTTTCTGATAGTTTACCACGACATGTCGAATGATTAGGCTTCAGTGCCACGGACGCATTTGGTCTCGCAAACCTGGCACAAATATTTAAAAATGCGTATAGTGGAAACTTAATATCATTTCATAGTGTTGTCAGCGGTCGCACAGTATTCACCTTACTCTCACCTTTTTAGGATCCAATGGTCCAGTTATGTTATAAAATGACGGTTCTACGGTTGAATGTTAAGTGGCTTATCCTCTAACGTTAACAAAATATTGAATAGGGTCAGTGAATCACCCCAAAAAGTGGGTTTTCAAAGAGAAGTTAAAGTGGATGATGCCTGAAAGCCCAACCAAAACTGAAACAAAATAGGCCTGTTTTCATACGAGGACTTCTTGCAAAAAACGTTTTGATAATGTGGAAAAAACGTAGACTCGATAGCATGTAGCAAACATTGTATTACATTACTGCCCAAGCGTTTTGGCCCAATGAAAATATGCAGCGAATTAAGGTTTTGGTATAGGAGTGCCAGCTATGTGAAATAATCAGAAGCACGTGTGAATATTAACGACCTGCATTTGAATGTAAATTTGCAGATGTCAGTCAATGTCGCTGCTCCATGAAGAATCTGCATAAAAGCAACATGCAAAAAGTGCAATCTTGTAATTGTTTATGAATATGCGTACACATCAAGTTCTGCATGATAACTTGAAAATGTTTTGTTACGACACTGGTATGTGTCCCGAGATAAGGTAAATGTTGATGCATTTGCGTAGCGAAGCTCCATAAAGTACTACGACCGTGCTTTTACTTATTATATCACAAGGTTAAAGCAAAATACGATAAGACTGGCAATTAAATATGCACAAAAACGTATAAGATATTTTATATAGCGTTTACTGTTAAACAGGTAGCAACATGTACTTTGAAGCACTTATATTATCAATACTCTGAATTCTTTAAATTTCAATACTTTACACACTTTAAAGCAAATATTTGAAAAATTTAAAAGTATACAAAATAATAATGTTTCCGGTGGAGTATTACCAAACACTCGACTCGAGTTTGGTTCTAACTTCTCACTCTTATCTACGATTTCTATATAAAATTCATTCAAAGTTAAAAACTAGTGAGGGTTGGACAGATTTTTTTCGTTACATAATCTTACCACAACTGGTGTTGGTGCTAAAGCTTTTTAAGTTGCTCCAATATTCCACAGGTCAAGGAAGAAATCCAAACCATAAAGCAATTCGGATATATTTTTGTTATGTCATGCCTTCAAAACTTTGATATCTATGCCTTATTTCACACTGAAAGTAAAAACAAGAACACTTTTAAGGAACTTTGTATTCAATTGGCTTAATATAGAACAAGGAAAATATCCCAAGAAGAATATCAATCCACAGTGACTAGTTTTTCTGGATTTTCCAACATCTCGGATGTCAAAGAAAGATTTTGATAGTATTCTTCATTACAGTGTAGTGTTTGAAACAGTCACTAAAAGCACTTACTAAAACGTTTTCAAAAATTTAATACTCAAAGTGCAGCCATTTCCTGTTGATATTTTTAGTGGTTCATGTTTTAAATTTGTATGTTACCGAGCGTAGGGTTCTGACGGTAAGCATTCTATGTATACGCATCAATCTAAAATTTGTTGGGTAATGAAATTGTAAACGCCTCATAAGGAAACGTATCCAGGAAATTTTTGGAACATGAACTGATGTGAAAAAATTAACTAGAATTGAGTACGTTGATATTGTTGCTATTTGAATAAATACATAAGAAGAACCTCTAATAGATCATATGCATAGTCTTTTAAGGTTCACCCCTGGTAGTGAGTAGTGAAACACAAACCATTTTGTTTCAAAAACGGGTCAAGAGAACAGGTATTATTGAATGTAGTCAAACCATGCAAGTAACACATACCTAGTTTATACACGATATTCTACACAATTTTAGATATTCTGAATTAAAAACATGACAACTAAAGCTGTAAAGTAAGCATGAATTGATTTCTTTTCAGTGTTCTTTGGTCAACCTTGGTCTGTCTAAATTATCTCATATGCAGCATGATAAATTATCAATGATAATGCAGGTTATGCTGACTGAATATGTTTGGTTACAAAACTTTCAGGTCTTGGTGCAAACACAAAAATAGCTTGGTTATCGCTGTAATTTTAAAAGAGTTTGTTACACATGTAACAAATGAGTCTTTAATAATGTGAGTCATAAAACCTTTTTTATTAGGCATTCACCAACTCTGGAATTTTAATTTTCACCAAAATACTTAAAAAATACATTTTTGTTTTACAACGATAGTTTTTTTTTCATTCATACAATTTGTCATATTGTCAAACATAATCATAAAGCAAAAACGATCTTATGGTCAAAGTGATTGCCACTACATTACAAAAAATAATCCTATTTCTAGATAAAACGTTCAGCATGCTACTAGGTGTAGTTGTTGGTTCCTCTGTGTGTTGACTATTGGTAGATTGTGACGGTTCAGTCGTAGTGGTGCTTGAAGATTCAGTGGCAGTGATGGCTGTAGGTTCCAAAGCTTCTACTCTAATTTTGTTAATGAGAATGTAAGTACCAGATGCATTGACGCTGGCCTCAACAATTACTTTATTCCAATTGAGCCACCGCACCCTGAAAAAGCTCCAGGGCTTGGAGCTTGACTTGTCGCTGGTGCTTACAGGAAGCTTTCATAAATTGGATCTCGCATGTAGACCCGCTGCATGCCAGGCTTCAACAGACTACACCAGTTCAGCCGGCAGTGTAAATTAAAAAGTAGCAGAATTGCTAATGTTACAAGGTGTATCGGTAGTAGTTGACGTTCCATTCGCACAGTTCATATCATCCTTAGGAAATATTGCCCAGATTCCTTGGGTCGAGTCATAGAGATCGTATGGGAAGTTTTCGGGTAAATGTTGACTAAAGGCTGGTGTGCGGAGTTCTCTGCCATTTTGAGCGTACACAAACTGGCCGCCAATATCCCATTGATCATCTTCCACGTCTAAAACAATTTCAAGTCCAGCGGACAGACAGAGCGGTGAAATGACTTCGCAGAGAAGGAACGCTAGTGACGTAAGCCGGGCCATTTTCTATAAGTACTGCTCTGAAGAAAAGAGTTTAGTTGTCTACTTATGAACTATTTCAATATTTTGTCGTGATTTTAAAGTTGTGTTTGGCAGCCAAACAAGTTCTTGAAAAATAAAAATATAAGTCACATAAATTTAAGCTTTACCTTGATTAACGGGTGTTAGCTGCAAAATGCAACAAAGCTATGTAACTAAATTGAGCTACCTTCTATAATAATTTCTATGTCACGCGCCTTCAAAATGCTTAAATGCATAAATAGAATTCAGTAATCGAACCTATAAAGCACAAAATGAACTCAAGCTGGTGTTACTTCAGAATGTACCAAATGACTGATTAAGTTACTTCTTGGAAGTAACGTTTAAATATTTTTTGATAAAATTAAGCTGAGTCACAAGTCAACACGTATCTGAGTAATTGCAACACGTTGTCAGATATCTTATCAGGCCCATACCGTTATCAATTTGTGCTACGTTGAAAGGTCAATGTTAACATGCAGAATTTCAGTTGCAGTAGTTTTATACCGTACCAGATAAAGTAAATAACAGTAATATGCTCCGATATATCTGAGTCACAAGCCATTTTATTTGATGTTTAGCAGTACAGTATTACATCACAAAGATCTGGGTTACATCCAAATTTCAATGTATATAGAAACTAGGTTGGTTATGCAGGAAATGTAGACATTTTTCTACAGTTTTAACGCATGAGTTTTGCAAAATGACAAAAGGTTTTACTTTTGAAGTTGCTTGTGCGCCTTACTTAACTTTCCAGAAAAAAATTACGTATCGATTTACCAATATGCTTACCAAATAGCAAGAACAACGTTCTTGAATGCCAAAATGACTTCATATTGCGTATCCTTTAAAAATTTATGTCAATACCACCTGTCTATGAATGTTTTGTGGTTGCAATGTAGATAACATATTGTTATTACAATGATGACGAATTTTTGATTGACAATCGTATTGCTTATCTTTTTCTTCCTGACACGTATTGCACTTTGACAAAGTTACATCATTTCAAAGCAAACAAGTTTTTCCACTTGCTCAGTAGTGGCATTCCAGGTTTACCCTCATGCTCTCTATTCGAGATCAAACACAATTTAATCTTATCAACAAAGCCTGCAACACAGGATATCAGAAAGTAGCAAATGCATTCTTTCCATGTGCTAAGAGTAAGGTCAACAAAAGTCGCCAGCATTAAACTTGACAACACATGATCTTGCAAAATCAAAGTACAATCAACAAACAGACTTGTAACCTTCAACTGACATGGAAATCATTTTTACAGTGCATTCAATCTTCAATCGCTATACCTCTATTATAGCTTCAGAATGTATTCGTGCAAGTTATTTTCTGAAAAAATACGCTCAGATTAGCTTAAGTGCAGTAAATCATAAAAATGCAAGGTGAGAAATTCAGAAAAATGCAATATTATCTGACTTCAGTATCAACTCAAAACAAACCACAGTGAGGTTTTTTGAACCGCATACAAATCTCTAAATTAGCTGAATCGTAATCCTTTCAGTTAAATACCTATATACATTTAAATAAATAAAAACCTTAAACGTCAGATTATGGTGTCAAGCCTAAAAACCTAACACGTTATGACTCAGATGGACTTTAAACAAGCGGCTGGGATGCTGGTCTTGAACCATATGCAACAATTGGGATGAGTAAGTAATCTAAAGTTATTAATTTCAGTTTTATTTGTACTTGAACCAATGGATAAAATTGGCATTAGACATTTAAATTGCTCAACAGCTGAGTAACTGAGGCAGATGTATGATGAAATCCTAAGGCCAAGGATAGACCTATTGCAAAATCCCTTGTGGTATTACAGCGAAGATATTATACAAAAAATTTTTTGATGGTAAGTGAGTATGCTCGACTAAGTTTTACAAAGCAAAGAAACGGCCCACTTGTGCTTCTGTAAATTCTAAGGAGATAAAAGGAAGCTGTCTGAGGAAGCCAAATGAAGCTTCATCTTGGAATGAATTGAAAAACTGATCTAATCTAAAAATGCACAATAACGGCCAAATTCAAAACGGCTAATTTTATGCATATTTTCAAAAGGCTAAGAATTTTGTCTGCACCAACAAAACCATAAAAATTTCTGGAAAAAGATAAAGTGTTTTTATGGCAAACATTGTAACTATTATCTGTTAAAGGAATATCATCTCTGAACAGCATATATGAAGTGTAGATTGGATCGCCACCCCTTTTGAATAATATAAGCCAACCAATGTCGGTTATATTATCCAGGTTCAATCCAGGTTACTGAATAACAATCCAGGTTACTGGATAACAATCCAGCATAATCGGTCTAAAAGCTGCGACTTTTCTTCTTGAAAGAAAATTATTTCTTTGTTGATATAATGACTTGTTATAATGTCGATGCTTACTTACATTAATGTTTTATGCATATTTGCATCCTTTCATAAACACTACAATACAATAGCAATTATTACTACTTGACAATAACTGTTAAATCCTAAAAGAATAAAACGCTAATTTATAATCATTTTGCACGCAACTAGAGTGTTTGCTCTGTTCCAAACTACATACAACCTCTTATTACATTTTATGTGATAAATTCCAGCAATACGATAAACTTCTATCAATTTGTAATACCTGTATTTCAACAGGTCACCACCACAAGTAAAGACAATTGCTTATATTTATTGATAAATGTTTGAATTAGAACCGGAAGCGCACAATACGGTTTCGTCCAGTAACCTTTTACGGCTTTCCTGAATATTTAACTTATTTAGTCACAGTGAAAACTATTTACTTCATGCATCCGGTCGTAGGTATACAAAGCTTTAAGTTAATCGACTTTTTGGGTCTTGGCTGGCTCGTTGTTGTTTTAATCCATGTGTAAATTACGCTCATTTTTTATCACATCACATTTTCACATTACACAAAATTTCGCCAAAAATCGAATGGCAACGGCTTATTTTCATTCATACGTTGGTCATAAAACAAACATCATATTACTGATAATGTGTATAAACTACTCCAAAAGCATGAGATGATAAGTAGACCCGATACATAATATTTACAATGAAAGGCATTAACCCCATGCAAGACAACGACCTGCAGCGCATTGAGACGACAATATGCAACACGTAGTAGAAAAAGTTCAATAGTCTAACTACAGGATTGTTATGTTTTTTTTTTATTATCCAGCCTTTTTAGTTAGCCGTAAGCACTCATCTATTGGTAAGTAAAAACTGTGAAAGTTTTTCAGTAACTTAAAATGCTGAACTTGACGTGACACGGTATATTAGGGCAAAATTGGCTGTGTAACAAGCTCTGTACAAGAGACACGACTTTCGTATCGCAGTGTTTAGACATTCAGAATTCTGTTTATTCTTTTTTGAAGCTTTGAAAAAAATGACCACTATAGACATGTTAATGACATGTTTTGTTCATTATTTTCCACACCCAGGCACCCGAATAACATCTTCGAAACGTCGAAAAGTTTTTAAAATAAAAGGTTTTCAGATTCGGTGATTAATTTTTGTCCGTTTATTTGCAAAATCAGTATTAATTTATGTTTCAAATAACACCAAAACTTGTACCAAACTAACTGATATTAAGGAGTTCTATCTACGTAGGTTGCTTTAGTAAGTATGCATTAAAGCAGTTCAATGATCTGTGATAGCTTATCATGAAAGGAAAAACATGTAAAGCATTCTATTGTATTTATGGTAAATGAAGCGCGGCGTGACGCATCTATGCTTATTTGATTACCAACAGAGTGAATGCATGTGTAACGGCTCATGTATCGCTTTGTAATATTTACAACAAAAAAATACTCAGTATACATCAGAATACAAAATATTTTGTACAAAGCACTTTCCCGTGGTTAACCTTATCACCTTATCACAAATTATTTTGCCAAGCACCAAGTACTAAAACCAAGCTCATTGACCTAACAGCTATATTACGGAATTCAGATTGCTAGGGAATCTTTTATTGTAAAAGATTAGGAAGGTGGCTTTTTTAACTCATGGTTTATACACGGTCAATCACACTGACGCCATCGTTAAAACAGGAACACATTCCAACAACAGAACGAACTTGTTCATTATTATGTTAGTCACATATTTTCCAAACCGCCAGTGTTGTTTATGTAATTCAAATATTGTAACATCGCGTATTATTGTAAGAACCTAAGGTGGCGATGCGGTCAGTGTGCACACCCTTTGGTGCGGAGAGTAGGTTTTGTACTCAAGCTTGGCTTGGGACCAAAAACTACAACTTCGACTGAAAAATAAAGTAATTGCTGCTGAGAGATTGAGGTGAGAACATTGATTTGTCCACGTTCTTTCTTGGCTGCCACATTGAACTTTTGGGAAATAAGGACTTTAGCACTGGCATCCGAAATCCGGGAAACATAGGAAACCGAAGGAATCTACAGGACCGAGCATCCAAGTAAAAAAAGCCAACGTAAATTTGTTCTTCATATTCACATTCTATCTGCACTAGTGCACACTACATCCAAACAGAGCAGTTTTGTTTTTTTATTGCTTTATGCAAACGTTTTTTCTCATCGAACCGATCTTCTCTACTTCAAAAAAGGATAGCACTGAACTTTATACATCAATTAGGTAAGTGGTCTACCAGCAACAAAATTTGTAGCTTATGTCTGTTTGTCTAATTGTCCACATTTTGTAAACCATAAAATCGACTGTTTCAGGGTCACTCGGATGCATACATAAGTACCAAATGTAATGCCCATTTGGACATTCACACACGTGTCTGATGTTCACATTCGTAATCTTGGCCATACCAACTTGCAAATTCATTTCTAAATAGTACCGATACTGAATACTGGCTGGACCTGGAATAGGTATGTACCGATATAAAAATGTTTTTTACTCAATAATATTTTTGTTTTGTTTTGCATAAACAACTCAACCTAACAATTTAAGTTTTGATTCCTGGATTCAGAGTAATGCTTCTAGAAATAAAGAAAATTGCAGGTTTGGCATAACCCCTGAACTAATTGCTAATTATTTAGTCCAGCTATTGTCGACTGAATTTTCTTTTCATATAATATTATGCACGATACATTAATAATTCCATGGAGGCACTGAATTCTTCTTGAATAATTATTTTATAGATAGATAGATAGATTGGGTTTATTGTCAACAAGTATCCTCGAAAGGTACGTTACACCTTAGTGACATAAATTAGTTACATTTTTTTAAATTGCAAGGTAAGATATATTATAATATATTTTTGTTACAAAGTAATAAGGAAACTTATGATTATCGATTAATGACTAAGTCAAAAATGTTTGGCAAATCACATAATACTTCATTAAAATCGCTTAAAATTTGTTCGCTTTGCATTGAAAGTACATAAGACATCAGTGATTTTCTAAAAACATTAACCGAATTGACTGTATTAGTTACTGTATCGGGAAGTTGTAACCATTGTTCAATTGCCGTGTAATTGAAAGATTTTCTCCCCCAAATTCCATTGCATTTAATAGCTGGTGTGTTGTATTGCTGATTGCGTGTATTTATGGTTTGGATGGAGGAGAAATCAAGGTAACCATTTATAAAGTCATTTGGGTTTAAAAAGGTCATTTTGTAAGCAGTAAATATAGAGTCGAAGCATACCTTATATTTTAAGAAGAACCATTCTAGCTCATTACATATAAGTTTGCTACACGAATCAAACTTTTTAAGGTCAAGAACATACTTAGCAGCAAATTTAATAACCTTGTCCATTTCTTTAGTTATTCCCTTTTCCAAATTATTACCCCAAATTACAATAGAGTATGTAAGTACACTAAATACAAACGCATTAACAAGAATGACTTTTTTACCTGGTTCTTTAAGCCGATACAACATAAATAAGTTTTTATAGCACTTCTTAATTACATTATTACAATGTTCTTTGAAATTTAGGCATTCATCTAGAACTAGGCCTAGTACTTTTATTGATTCAACCTTTTTAACAGGAGTGTTATTTATGGCCAAGCTAAATTTGACGCATTTGTTTAAGATGGATCTCTTACTTACAAGCATATATTGGGTTTGATCAATGTTAAGCTTTACCTTGTTTTCAATAATCCATTTATGAATATTCGCTAAATCCTTCTCCAGGTTTCTTTCAAGTATTTAGTATTTTCTACCTTTTCAGATGCACATACAGTACTATCGTCCGCAAACAAAGTCAGATTAGAGTTTTTACTACAAACAGGAAGGTCATTTATGTAAATGCAGAACCACAAACTGCTTGACCCTGCTCCTTGCTGAATACCACGCGTTGTTTTCTTAATATCTGATTTTTTTTTGCTGATTTCTACGTATTGTGCACGACCAGTAAGAAGAGAGTTAATTACTTTACATTTAATACCATACCATTCTAGTTTTTTTATTAATATATCTCTGTCAATGATATCATAAGCTTTCTGGAGGTCAAGTGCCACTAAGGCACATATCTTATCCTCATCAATTTCTTTATAAAGATAATCCGTAATTTTCATTAACGCATGTGTAATTGACATTTTTATTCTAAAGCCTAATTGATTGTCATTGAAAAGTTTGTTTTTCTCAAAGTAATCTAAACTTTTTTAAATATGCATTTATCAAAAAGCCTCATGAAAATAGGCTGTATTGAAATTGGACGCGTTTCGTTAGGTAGCTTTGTGTTTTGTACTTTAGGGATAGGTACAATACGAGTTATCTTTAAGATATCTGGAATATTACCATCAGCACAAAATGAGTTAAAAACTTTAGTGATATGATAAACAAACTGTGTGGATAATGGGATTTCTTATTAAAGGTAGACAGACTTCAAATGTGATAATATTCCTATTCCTTAATTCAGTACGAGTACACATCGCCACCTATCTCAGCTGTGGATCAGTGTGCATGTGTCGGTATCAACAACAAACTTGTTGATCAGACTATAAAGAAGATTTATAAAAACACAACTTCCGAATAACATATCAAAAGCTGGTTTGTTGCCTCGCAAGTACTTTTCCAAGTTCTGAATCATAAAAGTTTCTTAAAAGCTGGTGTATTTCTTATTAGTAGACAAACAAAGTTTGCATCGATCTACCCCACAGATGTTTCTAAACTTGAAAGGTGCACAACCCAGATTCTGTGGAAATTTTTGGCTTACTGATATTATATACAAACTTTTTGTGACTACCCATATATTGTATTCAATTATGTTACAGACAAGCAGAAAAATGGAACCTTGGCAACAAAGACATATCAGAGTGAATAGACCAGCTCTTATATCATTTACTAGCTGCAACGTGGCCTTATTTGCCGAACTAACAGCTGATGGTGTGCTTTCGGAGTTTGACGTTCAGCAAGTTGTAAGTTCTTACATGTTTTTCAACAATTCAAAAATCCAAAGGCAAAGTTTTATGTCTTTCTAAATTTTTTAATTGTATCTAGAACGCTCAGAAAACATATCATGGGAAAGCAAATACACTTTACAACATCCTCATGGCAAGAAGTCAAAGTTATGTAATTTTGATGAAAGCTTTAAAAGCAACAGCACAATCCGGTGCTTATGCAATCCTTGCCAAAGTTCCCTATGCGGTCATCCCTAATCTACAAGTGTCTTTTCTTGGAAAATTTCATGATTTGGAAGAACTTCTACAAAATAACCGCCCAATGGAATTGTGGCTAAAAGATATTTCATTTGAGGAGCTTCTTTCACTTAATCAAAGCCCCACTAAAACTTCAACTGTAGTTCCCCTACTACGAGATACAATTCCTCCAAGGCCGTTTTTATACTATCCCAGAAATCTGTCGCGTCGAGAAGTCGTACCTCCAGATGTCTGCAGCAGGGTTTCCACGGACATATTTGTTTTCAAAAATGCTAAGCGACAACAACTCAGAAAATTGATAACGTCGTTCTCTATTGAATCTTCTACTAGTCAGCTGCTGGAATGGAAACCCAAATCCAGATTTGTTATTTTGGATTTGGAGACTCACTGGGATAAGCTCTGCGCCAAATCAAAAAGTCCGGTACACTTACTCAGATACGAAAGCGCTACGGAAGCATTTTTATTGGAAGCAACATCTGGTGTTTCGGACACGCTACTTTGTTACCTAAACCGAAAAGATAAATCCAAAGGCGGAAGTATTTCAGAAGAACATTTTCTTCAGGACTTTTTAGGTAGCGGTGCAAAGGTCGTTTGCATTTGCGATTCTCCCGGTATGGGCAAATCGTTACTCATGGGAAGTCTTGCAAACAAATTGGCAAGAAAATATCCAAATAGAATTGTTGCATTCATAGAATCGCGAAGGTTAGATTTGCCAAACAGGAAGCCTGGGACAGCGGAAACATGTCCGCTGTCTGCAGTTTTGAAATATATTTCTTCGGGTACTGACCTGGCATACCAAATCCTGAAAGAAATTGTTCGGTACAAAAATATAAAATTAGAATTATTTTTCGATGGAGTTGATGAAGTTAACGAAGATCGTTTAGACGATTTTATTGAATTTGTTGCTCAGCTTTGTAGAGATGTGCCTAGTGTCAGGGTATATGTAGCATCTCGTCCAGTTGTACGGTATAAGCTGGAAAATGCTATTGGTATACTTTCGTACGATATTGAACCTATTAATGAGAAAACACAGCACAGTTTTCTTACACAATTTTGGGCTATAAACAGCGAGTCAACTGACGGTGAGAAACTACACCAATTTGCTGAATTTTGTATAAGTGGTTTCAAGAAATTTGCCAGAGAAAGAGCAAGTAATGTAATTGGAATTCCACTCCAGTGTTTTCTATTAGCTAAAATCTACAAGGATCAGGCAATAGTTTTTGCAGACAAATGTCAAAATAATATTTCTAAACTTCCAGAAACCTCCTTAACGTCTCTTTCTCAAATGTACGCAGAATTTATCACGCGTCAGCTTGGAGATACTACTTGCAATTTTGAGTGCATGCACCAAATAAGATCCACAGAATCCTGGTGTAACGCAAACTGTGAGGTTAAGAGCTATCATGTATGGCAAGCACTTGAGTTGGTTTTCCCAAGGTTAGAAAAAAACGTTTCTGAGAAAACCGTTGGCTTTGAAAATTTGACATATGAGCGTATTTTGTTTCCGGGTCTTTTAAAACCCAGTCAGCATAAGATACGCTTTGAATTTCTTCATAGAACATTTGCAGAATATTTGGTTGCAGAATACTTTGAAAAGAGAATGTTGTTGTATCCTTATATTCGACCAATTGAAAACTCTCAGCGCTTGTTAGAGCAATATGCATTTAATGAAATTTTTGCGCCAAGCAAACAGTTGTTTGCGGCCTCCGATCTTACAGCAAGAAGTTTTCGAGAAAGCGGTGTTGCGTATTTTCTCAATGCAAGTATTGTAGCTAACTACACTATCCTGAAATGCACTGCCAAGGTATTTCCAACTACAAAGTCATTTTTTCATGCATTAGAGGCATGCTTTTATTACACAGGTGGGGGTTTATTAGAACTGTTCAAACTGGCTGTAGATAATTTTTTAAGAGAGCATCCAGAAAAGCTAAAAAAGTCTTCAAAATATCAGAAGGCTAGAATTTTTTCGGAAAAAAGTAGAACAGAGAGCAGCAAAAAATGTGAAACAGAATATGATCTGGATGCTGAAATGGAACTTGCAGTACTTGTATTGAGGATTGCGATTAAAAATTCTAATGTTGAAACAGTTAAACGACTTTGTAATATTTTGTTCCAATGTTTCAGTATTGACTTATTACTGCTCTCTACTAAGTCAAGCGAAGTTCCTACTTCATTGCAAATTGCTGTGGAGCGTGCTGATTACGACATGGTGTTTTACTTACTTGAAAAGACAACTTTAGATATTAACACGTTGTTAAAAGATTGTGTTCAGTTTACATATTTCGATGATCTCGAACAACTTGAAAAAAGACTTGATGTTGCTCGCCTTGTGATTTCTAAATTTGGAAAGTGGAGCTCCAAGTTGTCAGACAACTCAAATAGTCCATTGCTAGGTAGCGCTATTCACTTAAAAGCAATTAAGTTTCTTGTTGAAGTTGGAGCCAGTTTCAAAGTAGTTGGTGACCATGGCCGTACAGTTCTTTATTCAGCAGCAGAGTATATGGCAGAACATGATTTCTATGAACTATGCCATTACTTGTTTTTTGAATGCTCATCCAAAGACTTCTTTCTAGATTTGTCAAAATGCATGAACTATTTCGGTACAGACGATTATTTAAAGCCTAAGGGAATTACAAATTTTAAAACGAAAGCTTTGCTTAGAATTCTACGTTTACTAAATGGAGAAGTCTCCTTTACGTCTCAGCCGCAAGATTTACAATTTACTAGAAGTAATGTTTTTGTTGAAGAGAAACAGGAGTTGCATGAAATTGCCTTCTTACATCTGAATAAAATTGACAAAAAATATTTGGGCTTTTTTTCGTTTATATTTTGTGCGGCAGTTGCGGAAGGTCACGTAGAGATTGCTGATGCTTTTTTCCAAATACTTAATCTTGGAGCGGAAGAAGCAATAGAAATTGTTCC
The DNA here is from genome assembly GCA_029691765.1 of Entomobrya proxima. Classification (NCBI taxonomy): domain Eukaryota; kingdom Metazoa; phylum Arthropoda; class Collembola; order Entomobryomorpha; family Entomobryidae; genus Entomobrya; species Entomobrya proxima. Next base: position 65,981,917 of record CM056168.1, read on the forward strand.
TGTATCACTTGTAGACATTGCAATTTTAGGAGGACAAATTGATATGGCAAAATTTTTAATGTCCAAAGGAGCAAATATTTTGTATGCGCTACAGAAAAATGGGTATGCGTTACTTTATGACGTGGCATTAACAAAAAACTGTGAGTTCTTTCATAAGGTTGTGGAATTGTATATTGAAGGGTGGAAGGAATCAAACGAAACTTCCTGTTTCGACAAATGCAGATATAGTAGTAAACCACTGTTCACAAAGGAATTGCCAAAGTTTCCTGGTATAATAATGCACAAAGATAAAAAACTCTGCGTCACCTTTTTACAATTAATTTTAATATTCATGGATGACCTTAGTTTGGAAACCCTAGAATTAATTCTTTCGTGTGAATGTATTCATACGTCCGAAATGCGTGATCTTAAGGAATCAGTTGTTGATATTAATGCAGTTGATAATTATGGATTTACGGCTTTGCACTGGGCACTGTGTCATTCCAGAAACTTAGAGATTGTAAAAACTCTGATAGCTTGGGGTGCAGACTGGTCCTATATTAACCCATTAGGCCTAAATGTAATTTATATTTGCGTCAGTCTATGCCTTCCGGAGCACCTAAGTTATTTTATTGACTTAGGCTGCGATGTAAACTATGAGCATTTAGATGGGCATAATGCACTGACATATGCACTGTCAAGCAAAAAAAGTGTTTGTGTAAACAATCTTCAAAAAATTATTTCGATTTTACTTAGTGCCGGGTTTAATATTAACCACACAAATAAACATGGCCTAACAGCATATGATTTAGCGGTTGAACGAGGATTATGTGATACTTGTTGGAGTAATTTAATTACAAGTCCAACCACAAGCACTAACCGGAATTTCTTGTTTTGTTGTGAACTGGAATATTTAGATGTACCGTTCACTTGACTAAAACAGAAGCCGGTTGCAATTCAATTAAAACAGATAATATACCCGCATGTAGCAAAGTGGTAAAATGTACTTAGTATTGCCACGGTTACGGTTTCAGTTGAAACCGGTTTCGGTTACAAATAAAAAACCGAAACCGAGTTCGGTTACGGTTTCGGTTAAAAACCGTAACCGAACCGAAATTCGGTTTCGGTTACCTTAGTCATCTGTTCTTATATTATCTTTCATGTACGCCGAGTCTATCCAAACTTGGAGCATGAATTTCTAGTTCATAAATAATGAAAAAATAACATTTAACTTATTAAAAAGCAAAAAGGATACTAAGCCAATTTACTAAATGACAAGCCAAAAAACTTCATGCAAAAACTTATGCCGAGTGTGGGAATCGATCCCGCGACCTCAAGCCCAGAGTTCAACACGCAAGCGGTTAAGCCACGGTGAGCTTGAGCGACGAGGTAGAGAAGCTAGTTGTAAACAAAGAATGTGAGCCTGCACGTACGTTCGTACGGTACACGGCACATCAATCTTCATAAAGTAGTTTACGGAAGGAAACCGAATCAAAACCGAAACCGGCGGTTTTTCAGTGTTCGGTTTTTAAATGTAACCGAACCGAAACCGTAACCGAATTAAAAACCGAACTAAAACCGCCGGTTAACCGAAATAACCAAAACCGCGACGATCCGAAATGTACTGTTTGGTTTTAGGATCAGCAAAAAGCCTTTGAAAGTGTCCATAACAATTGAATCGTTTGACTTCACATTTGTAATGTCATTAGCTTATGTTAATAACATGATCAAGCCAAAGTTTGTTGAAATCATAAATATGGAGATATTGCAATGACATGTGGGCAGCAAAATGAGAATCTTATGACCACCTTAGCAGAAGCTATTTTCGGAAATCCAATAGCAATTTTTGTTTATTTCAAACAAAACATTTGAAATGTAGTTTAGCGCAGAAGTCAACCAAAAAGTCTGCAATTACAAGACGCCCGTACTTAATAGGTTATCGTTTATATGATAGACGCCTAAGCATTATTACTAAATAGGTAAGGTAATATTTTATGGCATTTTTGTCTGTATGGCATGTGTCCTTGCGTGGAAATGCGACTTTTGCACTTTCGCAGCTATAATTTGCACTTTAAGTTATGATTGACAAAACACGTGTTATATGGTGTGCAATATTCTTATCGATGAAATGTCAAAGCGTGTGGTATGACAATACATGTAAGTTAAATAAGTTAATTCTTTGCAATCAGCCAACAGTCATTTTTTCGATTAAATTTACGATTTGTAAATTACAAAATAGGCGTAGAAAACCGCAACACTTACTATTAGTTATGTGCATGGAAAAACACATTTTGAATTATTAAAGGTGCTTTCCAACAATCAAGTCCGTTAGGGACTTTATTACTTTACTTTACTGTGCTATTTATATCAATATGGTAACTTGTACACGTTATTTCAATCCATAATTATACGAGAAATGTGCATCACTCTATGCTTGTTGAAGGTAAGGATTAAGGAAGGTTAGCTAAAATGTACAGCTATTATAAAGATTTTCTAACTTGATATGATGTTCTACTGCTGGTGATAGCTTTTGTGGTCAGTAGGACAAAGTCAGCGTCACCGAATAGTAGTAAAGTATAATTTAATTATTTGCCAATTACCAACTAATCTGAATTTAAACTTTATTGTATAACCTTTTCAGTACAATGTAATAGTAGAAACACACAACAAAAATAACCAGTTATGAATGTCGTATGTTAGTTCATAAGAATTTACGGAAAGTTATAATTTAAATTGGACGTAATCAAATTTAAAGTTTCTCCAGATAATGATCATATTATTTGACTGTAATATTGACAGAACTAAGAATTTGTTATCAAAATGTTCTTAAAAACCATTCATTTCAAGTTCCCAGCAGATTGCTTTCCTCCTGCCGCCAACGCAGCATATATTTATGATATATGATTCCGTAATTACCACTCACATAAAACCTGACAATAACATTTCGTGAAAACTGGACATGTTTTCATTTAAAATCTGTTTATTATCATCACAAAACTTCATTGTTTTCATTTGGCCGAGATCCTTTCATAACCTATACAATTGTACTCATGATCCATAGTTGACTTTGCCAATGAAAAAATATATATTACACCATACACTAATATATATATTACACTGTTGCAAAACAGTGCAAAACGCCAAAATAAACAAGCAGATAAGTGTGCACTGTTCGCAGGAGATAAACACGTTATGTTCCATTATCAGATATTGCGTTCTTATCATTATGCATTCTTTCATCAAAAGTGCATTTTATTCTCAGTAGTTATGAATCATTCAGTGAAAATGCGTTTGTAGTGTTTTGTAAATGAAGTATCTTTAATTCATCTTATTTATGCATTAAGATATTTAACCCAATTTTCGGTCAGATTTATTTCGTGTATATCAGAATTACTCAGAATATCATTTTATCGATTAAATTTTCTTTTAAAATTAATTACAATTGCAGGAAATTTCACATTTTGAACAACAAACTGGACAAAGTTTTAGCTTTTACGACTCACACAGTACTGGAAACAGGGATGAACAAAACTCCAAGTCGTAATGTGCTGTGGGCAGTGCATCATACGCCAAGCATGTTTGAATGCGTGGATCATTACCCATCACTTCAAGAAGGGAATTCACCGGAGACTCATTATAGTGCCACACAAGCTGTTGCAAAGTTTGAGCATCCCGTCCAGCCGTCCAATGTTCTGCACAACAAAAGTTATAAAACTTAAAATATACACAGCAAAATATTGTTACAAAAACTTACCATCATGAAATTGAGGGGGATTTTCGTATTTGCTCTGAAGAAAATCTCTCTGTGCAGTGCTGGTTATTGTGCCCAATTGCATATTCAATCCCTTGCAAAACTTATCGGCTTCAGTCCAATTCTAAAAAAGTACAAATATTTTGGAGACCAGATTTGGACCACCCTTAAAAATGTACTAGGTTTATATATTTGTTTGACTTAAGAACTTACGCGTTTTGTGGAGTCAATTATATATCTTTTTCCATCTACTGTTCCCAAGAAAAAGGAATTGGTTCCAAGTTTGTCTAAAGGCATAAACCAAAGTTACTAATTTGTTTTCTTAAAATTGTAACATGTACAATTTATGAAAGTATGTGCGTACTTACAAGGTTTGGAGTTTGCTGTTGGAAATGCAACCGTTAGTGTGATGAAGGACACCACGTAGATAAAAGCACTGGCAGTAAAAACCTGCATTTTTACGGTAGATTTGAAGTACGACAACTACACTCTGTCCAGTTAATGAAGCAACGACCTACCATTTCAGTGTATCTCAGAAACGGTTCAAGGCATTTATCCGAAACACACAGTGAATTTTAAATATCTTTCAGAGATATTGCATGCCAAGTTTCAGGAAATTTGGTTTGATCGTATAGAAGTTATAGCCAAAGTTTGAAGGTCAATCAAAATTAGGTGTCCAGAAAATAAAGCAACGATTTTAGACATTTTGGATTTTTGTTCACTTATCTGCTAAAATTGTATTCAAATTGGTTTTACGATATTTGATAGTTAATCAGCTGACAGAATAACTGCAGTGAACGACTTTATTTGAAAAATATTAAAGAAAATAGCAAATTGCTAGAGGTCACTTCGATTAAGGTGCAATCGGTGAATTCTTTGGTATACCAAATCCACACTTTTCAATCAAAATTAGGATTTTAAAGTCCCCAGCACCTAAGATGTATACAAAATTGTATTTAAAACCAAACTAAGATATAACACCTTCAAGTTTATAACTTACTGCCTACTTAGGCCTAAACATTTACCATATGGTTTTATGTTCTTTTCTAAATTACATTACGAAACATTTAAAAACAACCCGAATTTCCGCAATTCAATGAATTACCAGTAAAACCAAATTACAAACATTCTAACCTGTTGGAGTTTTGCGGTTGAAAATAAATTTTGATCCCCTATTCAAGTTCTCAATTTATAAATTGACATCGTAAGCTTAGTGTATGGTTGACTATTTCAGATAATCAGACTCTAAATGTCACATTTTTTTAATTGCGTGCAAGCTTTGAGCTTATAATGTTGTGACATGTGTAGTTTAATACCTCCAAATCCTCAGTGGCCAGATTGATGCACACGTGCACACTAAAAGCTGTAAAATACTTGTACATCACAATGGGTACATCTTATACTCATACCTAATTCCCGTTAGTTTAAATGTAGAAGTCCGAATTCATTAACTTTTTGACTAAGATTGCTGCTGAACTAACGCTTGGCTTAAAATGACAAAATCTCTCATTTTGTCAAAAATACTACGAGTCAATATTCAAAAACCATAAATGATTCATGCTTACTTAATAAATTACTGAGTCACGAAGAATATCTCAACTTCCCTTAGGATTCAAACTTGAAGTTGTTTTGTCATAATTAGATTTTAAATTAAATTTTTCATACATTTTTGATGCTGTGGGTTTAAAAAAGTATATTTTTATCAAAAAGTGTGGATTTGGTATACCAAAGAATTCACCGATTGCACCTTAATCGAAGTGACCTCTAGCAATTTGCTATTTTCTTTAATATTTTTCAAATAAAGTCGTTCACTGCAGTTATTCTGTCAGCTGATTAACTATCAAATATCGTAAAACCAATTTGAATACAATTTTAGCAGATAAGTGAACAAAAATCCAAAATGTCTAAAATCGTTGCTTTATTTTCTGGACACCTAATTTTGATTGACCTTCAAACTTTGGTTATAACTTCTATACGATCAAACCAAATTTCCTGAAACTTGGCACACAATATCTCTGAAAGATAGTTAACATTCACTGTGAGTTTCGGATAAATGTCTTGAACCGTTTCTGAGATACACTGAAATGGTAGGTTGTTGCTTCATTAACTGGACAGAGTGTAGAAAGATTTCAACTGGTCTCCAACGATGTCCGTAATCGAATGCAGCCTCGCCTTTTACGTAGAGTTTTGCAAAAAGAATGAGAAAGGTTTCAATACTCATAAATTTGTGGTAATGCGGTCGAGAAGTTTGTTACTTTGTAAGTTGATAATAGAAACATAAATGATTATTTGTGCAAAAAACCGTGACCCCAACTTGCTTCTTTTATGAGAACCACATATCTGAAATTTAGGATGCAAATTTTTTTCGTGTGGCATACGTGAAAATTTTCTTACCTTAAATGTTAGGAGGTGTTACAACACAGATTGTCACCGTCAGATCATAAGTGGTATGCATTATATAATCCACAAACTCAGCAGAATCTACTGCAGGTACATCCGGCTCGCTACTGCTACTGTTATTTTTAGTGTTAACCAAATTTGGATGTGATCCAAAGCAAGAACTTTAATGTTAAGTTCAACAATATTAATGTTCTTCTGGGAAAACTGAAAGTATATGTAGAAAGTAAAATAACCTAAAATACAAAGCAACTCATTGGCTCTCCGCATCACATTAGCATTTTAAATTAAATAGAAATATGTAATTGTTACAAGAGATTTAAGAAAACACAATTTCAAAATTTCACGAAAATCGAGTGCACCCATTTTTCGAAAAAACCGCATGTCTGGGTCTGTAGGTAGGATAATGCTTAGGATCAAATGAAATAAACCCAAGATACCCTGACTTATATCAACACAAACGAGTGCCAGTTCAAAGGTTTTGTGCACATCCATAAAGAAATACAGAGCTCGGAAGAAGTCAATGCTCAAAAATTGGTAAAATCCCGGAAAAATTACGGTTTGTGAATGGCTTTGCTACTTCTGTACTAGCAGATATTTTTCCATGCTTGAAGCGTACGCATGTACATACGTGCCTGGTCTATACGTATTACTAATCAGATTAACCATTCTCTTTATTTGCTTTGAAACACAAGCAAGGAAACCTTTCTCAATCTTTCTGGAAAACTCCACGTATATCCCAAGCCTTTATGATTTTCAGACAAGCCTTGATGAGGATGCAAAACTGTACTCTATAAAGTGAACTCAGTCAGCTGATAAGTAAGATTATAAAAATTGACAATTTTAATTCAATCAAGTTACAAGCAAAGAATGCATGACATTTTAATGGAAAATTTTATTGAAAATTTGGCAGCAAATCATGTGCGCAAATTCAGGCGTTAACGCATGTGCGCAATTTCAGGTGCTTAGTCTTGTGCGCAAATATTAATCCTGTATCACTTATGTGTGACGCACAAACTAGTTAAGTCGGTTCAAGTAGTGACGTAAAATAGTTGCATAAAATATTTCAAATGTCAGTACACATAAAGGCTCAAAACTGACGGATACTCACTTAAATGCATTAAAACATTTTCCTTTCATATAGTTTTAAATTATATATAGTGTACATACTCAGCACGTGCGATGCTTGTGAACTGAATATGCGTGGTAGTCTTCTATGGGGAGTTGGGGAACGTGGAAATTTACAAAATGCGCAGATTAGTTAAGTGCTGATGCACTTGCTGTCAGTTTAATCTGATTAACGTAAATTTTATCTGACATACAAGTGTGGAGAGTACAATGTTGCAACACCTAGCTTGGATTACAGCATAAATGATATAGCATTCTTTACGTCCAGGTGTGACAATATTGATTTCATTTTGCTAGGTTTTTTTTCCTTATCAGAAGTCACTTCAAATTTTAGTACTGGAATTTCATTGCCACTGTACTATAAAATACTTCCAAAATACGTATAACTCTAGTTAAATGTAGTACTAATTAAAAACATTCGTTTAGTAAAAGGACCCTCAGTATTGTTTTTAATGGTTTTTATTGTTTTATTAAGAACGAGCGGCATTATATTAAATGAGCTTATAGCCTTAAATTCACAATTTAGTATGTTGGTAATAGTTTCATTACAAAACTATGAGCATAACTATTAAAAGAATAGCAAGTTAACTATTGTAGATTCATCATTTTTAGAACTTAGTACTTGGTGGCAAGCTGGATTAAAGACTTCAAATCAGCAGGAAAATAGCGATACAAAATTGCAAAAGCAAAATTATTTCCATTGACTTGCATTTACCACAGGAATAAACAGACAAAGCTCTAAAAACGTGATTGTGATATAAATATGTATATTCAGCCCGTAAGGCATTTTACATTTTTATCATTATAACCTATCCAATGCCCGAGATAAGCTCCACCGTTTTTTCACCTGTCACAAATATGCACACTATTATGCTCAAGGTTTTGTGCACCAGTATTTCACTTTGATATATTATATAAACTACTTGTGTGGTATAAAAGCGCATAAAACGTTGTGTATATGTGTGCAGTAGATATAAACAAACTTTTCTTATCTCATTGCTTGTCAGTGCGCATTCCAACGATTATGAGTATTGCATCCATTCATGACAAATGCATTTTTGGATTACACATATAAAGTGACATATAAATACTTTGAGTTTAGTATTATTAATCGTAAAGATTCAGTAAAAATTGACGTAAAGAAAATCACTTAAGATGGTTATTTACGACTTGGATTTCCGTTTTACTAATTTTTGAAATAAATTTCATTATGCAAATAATGTTTAATTTCTGTTACATTTGCTTGTTTGAAACAATTCGACAGGAGCAATTAGTTTCTAATAGGAACAAATGAGTTGACAAAATAGTCGATTACGCCTATTAGACATCGTTGTTTAATATTTACGACACTCATTCTGACATGGCAGTTGGGCGGACATTTAAGAAAGCAAAAAATAACCCGATCATGTATCGAATAATTTTTATTCGCTTGTACTAATTAATTAAATATTAAAAATGCGTAAAAATATATTAGTATTTTGTTTTCGCAAAATGCTACAAAACAGTGAGATTACAAAAGTTTGTGTAAAGACTGTGTGACACCTATTTTAGTTGTAAACCTACACTGATAAAATCCCCACTTTCAGGCAATACGGATAATTACAGATATCTTTAAAATGATGGACAATTAGTTTTTTCAATGTACATTTACGTTTTATTTAGAAACTTAAAAGGATAAAAGTTAACATTAAGCTCCTCTAAAACGACAAGTGAACAACTGAATGAGCAGCATTACACAATTTATGAAATTTTGTTGACGTAACGATACTGCAAGTTAAACTAAATTATTATAAATTAAATTATTATCTACCAAACTTATTCCTTTACCATTGTTAAAAACATATCAGTTCGTATTTAAGTAAAAATTTTAACAAATTTAAAATACTGATGAAAAACAAATATAAACTGTAACCGGTTACATATCAAGGATTTGTAACCCGTTTCATGAATCGCAGGTATGACACATATCCTATTACTATTTAACTGTAAAATTTTTTAAAGCAGGTGTTGATCAGCACTCGTGGTAAATAATACATGCAATTATACGCAATAACTAAGACTCAACTAAACTAAATAGTGCGAAGCAGGTAACGAAAACTATGTATCATTTTATCTTACGTCGCTTTTTAACTTATCTCATACCAAGCAATTAACAAAACCAAAAACTACACTGGTAACGAAATTTTGGGTATTCAGGCAATAGGTAAATAGAACCTTTAATTAGTACACAAAATGTTTACTTACTGACCTCTTTGGTCAAACTGAGTGTATGTAAAGCAATTTATCGCATTTGTGGTAAATGACGTTCATCCTGATCTACTTACACTTTGGTGTGTTGCTGTAGCAAGATCCGGGATGAAACGATAAAGACCACTGTTTATTCTTGAATAATCAACTTAAAAAACAAATACACTCTCACTAACTTTAAAACAGGTATCAAGAGTAATGATGAATACTTGTCATATTTAGAAATTCAGCATACATATTGTTCATTAAATGGGCCATATTTCAAATCAGTCGTTTGTGTTTATTAAAGACAAACATGGGCAAGTTTTGTGTATTCTTTGTTCTGCAATATCTCAGAACGTATAAAGCAGACAATGTAAACTAGTTAGTCGTACTACCAATCCCTCTGCCCAAGACTACGCTACACTGATACACGTGTCGAAATTTTTAATTAAAGTGTTTAGAATTTTTTAAATTTAGAATTAAAATTTGACTGGATTCTAAGCATCAATACGGTGAACGGGTTGATAGAAATTCCATTGTGTGGCCGTGGCTGTTTGTTTAATTGCCAACTGTATAAAAATCGATTCTTTCAGCTTCCTTCTGATCACTTTTACCATAAACTACCTCATAATACTAGCGGAACCAGTTTCAGGTTAGTACTTAAAAGCCTTAAGTTGTGAAGCACAATTTTTAATAATTTATTAATATGCTTATTTATTGATTTTTGCAGAATCGTTTGTAAGCCATATGAATATTTGGTTTACCCAGTCGGTGCTACAACTTTATTCCTTTTTTATTGTCTGGCATATTCTTTGTTAGCCGATTAAATGGACGGGAATGATCAGCCACCACTTGCGTGGTGGAAAATTACTTTAATTATGCTCGCCGGAGTGGCAGTTTGTGTACTGTTGATTATTTTCCGTAAAACAAAATTGGTTCGTATTTTGTTTGACATTCTTGAAGTTCTTGATTCAATTGACTTTGATACTGATGAAGGATATGAATGTGAGTGTTGATTAAAGCAAACAAATCAGGCTTTTGGTTTGTTAGGCACATGGTGTAAACAGTGTAAAGAGACTTGTCTTCAATTTATTTTGGTAGAATTTTTCATACGCTAAAGAACGGTTTGGTATTTCACAGTTTCATGTCAACCGTCACATCATATTTGCTATCAAATTTTGTACAGTTCACATAAAATAAAAGTTTGGGATACATAGCTTTATGTTTTACATTTCACGTTTTATTTTTGAGGCTACAACCTGTAGATTACCAATTATTTATTAATTAAAAATGTGACGCGATATCCCATTTTCGATAATTATAATTCATATTTAATTATGTAAAATGATGCTGGGCTTCTACGAGTGTTAAGGAAAAAATACAATTTATTCCAACGTTTCGACCCGTTTTATCTCAGGTCCTCATCAGGGAAAATTTGAATAGATTGATAGATAGAAAGATTGAATAGATGAATTATAATTCACATAGAACTTTATATCTTTTGGTACACAAAGTTAAATGAAAGTGCGAAAAGTCCTCTTCTGAGTCATACATTAGACATGATTGAAAGCCAACATCAACATGTTGCACATCTACAAACGACTCTGATACTGGTAACTCGCTATTATGCCACGCAAATTGCTCTACAGTTTGGACATCCCGGCCACCCGTCCAGTGAACTTTAGAGCAAAGTACAAAATAATTTATAGTTTATTGTATGACGTTCGAAACAAGTTTATGTACTTACAAGCAGTAAATTCTGGATTGTTAAATTTGCTTTGCAGAAAGTCTCTTTGAGCTGCAGAAGTGACAGTGGCCAATTTCATTCCAGAAACTTTACATAAACTGTCCGCTTCAAACCAGGTCTAAAAAATAGGTATCTTAAAAAATCATTTGTTGCGTTTACTCTTGAAAGTATAAAACTTACGCTAAGTGTTGAATCAACCACGTAGCTTTTTCCATCCACCTTACCAAGATCGTATTGGTATGGGCCAAGTTGGTCTAAAATCAGAAAACAAAAGTTATAAAATTAGTTAATTTTTCATTGTCCTGTAGAATCGGACATTGTCATTTAAAATGTAGTAAAATACCCGGTATTTGAAATCTTCCTGTTGGAACTGCTGTCTTAGATGTGATGAAAAACATCAAATAAAAACAAAATATTTCATTGTGGTAGGTAATTTTTTTGTGGAAAGTCTGAAATAGTTTGAAATGAACTTTGCAATAATGCGCATTAATAGCTTTGCTTCTTATATACCTAAGTTTTATTTTATCAAGCATGAAAATAACAAGGGAAATACCCTGGCACAATTGTCGAAACATCGAATTGATTGAACTGTCAAATTTTTAATGTCACAACAAGGTAAAATTAATTAATCATTTTTGATTATTGGATGAAAAGAATCATTGTGAAACAGCTTGGGCTTCCCGAATTACATGATTAACAGTGATATTTTGTACAACAACTTTTCGTAAAACGGCAGTAGAGCAGTTTGAATGATCCGTTTGATATTATGCATGTTATCTATCACGTACGAGTTCGAATAACATCTAGTACAAGCTTAACTCAGGTTAAATTTCCTTATGCAAATAAACCGTGTGGGATCAGTAGATCATTTAATCGGCGTAATTGTCGTGGATAAAGAACAAGTTCATGCTTAATCACTACAGATACTATTTACTTGCTGCTAAACACATTACGTACCTGAATAGGTGATACAGTGTATTCTGTGACTGTGTAATATTGCTATAAAAATACCTAGGCACCATACATATTCTCAATAGATCACACAGTAAGCATAAAAAGTGTCTGCTTCCTTGGTTTTTAGATATCGTGTTTGATTTTTGGGTCTATTTACTTGGGTTAGAAACAGCAAAATGAATACGCGGACGCAGTCAAGTACGCGACATCTTAAATAGCATTTTTGCTGAACTAGCAATCTTGTAATTGATACAATGTAAGAATTTGTATACATTCTGTAAAATAAGTACATGACCAGTTGGCTTTCAAACAAAAATTGCAAATATTTACTTATAAATTAAAAACGACTTTTGTAGAAAATGCCCTTCTAAACCAACTATTTAATTGGGCTGCTAACTAACTACTATTCAGAAGATTCGCTCTATTCGTCTCACAGGATTGACGTTATGATTTATGCCAGTAAGGGTGGTGGTCCGCACTTTACTAGTCTATTTCCCTAAAAATTGCACTAAATTTTATGTTGGGCAAATAACTGGCAAGCTACACCGAAAATTATAGTTTTCAACAAAACTAGGTTAACTTTATTTTCTCTTAAAGTTACAAAAATGTCAAGGGAAATTAACGTAACAATTTACCACTTGACCCCACTCAAATCTACTTAAAACTTCCAACTGCACGCAGGCAGGAATAAATCCACATCTTATTTTCCAACAGAGAAGTGAACAACTGAAAGACTGAGAAGCTCCACACACGGAGCACATGAACAGGAAAATAGGCCAACGCCCAACAATTTAACAATCAAGAGCGAACAGGAGATATGCTGGCATGCAATAGGCCGAGTCAACTACCCGGGACTCTTGCATCTTGGCACCACATGGTGCTCTCAGCCACACTCCTTTGTTCACTCAAAAAATACATCAACGGGCATTTCTTACAACTTTATTTATGTGTTTGTTGTTATCAAATAAGGAAAAAACGCAAGTGGCAACAGATTTGACAACAGATGCAGGTTGAATTGTGATAATAATCATAACTAATATATTTCTCCATTATTCATTGTTTTGTATTTTCCAAATTTTAGTGCGCTTTACGAAACTTTGGTTTACAGAAAACCATTGTGATATGCATCATCCATAAGTAGCTCTTTCACGAGTTAGTAGTTTTGTTTGCATTCATTTCTTGTGTTTTTACATACTCCCTGTAGAAGGTTCTGTCAGCCAAAGCGCACTTGTCAAAAAATTAAAAACAAGGAATTAAGCTTTTTAATTAGAGAGATAAAGGTATTAGTACTTTCTACTCTAAATTTAAATGTACTCCGGAAATGATGCAATACGAGCAGCAGCGCTCAGATTAAAATTACCGGACATTAAAAAGCCTATTTGTTTCAAAAAGAACATGATTATATCTATATTGGAATGACGGATCAGCAAGATTGTCAAACTCTGTGAATATTCAAAACTTAGCATCTCAGGCAACATGGGCTTACTGTGACGGTAATGCTGGTTATTACAGATTTTGTTTACATTATTGTAGTACAACAGTAAGCATTTATGTGAAACGAAAGTCAACGTTACAAAAGCAGTTTTCGGTTTCTTTGAAACTAGCACTTGCTTTTTGTCTAATGTTTTTCCTAAAATGCGTGCTGACAAGATTTCAAACATAGTTTCAAATACTTCAAATAAACAAAAAACCCTGAGCCTAAACTACGTGTACATGAAATATAAATTTGGGACAATAAGAAAATTTTGTCTTCAATTTAGTTTTAAACTAATAGCTTATAGTTTCAGAAATATTGATTGCGTGCAAAACAAGGTACAAGCATAAAACCATAAACAGAACACTGGAAGTCAAGGAATAGTGATGCAATGAACATTTCAAATTCAACGTGTTAATTTTCAGCATTACTTGCAGTGATAGCAAAAACCAATATTTATGCCAGCAAGTCTACCTAAGCTAAGCTCGTTCATGCAGGTTTACATAAGGATTACATTTATAATGCTTTATTTGATGTGGTAAATATTTCTAGCTGATAGCAGTTTGATTTTTCGCGAGTATTGACACAGTGTGTGCGACAAATATGTGCGTGCGAGACTAGTCTCCCATTTATTATGACATAACTTCTAAACCTTTAAAAATGCATTCGTGTTGTATGGTTACAGCTATCAAATTATTGTTATCACAAAATTTGTGCCACATCACATTGAAAAAGAAATTGAGATACATACATGTAGTTTCATGATTCGCATTTTTATTTGGCAACGGCATAAAACAAGCCTGAGAAACGAAAACAGTTTAGCTTGGCTTAAAATGACACATTGCGCATGTTTCATAATTGAAACAATGATTCCCGGAATGTTAATCCCAATCATTTTATCCCAAACACTTAATCCCAATCATTTAATCCCAATCATTTAATCCCCGAATCATTTCATCCCCTAATCATTTCATCCCACAATCAATTCATCCCAGTCACTTAATCCTCAATCATTTAATCCCGGAATCATTTAATCCCAAATCATTTAATCCCGGAATCATTTAATCCCAAATCATTTAATCCCCGATCATTTAATCCCCGATCATTTTATCCCTAATCATTTTATCCCCAAATCATTTCATCCCAAAATCATTTAATCCCTGAATAAAAAGTTTTCTCAAATCACTAATTTTTCCCAATTATATAATTTCCTAATCTTTGCATACCCATCATTTTAAACCCAAAATATTTCATACCCAAAGTATTTCTTACCCAAATCATTTTATGCCCAAAATATTTTATGCCCCCCCAAAAAGACTGTTCCCCGTGTTTTTCTACGCTGGGTAATTTATATACACACAATATAAAAAAATTAAAAGCTCGCAAAGATACAAATTTACCAACGAATGTACAGTCATATAATTGGACATGAGTTTGATAGTTTGGTTGTGAAACAATATTCTGAAATTCAACTTGAGTTTTATTCTGAAACAGGATTTTTGAAATTCGACTTGGGTTTTGATTTTTTTAAAAATTTTGTCTGTTATTTATTTCAGAAACGAGATTTTTAAAATTTGACTTGAGTTAGATTTTTAAACGAGATATTTTATATTGTATTTGGGTTTGATTCCAAAACCAGATTTTTGACATTCGACTTGGGTTTCATTCTAAACCAGGAATTCCGTAAATCGACTTGGGTTCGATTCCTAAACCAGATTTTTGAAATTCGACTTGGGTTCGATTCCAAAAGAGATTTTTGAAATTCGACTTGGGTTCGATTCCAAAAGAGATTTTTGAAATTCAAATTCGTGATTCAGGGATTAAGTGATTTGGGGATGAAATGATTTTGGGATTAAATGATCGGTGATTAAATGATTTGGGGATTAAATGATTGGGGATTAAATGATTTGGGGATGAAATGACTGGGGATTAAATGATCACGGCATTAAATGATTGGGGATTAAGTGACGGGGATGAATTGATTAGGGGATGAAATGATTAGGGGATGAAATGATTAGGGGATGAAATGATTCGGGGATTAAATGATGGGGAGTAAATGATTGGGATTAAGTGATTGGGATGAAATGATTGGGATTAAAGTGTCGGTCACCGAAACAATATAGTGCACAAGAAATAATATTTCAATTAATATAACAGGAATGATAAAAATTCCTTTACGGCCTTTAGTTTTTCCATAATTGTTTAGCAGATAGGCAAAATATGAGTACCTTAAATGAGCTCGGAACGTAAAGATTATTATGATAGTTTTAAATTCAGAAAAGGTCATGTTGGGTAAACAATGCTTTGTCTGCTATTATATTTCACATAGAACAGAACATTTGTTGGAACATAAATATAATAGAAAGTGTGATGTACCATCTTCTGAATCATACATTAGACATGATTGAAATTCGTAATCAACATGTGTTATGTTAACCACTGACTCTGATACAACAGATATGTTGTGATCCCACAAAAATTGTTGTGCAGTTTGTGCATCCCGGCCACCCGTCCAGTGATCTGTAGAGCAAATTACGAAATGTGTTAAGTTTCAAAATCACACTTGGACGTGGGCAACAAAATATACTTACAATTCATGAACTGGGGATTGTTGAATTTGCTTTGCAAAAAGTCACTCTGAGCTGCGGTTGTAACAGTTCCCAGTCTCATTCCGGATGCTTTGCACAAAAGGTCGGCTTCAAACCATGTCTATACAATAGTTAGTTATTTATAAAAATTCTTTATTGGGAATCTCTTGATAACCACAAAACCTACACTTGGTGTTGAGTCAGCCAGATAGCTTTTCCCATCCACCGAACCAAGAAAGTACGCATTGGGGCCAAGATGGTCTACAATCAGAAAGCAACAACAAGTTACAAAATCGGTTTATTTGGCAAGTTTTGTAGACTCAAATATTCTTCATTAAATAGTCACAAATTACCCGGTATTTTGAACTTTTCTATTGAAACTGCTACAGTAAATGTGATGAAATACATTACAGCAACTATAGCAGTAGCTGAAAAAGGCTTCATTGCGATAGATGGATTTTGGTGTATGAATATTCTGCCCCGGTTTGAAGTGAAATCTTCGATAATAGAAATGTGCTCTGCCTGTGTCTGTTATATACCCTGGTTTTATTTTATCAAGCGCTCAAGCATGAAAATAACATTAAATAAACTGTCAAAATTCCACAGATAATCAATTGATTGAACTGTCAACTGTTTAATGCCAGAACAAAGTAAGTTTCATTCAATTTTAGTTCGTTTATTATCTATTAATCGTTGCTAAATTGTGTGGACTACACAAACAACATGATTGACAGTAATATTTTCTACCAAAACACTTCAAACAAAGACTGTAGAGCTGCATACATGTCCCGATAAAAATCATGTAATCCATCTCGCACCAATACAAATACACAACTAGTTTAATATATGTCAATTACCTTATGCATATTATCGCTTCAGGCTCAGCAGATGTACACAAGTAAGTATGTTTATATTGTGACACCAGCTAACTTGATAATATATGCTAATATGATTAAAAATTGTCGTGAAAAAGAAACTAATCCATGGCTAATCCAACACAATCAAAATCCCAACGTACACAATCGCGTCCTCGTTCATGATAAACGGAGATAATGTGTGTCAGTCTAGGTATTCGACTGAAATAACTGATACGAGGAAAATTCCAATCTATTACACAACCAATAAGTGAAGCGTCCAAATGACTACGGGAACATAGACGACAATCTAACACGACTGCAGTTTATAGATACTTTCTTCTATTGGTTGAAATAATATATTGCTCGAAACAAGTTTTCAAATTTTGAGTATACAAAACACTTTTAATTTACTTGTTTCGACATAACACTAGCTATGCCAGCTTCCATTGAATCTAGTATGTGTATAAGTGCCTCACACAATAGCACATTTGCAGCTTTAAATACGTAAACGGCATTAACAAATGAAATATCTTAACATCTAAGTATTCTTACATGACAAAAGACTTCATAATTCACACAAAACTTTTGATTGACTTGAACAAAGACGCAAATGATAATGTGGGTCGTTGAGAATTGAGTCGTACGCTAAACATGACTGAATTTCGGCATCAATAAATCTTAAATCTATGACAGAATCTGGCACTGGAGATTGATTATCGTCGAAGACAAATTGGTGCAAAGTTTGAACATCCCGTCCTCCAATCCAATGTACTACAAGCAGTAATAAAACATATAATACCAGCACACTTAGGCCAATGAATCTTTGGCAACAAAGTACTTACAATAAATAAATTTGTCCTCGTCATGCTTGCTCTGAAGAAAGTTTCTCTGTTCTGCAGTTGTAATTGTAGCTAATCTCATACCAGACTCTTTGCAAAACGCATTGGCATCAGTCCAATTCTGAAAACACGTTTGAATTGAATTTCGCTCAATGTCATAACTTGTTAACAAGTCATTTTGATTTTCCATTAGAGAACTTACTCGAGGCGTTGAATCAACCATGTAGCTTTTCCCTTCCACTGTTCCCAGGAAAAACGAATTTGTTCCAAGTTTGTCTAAAGTTGCAAACAAAAGTAAGTGAATAGTTTTGTCAAAATGGTGAACTTGCGTGGCAATTTATTTGAAAATTTGTGTATTATTACAAGGTAATTTTGAGTTGGCTGTTGGAAGGGCTACCGTAAATGCGAGAGCATATATCACAAAGATAATGCACGTAGAAGTGAGAAGCTGCATTTTAAAAGAACGGTTGTAATACGACTTTTAATATGATAATAGAGTAATAATATACGAGTGACAAGTTCGACTTCAAGAGTACTAATATCCGTAATATAATTCAGTCCTGCATTTTATATACAAAGTCATTTTATTTATATAAGTATCTGACATTGACCGGAGTTCTTCACGATAATCTCTCATCAATTAATTGAACCTTCGTATTTGTAAGAATTACCTAACACTATTAAGTTACAATTGCCCGGACACAACGACAAAGGACAACAATAGAACGACTGATAAAATACAAATTTTGAAACCCTCTTTGGAAAATCCAGCAGTAAGTAGTGTGTGAAAGTTCAATCCTTTAATGTTTTGCATCGTGTAGTGATAACAAAGCCGTTTTCATCGGCTTAGCTTGGATAAGATATATTTTTTTACTAAACAGTGTAAAATGTTTGCACATGAAGATTGTAAAAATCAATAACCAGTATTGATATAGTATATATTATGTATTCATTCATGCATGTGCTTGATTAACTTATCACTTCAACAAGTTTGACAAAGGAATCAACGGATCTTGCACCTTTTGATTTTTTGATAATGTGTCCTACGTAATTTCCAGCTTTTTGTGAAGGGATTTAGGAATCATGTTTATTATGGGTATACGCGCATGCAGATTAAGTTGTCGGATTCCACTTTTGTGACAAAATAAAGTACTTACCAACAGTAAAGGATTAACCAAAATGACATAATTGTTTTTTTGGGGTTAAGAGTGTCATGTGAAAAACAAACCTATTAGTATTTACTTTTAAACAAAGGCTGTTGGTCAAAATATTCCAAGAGTTTCTTGAAACATTAATTCCGCGTATTCCGTTTGCTTGTCATCTTAAGGCAAAAGTGGAAAAGTAAAAGGACACGTACACTTAACCTTTTTAATACTTTCTCTAATTTTGTGTAATGGGTTGGTGGGTGGATTACACAATATTTGCTTACCTACAAGACAGAAAAATACACATCCGTATGTCTGTGCAAATAACTAACCACGTATTACGTTAATCACCTAAAGCTTGACAAGGTCATTTCTGCATGAAATGCGTTTTAAATGCATTCAAATATTTCACGTTCACTAACTTGTCATTGTAAAGCATGCAGTGCTTGCACAAAACCGGTTTCAGTTTTTATCTCTTCATGTTTGTGTCTGGAGTTTAGTTGTATGACCGAAAATATCAATACGATATAAAGGCGCATACAACTTTCCAAAATCAAAAGTAAGCAGGTTAGCAAGCAATGTATATTTTGTGTGGTTATCAGTTATTAGGTTATGCACACCATTAAGCAGCACTGCATTTATGAATATTGATAAATGGCATTTTTGTTTGATATATACGTATTATTATAAATATATAATTCATGTAGTAGGGTATTCAATTTTGGAGAAGCGTTATTGACCAGAAGACAAGGTCAAATAAAGGAGCTTATACCAACTGATTAGATTAGGATAAAAAATATCATACGAACATACTCATAATTATTTATTTTAATTATTCTCATTGGCTTTATATAAATCAGTAGTAATCACATTTGATTTGTTATAAATTATTTTTAATTATATTTTTAATTACTAATATTTTAATAGGTTTAATTGTATGACGATAAATTTTATAAGTTAGTTAGCTGTTTGGTGTTAATAATTTCTCAAATTTTCAAAAACATGACATTTTTTATATCTTTTTAAAATATAGACACCAACCACCCCCGGTGCCCCGTATATATCACAGCTCACAAAGTACTGGAATTTCTCTTGAACACAGAAGCAAATGATAATGTGGATTTGTGGGCGTTGAGTCGTACGCCAGGCATGATTGAACATCGGCATCAATATTTGTCAAATCTAAGATTGAGTTTGGCACTGGAGACTGATTGTGACTCCACACAAATTGTTCCAATGTTTGTGAATCTCGTCCTCCAACCCAGTGCACTACACAGAAGCATATTCATATTACTTACAAAATACTAAATAAAACACTTATGACAAATAGACTCACGGCTAAAAAATTGGGGAACGTTGTATTTGCTCTTAAGAAAATCTCTCTGTACTGTAGAGTCCACAGTGCCTAACCTCATACCAGATTCTTTGCAAAACGCCTCAGACTCAGCCCAGGTCTAAAAATAAATACGTTTTGATGTCAATTTATGTTTTTTTTAGATAAATATGGTTTTGAATTTTTAGTGGAAACTTGCACGATCAGTTGAGTGAACCATGTACATTTTCCCTTCCACGGTGCCCAGAAAAGACGAATTTGCTCCAAGTTTATCTAAAGTTACAAACCAAAATTGTTGATATATTTTCTTTCAAAATTATAAAATTTTGCAAAACTTGCAAAACAAAAACGTGAACTATTACAAGGTAAATTTGAGCTTGTTGCTGGAAATGCAGCCGCAAATGTGATAAAAGACATCACGCAAATAATAGCAGTGGCAGTTAGAGGATGCATTTTAAGCTTACGTTTTACTATGATTATTACAAATTTCTGTGGTTGCTTGAGCAATAACGAATACGCAAATGAATTAAGTCTCACCGTTCTTATCATTCGGCTTTTAATTCGTTTTCATTATCTGTTGATGGCATCGATAAAAACGTAATTATCAAAATACTTCAATCAATCAATTAAGCTGCCAATTTTGGATAACATACAGTCACAAATTTTGACTCACAATTAATAATGCAAGGTAAGCAAAAAAGGATATATTGTATTTGATATTTTGCAAACCGCTTGGAAATTCCTTTATTAAGTCACGCGTGAAATCTCAACTTTTAACCATACATGACCTGTTGTGACGCACAAACCTGTTTTATCACTGGAGAGTCACATGCATTGTCACCTTAAGTTAAAACATTTCAAATATAAATACTCACAAATGACCCAAACAAAAAATGCAGAAATAAATTATTGTACACCACAGATTTGCTAATTTTTGAAATGCGTGTCATAAAACGCCTTAAAACTTGCAAATAAACTGCTGAATGTAAAAGGAGGTTTACTCGTAAAATTTGTTTTTCCAAGAAATACTAAAAAATAAGAAAAGAATTTTATACACAAAACACATTTTTATTCAAGTTTCAACAAAACATAAACAAATATATTCACATAATTTCCAGAGAAAAATGAATTTTGTATTTGTATTTTGTATTTTCGTACAAAATCATTTTTGGTAAGAAAATTTTTCATATGTCAAATTTAAAATGTGGCTGGATATGTGAGAAATTGTATAAAAAACTTTTAAAAGAAAACTGGGTAATATATTTTCTATATGATTTGTGCATTGTACAGCTTATCAATGCAGGTACTTTTAAAAGGCAAACACTTGTTCCTAAGGATACTTTTCTTCCGATAGGAAATAAGAAGCACAGGAATAAGTAAACTTACGAATGCAGTGTTTATGCGAAAATCATCAGAATCCTAATTACTAACTGCCTAATGACTAGAGAAAATATTCACAAAAAACTGAAACTTAGCGTTTGGAAGAAACTGTGTTGCAGCTCTGACTGCTTTTATACTAAATCTGAGCCGGTACAATCAATAATTTTAAATGTTTGAACTGAACCAACTATTGTTTTAAGATATTCTCTGAATTGCAATTTAGATTGTTTTAAACCTATTCATGTTAGAAAACTTTAATAGCCTATTGTGTACCTACTGCTTGTATTTTCAATTGGCAAAAAAGCATTTGTTTAAAAGCGTTAATTATTTTAATGAACTAGTATATAGTTCCTAGAAACAAAGCTCAGTACAGTGGCAGGAAACCAAAAAACTAAGTATTGGGGAATATCGCATACGTTACGTTATTCATATTGAAATTTAAGTGGAACTTTGTTAATTTATTAAAGTAAATGGCAGCAGAAGTGAAACGGTTTTTTCGCACAAGCTAATTTTTCTCCAAAAAAGATTCGGATCCAAGCAACAGTGCAACCTGCAAACTATTTAGTAACTGCTCTGCGTCAGCACATATATGCTCAGTGCTTATCCTTTCCGAAATTTCAAAACTTGAGTTTCTCCGCAAAGATAACCAAAAAATACCATTATTTGCCATACATATAAATATACTTGACATCTTATCAATCAATACTATACATTTTTGCGTTGATTATCATACATAAGTGGAATACATCTGTTGCAAAGCATATCAAAACTTTCCGAGTTTTATTTGCTTTAGGTGCTATTATGTAAAAAATTATTATCTAATCCGACATAAATTCCTATGAAATATGATTTGCAATATGTATTGCGTTTTAGGAAACTGTAGAAAATACATATTTAGTCAAGCATATGCTTGTGCTAATGTAGTATCAGTATCATACGATAACCACTATCAATACATTCAAGAATATAATATGTTGCATAACGCTTTGGTTTTTACCTTTCTCTCTATATGAGAATGACAAATCAGCAGAAAAACTTCGTTATTTTAGCAAGTTTCCAGAAAATGTTAGTTGAAATGTGCTTTAGTTACATCACATTTAATTAACCTTGCAAACATACTTGTATTGGAAGTATCCTATATAAAGTTGGGTTGATATATGCCTCTGGTGTTCCCATGTAAACGTTTATTTTAAGAGCAATAAACGCATCTTTGCAAAAAATGAATAATCTGATACTAATTTAAGTTGGATTATCATAACAAGAATGTAAGAAGAAAATCAGCAATTATGCATGATACGTACGCCAAAATAAAATCATATTTGCAAAAGTGGTTGCAAATATTTTTATTTGTGATTATAATGTTTATTAAAATTTTGTTGTGTGGCATTAGTTCACTGGAATAGCATATTTATTCGTAGAAATCTTTTGAGCTGTTTGTTTTTGCACCATGGGCTACCTCACATAATGTTCCCTGTAATGTTGAACACAGTTCAGTTACAAGAGATCCATAAATTCCTCCATATACCAAGCAGGTTTGAATTTCAATGTCCGTCCTAAACGGCATGCCTGGGTTTGAAACCGGTATATTGCGCCCTTCCCACACAAATTGAGAAACGCTTTTTGAATCTCTTCCTGCCGTCCAGGCCCCTATTAAAAATTGCATGGGATATTAAATTGTATGTATTAATATTAAAATGGCTGTACTCGTTTGCTTACATCCAGCTAAGTCAAGTGTGTGTCGTTTTTCATCCAGAAATTTTACTTGGTAAGAAGAAGTGATGCTTGCTAGGCTCAACTGAGAATTTGCACAGGCTTGCCTCGCTTGGAACCATGTCTATTATATAGGCAAAACCAGAGATGGCTAAACCCGCGGGTTACCACATTTAAACCCGCCGGGTTGGGTTTATATGGGTAATAACGGATTTTTGGGTTTTAACGGGCTTTAATGGGCATTAACGGGTTTTATTTTTTAATACATGCATGTATATGGGGCCATAGAAAATAGCGCCATTTATGGGTTTAAATTTAACATGGGGTTTATTATTGCCCAAAAAACCCAGCCCAACCTAGTGCTAGGTGGGGGCGTTAAAACCCGGGCAAAAACGGGTTACCCGGCCTAGATTTTAACCCGCGAGCCATCTCTGGGCAAAACATGTTAAAGAAGAATAGACCTTGAAAGTGGGAGATTTGGCTACGTATAAATCGCTTGTTCTCAGGGGTCGTCCAAGCTGAAAAAAATCTTAAAAAATAGAAGAAAGTCTCCGCTTTCAGATGGTACTATTTTCAGCTTGGACGACCCCTGAGAACTTGTGATTATCAATTAAATAAAATTGCATAGTTTAAGCAGGGTAACTATGCGCCGTCGTTGCATATTAGCGTTTTGAAACCGGGTATACTGTTGTAGCGCAGTGTTTCAAAAAAAGGAATACAAAGCCAAAACAACATGTCATATGGAAAGGGCTTTCTTTTTTTGCTTTTCTATTTCTGTAACTGCTGTATGCTTTCAATTAAGTTCGTAATTAACGTTTTTGAAGTTGGGCGGTGAAAATTAATTAGTGGGAGGTTATCAGCAAGCTGTATTTATTGGATTGTAGTATTGTAGTACTAGTAGTAGTATTGTGTACTGATCTCTGTAGTCGCTCAACTTCTGCTGCTGTATCATGGTCATCGTCATACCTAAGCCGTTAGTTAACTTCCAACTTTACT
Organism: Entomobrya proxima; assembly: GCA_029691765.1. Classification (NCBI taxonomy): domain Eukaryota; kingdom Metazoa; phylum Arthropoda; class Collembola; order Entomobryomorpha; family Entomobryidae; genus Entomobrya; species Entomobrya proxima. Next base: position 66,006,424 of record CM056168.1, read on the forward strand.
GTTAATAATTTTTACACCACGGCCAATTTACTAATTAGTTTCGCCTTTTCGTCTACTTTACTGTTACTGTATTTGTCATCTTATCAAATATAATCAAATCAAATCAAAGTGTTCGGTTTGTTGGATTGGTAGTTAGCATTATTGTGGAGGTTAGTTCTCATTCTTTGAGGTAGCAAAATGGTGGTGCCAGCATCTCGCAAGAAGTGCCGTGAATGTTTGTCAAACATCAAAGGCCGTTGTGTGTACGCCCGACGAATGGCGGAGGAGCTTTCGTGCCGTAATCATCGGGATGGACTCCCGTATGATTTGGAAAACGATGTATTTTGTCGGGGATGCGCCCTTGAAATCAAGCCAACAGGAAATTCGGTACGCTATCCCAGAAATCGATTTGGAGCTAGCCTGGCTATAGAAGGCCCCGCAAGTCAAGACCAAGGCCAGGATGAAAACCTGGAACCTCAAATCGATGAACCAATGGATGTAGATGAGCCGGTACGCAATTATTTTTTGCCATACTAATTTCCAGTTTTTAATGTCCGATTCTAGTTTTTAATAGCCGATTCTAGTTTTTAATGTCCGATTCTAGTTTTTAATAGCCGATTCTAGTTTTTAATAGCCGATTCTAGTTTTTAATAGCCGATTCTTGTTTTTAATAGCCATTTCTAGTTTTTAATGTCCGATTCTAGTTTTTAATGTCCGATTCTAGTTTTTAATAGCCGTTTCTAGTTTTTAATGACCGATTCTAGTTTTTAATGTCCGATTCTAGTTTTTAATAGCCGTTTCTAGTTTTTAATGACCGATTCTAGTTTTTAATGACCAAATCTAATTTTTAATTGTTGAATCTACTTTTTAATGACCAAATCTAATTTTTATTGGTCGAATCTAATTTTTATTGGTCGAATCTAATTTTTAATTGTCGAATCTATTTTTTAATTGTCGAATCTATTTTTTAATGGTCGAATCTATTTTTTAATGGTCGAATCTATTTTTTAATTGTCGAATCTATTTTTTAATGGTCGAATCTATTTTTTAATGGTCGAATCTATTTTTTAATGGTCGAATCTATTTTTTATGGTTGAATATAATTTTAAATAGCCAAATCTATTTTTTAATGGTCGAATTTATTTTTTAGTTTTTGAATCTAATTTAATATGACCAAATCTAATTTTTATGGGCAGAATCCATTTCGAATGACCGATTCTAGTTTTTATTGGCTGATTCTAGTTTTTATTGGCTGATTCTAGTTTTTATTGGCTGATTCTAGTTTTTATTGGCTGATTCTAGTTTTTATTGGCTGATTCTAGTTTTTATTGGCCGATTCTAGTTTTTATTGGCTGATTCTAGTTTTTAATTAGCCGATTATAGTTGTAATGACCGATTATAGTTTTAAATTACTGATTATAGTTTTTAATGCAAGAATGAAAAATCTACAGGTTGAAAAAACATTGGAAACTGACAAATGCTTTGATGACGAAGGAGTTGAAATAGGCAACGAAAAATCGGTGCAAACATCGCCACCAGTGAGTTTATATATTGCAATTAAACCTTTGTATTCCTATTTCGTTCATTTTGAAACTATTTTGTTCAACTTGTAGCGTGCTCCGTCGCAAAACCAAGACCACGATAAGTCAGGCTTTGAGAATTCGGAAAGTCAAGATTTTTTCGGCGAAAATGTGAAGGCTGTCTACTCATGTTCTGAAAACAGTGGAGACTCACAGGTTTTAAAAACTGCTGGATCTCGAAGAGTTGTCAAGTTACAACGGTCATCAATAAGCACTGTTTTTGTTAAGTCGGTCAACGCCATTCCTCGAACACAAAGAATTTGTTCAATCTGCAAGGAAACGTCCAACCGCGCAGTTATTCCAGAAACGGTTCGTGAAGATTTATGGAAAAAACACCAAATATGGATTCCCTCGGCTAATCGTTGTTGTCCTCATCACCACGATGGAAAAATGTTTTCCGAAGAAGCCATTAAAGTTTTGCAAGAAAATGCTACTATGGGAACAGAACTTTCAGAGGAGGAAGTCGGAAAGTGGCTACACAAGCTTTGTGAGGTTAAGCAGAACCGAAAAGTTAACTTGGATGAAGATCTGGATGAAAGCGATTATCTCATGTTGTTTGGCATTAAAAAGGAGCATTTCGGAGATATGTTAAATAGCATTAAGGAATATCTTCGTCCTACAGTGTACCGTAGTCCGGCGAACGCTCTTGGCATGCTTTTGGTAAAAATGAGACTTGGCATATCCCAGAAAATGGTTGGATATTTGTTCAATGTGCCTCAAAGACGGGTCAGTAAAACCCTATCAAGAGTGGCGTACCTCCTGGAGAAGTTTTTTGTTCCAAAAAATCTCGGTTTTTTCCACAAGACTAGAGACGAGTTCATCAGAGACAATGATTCAGCATTTGTTAGAAGTCTGTACAGAATGACACCTGGCAGTATGATCCTTATCTTGGATGGTACATACTTATACTGTGAAAAGTCCTCCAATCATCGACTTCAAAAAAAACTGTTTAGCATGCAAAAGAACCGAAGTCTCCTAAAAGTGATGGTGGTTGTTACTCCTACAGGGTACATTGTGGATGTAATTGGTAAGAATAATCTATTTTTTTAAGTATCTGCAACTCAAAATCTTTTAGGTTGTTGTAATTGTATATATAAATTGTAATTTACATAGGAATGTATTTCTCTGATGGGAATCACAATGACGCTCAAATCCTGAGGGACATGTTCGAACGAAGAACGAACATCACTGCTGATGGACCTAAAGCAAGCGATTTTCAATGTCACCAGGTGGAAGATCAGTATGGACATGTTCATGTTGCTTTTGTTCTTCAAGATGCCGACTATGATGATCCAACCAGCCAAAATGACCCCTACTATGATAAAGGCGACACGAGTGCGACCACGTCCTTTCTTCAAGAACATAGTGTGTTCGGTCAAACACTTTTACCATCAAGGAGTTCAATACCATCTTGCAATACTGAGGATACAGAAGGAAAACTGATGGCTTCTTCAGGGGGAACAGCGATTACTTCTGGGGGTCTAATAGCACAGAATGAAGCCTGCCAGGATAAAAATATCGGAGACTTTGCAAAGGACGGAGATTTATTCGTATTGGACCGCGGATTTCGTGACGTGATTCAGTTTCTGCACACTAAGGGAATCAAAACCCTCATGCCGGAACTAATTCAGCAGTGCAAAGGTGCAGCAAAGAAGCAGGGTGTAGCAAAGAAGAAGGAAGGTGCAGCAAAGAAGAAGGCAGGTGCAGCAAAGAAGAAGGCAGGTGCAGCAAAGAAGAAGGAAGGTGCAGCAAAGAAGAAGGCAGGTGCAGCAAAGAAGAAGGCAGGTGCAGCAAAGAAGAAGGCAGGTGCAGCAAAGAAGAAGGCAGGTGCAGCAAAGAAGGTGAGTGCAGCGAAGAAGCAGGTTGTTAAAGCGTCGAAAAATGGATGTGCAGCAGCAAGGAGGACAAAAGCCAAAGGTGGAGCAAATAAAGAAAATCATAAAGTTCCTAAACGTAAGCCCCAGTTTACAGCCAGTCAAGCCAACAAATCTCGTTTAGTAACCCTTGTTCGGTGGGTTGTCGAGGCCGTTAACGGTAGACTAAAAAACATGTTCCGGTTCTTTGATAATGTCATTCCTCACCATTATTACAATGATAACTGCAATTCAAAACTACTCGCATACCTGCGTATAGCATGCGCTATGATGAACAAATACTGCCCACCAATTTTTGAAGATAAAGCAAAGCATGAAGAATTATTGCAGCATATTCGCCGATGTGAGAACCTTCCCAACACACTTGCAGAAGAAGTCCAAGCAATTCCAAAGGAACTGGTTTCCAAACGGGTATGTTGGAAGACTTACGCAGCTGGAGAACTCATAGATTTTCCCAGACTAACAACAAGTGAGCTGAAAAGGATTTGTCTCGGGGAATTTAATTTAAAAAATGCTCGAGGGTATGCAGATGAACATTTACGTTTGGATGAGAAGTACAATGTACAGATACACCGAGAACGTGAGGGACTCCTGCGGCTTAGATTAAAAAGCAAATACAGGAGTTCGGCGGCACATTATGTTTGGATTGAGTACTTGAGCAACTCAACTGGTAACGATAATGGCAATGATAAGATAAAACGTTGGTATTGCCAGTGTATGTGCGGAGCTCGAACGTTGGGTTGCTGCAGCCACGTTGCCAGTGTGCTGTGGTATTTGGGTATACAGCGTCATGAAAACCCTAACTACAGACCTCGATCAGTCGGAGACGATATTCTAGAAATCGCTCGCAATAAGGTTAAAGCAGATGAGAATTACGCTGAGTCGGATGAAAATGGAGAGCCAGATGAAAGCGAGGAGTCCGAAGAAGAATTCTAGATTGTCTGTAGTTATTACATAAAATTAATCTGTGCATTTTATTTCGTCAACGTTGTTTTATGTCGTTTTTTCAGTACATTGATAGTGATGTTCATTCATTAATTGTCCGTATTCGCCTCTTGTTATGCTCTTGTATAATGCTTGTTATATTGTGCTTTCCAATTGTTACAATGTTTAATTCACTAAGGTTGTCACCAAAAATGTTGTTAAATAAAAGTTTTTGATTATCCTTCTAGTAGAAGTATTATAGCTATTTAAAAATTTTAAGAAAAGAACTAGCACTTGGAACGTTACATACTTAATATTTGAAAGTCGCAGTCGAATTTAGTCGTTTAATAAGTATTGTAGATCGTAATATGTATGTATCTACCTAATAAGCTCACCTGCTGACGCAGCGAGCTAATAATTAATCCACCAATTCATTTTGAATACTCGGCGCACAAAATTTTACGTGTACATATAGCAGTTAAACATAATGTTAAGGCGATAACTACAAGTTTGCTTTAGGGAAATGAAATCGGTCATCGGTCATTTTAAAACACAACAATTAAGCCGTTACAAACAAATATTGAATCGGATTATATATATGGAATATCCTATTAATACTAGAACATTTAAAAAAATATATATACGTGTGTATCCAATACTATTGAAACAGCAATATTTATTTAATTGATTAACTTGATTAATTTTAGTATACTTTTTCCTGCTCTTCTGATAATTAAAACATTTAATGGCATTTTCAGATCGAAATACTCACTAGTTGGGAGAGGTTCTATCACACGTTCAGATTTTTTAGGATTCCGGAAACATCGAACAAGGACAAAGATTCTCGCGATTTTCAAGCTTGGTATTCTGAGGAACATCGTCGAATCAACGAGCATCGAATGAGAGACAGAGTACGACGGCACTCCATCGCTGTTCAGAAGAAAGTAAGAGGTACACTGGTAACCCCGCCGATAAGCTACATTGAAAAGTTTCTTTCTGAAAAGTCCAATGGCAACACTGGTTCGTCGTCAGTAAGCGGTTCCATAAAAAAGACGAAGGCTAAATTAATCCCAGAAACACAGTTGAAACGGTACAGAGCTTCAACTACAAGAGACTTGAATATTTCAAACTCGTTAAGAGGTATTCTTTGTCGAATTCGTAGAATGAATTTTTATCGGAAAGTACAACGTCAGACAATGGTGAGTATTCGAGTAATCATTTAAATACATCATATTGCTGAGTATTATATGATTAATTTTATTGCTTTTAGGACATTATAAACGCAAACCACCTCCGACAACGTTTGAATTTAGATTCCGGCGCCATCATTTCCATCAGCGGTATAGTGACTTTAGCCACCGTCACTTTGTCACAGCTTACCTTTGCTTATTGCAAATGTCCACACTGTGGAGCAATCCTAGGCCCATTCATTCATGTGAGAGGGGCATCTGCCAAGCCAAGCCAATGTGCCCTGTGTCAACTCCCCGGGCCATTTCATCTGAATATCGAGAAAACCATCTATCAGAATAACCAGCGACTTGTCATTCAGGAAAGCCCGGGAAAACGTACACCTGGAAGGTCACCTCGTACCATTGATGTCATCTGCCTCAGTGACTTTGCAGACAAGTGCAATCCTGGAGACGAGATTGATTTGACTGGAATCAAACTCAACGCGTATGATGGAAGTTTTAAAGTGAATCATGGGTTTCCGGTTTTCTCTAATGCCATCTTGGCCAACTACATTTCAAAGAAGAACAACAAGTTCAATTTGCATGCCCTTACTAATGAAGATGTGAAGGTTATTCTCGAACTGAGCAAAGAAGACCGTATCTTTGATCGGATTGTTGCTAGTGTAGCCCCCAACGTTTACGGTCACGATAATATAAAGAGAGCAATCGCGCTCAGCTTGTTTGGAGGAGTAAGGAAGAATCCAGGTCAAAAGCATCAAGTTCGTGGGGATATCAACATTTTGCTTTGTGGAGATCCAGGAACTGCCAAAGGTCAGTTCTTGAAGTACGTGGAGATGACGGCTCCGAGATGCTTGTATGCAACAGGGCAAGGTGCATCTACAATGGGTCTGACTGCTTATGCTCAAAGGTCAACGGTGACAAAGGAATGGACCCTTGACCCGCGTTAAAATAACAAATAGGATCCTATAGTATAATGTCCCACAATAGTATACTGTAGTATTGAATAGGACTTGCGGTGCAAACTCCTATAGTACCTTTACTATAGGACAATTTGGCATCGTATACTATCGTTTTGTTTAGTATTTATACTATAGGATAAACTATCCATCGTTTACTATAGTAGTTAATAGTTATGGTACTATAGGTCCCGTACTACAGTGTAATTTGGCATGGTGTACTATAAGTGTAGTTAGTGTTTATACTATAGGATAAACCTGCCTTAGTATACTATAGTTATGAATAGTAATAGTACTATGGACCTCAATTTTTATAGGACAATTTAACGTTGTGCGTAATACCAAATTCCAATGAAACGCAACAATACAATTTATAGTCTGAACTTCCAATAATTCCAGTAAATCAAATAGCGTATTCTCAATAATTTTATTCCTCAATTAATTTATTAATATTTTCGGAAATTATATTATTCACACTCTTCACTATTTGGTAGCATTACATAATAATCGAAATCTTCGGCATTATACACACAACATTTAATTGGAATGAGTTGAGAGAATGGTTTTATAATGCATTGTTTCACCAAAGGTTCTTTAGTTACATATTTACAAAAAGTCAACCTCTTTGAATCCTCAACATTAAAATATCTAGCATAAACAAATAGTTTGTCACAATCACAATCTTCGCAGCATTGGCATTGTACATCAAAGAACTTCTCAATCAATCCAAAGCAATTATCACTCAGCATAATAATGTTATCTACTCGTTTAGTACTTTTACAAGAAATCGAATTATAATATGTGTAGTTAATGTACGCTGATTTCCCTTCATATACACACTTTGCATTAACAAACTTTTGGATTTCATCTAAAAACGGAAAACTACCCAGATTTACTTCCCCAGAAACATTAACGTAATTGTCTGGAGTAAAACGATGGCCCAAAACTTCCTTAAAATCATCTCTGGTGGCATCATCAGATTTGCTGCGCAATGATGCGGTGTATCTTCGTGTTATTTGATTTAAAACACCTTTTGAGCTGGTAACCTTGGAAACAAGCTGACCATTAAAAGACTCAAATTGAAAAGCGGACGTACTGGTGATGGGTCCCCAGTTTCTCACACACAAGGGAAGATGCAGCAAAATGTGCACGTTGAAACTACAGTATTCTTCTCCATAAATTAACTTCACATCATTTACAAACTTGCAAATTTTTTCCTCTGCGACTTGTAGATCCATATCACTAACAGTCTTCCTGGAAAACGTGTAAATCGCCTCAACTAGCAGTTTATAATGGTTCAAGTACTTCCTTGGTAGTATTCCTCGGAGTAAAAGTGGAGAAATGAATAACCATGTGTTCCATTCAGATGCTTTCCAATGTTTCCTGGAAGAAAGGGATCTTACAGATCTGCTCACATCAGTTGGGACTCTACATTTGCTTAACCGCTGATCGAGTTCCTTTACTTGAATATGATAAGGTTTGGAACACTCATCAAGCCACAAAAAGCAAAGATTTCGGACAACTCCCAACATCACACAATGCATAGTGTCCACCGAGAATCCCAAAACAATATCAAACCCACAGTGGCAGAAGCAGATTTAGTGGAGAAGCAAACTAAATTCCATCAGTATATTCCTTTCGCAGTAACTTTTTCTTGAAGTCCACATCATTCCGCTGTTGGATATGCTTAAAGCGTTGAGATGGATAAACTCGGCAATGACCTTGTCCTTTTGGTACACGCTTTCCGGGATGAGTACACCATGCACAACCATACATCCCGTTAAACTGAATAAGGCCTTGCATTTTGCACCTAGCCGGAGAATCCACAGCGCAAATTGGAAATAGAAACCTATATCGTAAACTGGCTCCATTCGAACCTTCCCATTCCACTGGATTAGTTTGCAAATCATTCAGCATTTCCACAATTGGGGACAGGAACATATTCATGTCTAGTTTTCTGCCGCAGAACCATAAACCACCAAGCAAAACAAATTGCTTCCGTAGTTTGTAGGGAAGCTCGTTAATGCTTATCAAAAAAGGCCATATTGAAGAATTTGATGATTCAAAAAGCTGCACTCCATCCGAATTGAAAGTGCATGTAATGTCAAAAGCATCTTCTCGCAATTTTCGAAGGCGTGTTCCGCAAGGATCATCAACTTCACAAGGACTTTCAAACAACTTTTTAGTAAGCACTCCTTTAATTCTGGGGTTTTGGAGAATTAATTCAAGCTGCTTTCTTACGTCCATTACTACGAAATAGGCTGACTGTTGTTCCAGATCAACTGTTATCCATTGCTTTTGACACAACGAACATTTCAAATCCTGGTTTAGAGTTTTATTGCATCCACTACAAAAGTATACTTTAGTAGAAAGCTTTTCTTCCGATAAAACCTTTTCCAGTTGATAAGTAGTGGATGGAAAATTATGTGGCGCAGGCATGTGAAGTTTAATTAGTTTTAATACACCTGCCATAACCCTGTCGCTTAGGTTGAATTTAGCCTGAAATCCGGCAAGAAGTTTAGCGCTACTTTTCATTGTAATCCTGCAACCTGGATAAATCTAGTAAAAACAAGATACATTGCATTAACCGATTTCAATTAACCACTGAACTAACACTGAACTTTTATAGATAGTTTACAGAAATAAAGCTGTTGACACTGAAAAGCTGCTTATCATCCAGTTCCGGAATTTCATCTTCTTCGCCATCTGTCAAAGTTACATGAACGTCATCCTCCTCGGCAGAAATGCTGGAGATGTCCCAATGCAACCCAAGTTCATCGGGTTCGTCACCCAAACGCGAAGACGTTTCGACCTCATCTTCTGGACTTGCAACTGTTTGAAGCAAATTCGGATCCTGTTTGAGTAACTAAAATCAAAGACAAATTTTTGTAGACAAAACTTTTATGCATTTGAAAATCCGTACCAAAGCTAAATTGTAATAACTCAAATTACCTTTCGTTTTGTATAATACGTGCGATTATACATTCTCCGTTTTGCTGCTTTGTGCATGGCACTGGCTTGAATGTTTATGGTGGGTTAAATTGTAAACTATTATCCATAAACTATAGGAGCTAAGATAAATGCCGATAAGTTGGACAGATTCATTGAGTGGTCAGGTCAGATGTTGGTGCTGAGATTTGTAATCAGTACAAGCGATCACAACCGTCGCGCATTCCCCCATGAAGTTGGCGCTTGTTTAGTTTATATCTCTGCCGGCTCCGCTGCGTGCTCTGTACTTTCTTGCACCATTTCTTGTGCTGTGTTGCTATGCTCTGAACAGAAACCAACCGACAATTTGTGCTTGTCATTTTCTCTGCCTTCAGTAAGTTTCCCTGCCAATAATACTTGAAACTTGTCATTGATTTTTAATTGTTATATTTAAAAGTTGTGGAGACCATGCCGAGAAATAAGGCCCCTCGTCAAAATGAGGATGTCGGGGAGTTTGTATGCGTTAAATGGTGCGATGACAATAAATATTCAACGCTTTCCATTTCAAAGTTGATGGAGTTTGTTAGTGGAATGAAGGGAGCAGACTTTATTGGAAAGGTTTGCCAAATCAAATGGAGCGATGGACGTATTTATTCTGCTGAGGTGGTTAAGTCAGGTAAGCGTTTTTTACTTTTTGAATTTATCTCAATTGGTTTGGTAGGTTGAATAATGGCTTATTATTGAATGGTTTAAAATTGCTATTTTCAGGCACAAAAGCTTCAATGCTACAAGAAGAAGAAAAGCTCGAAAAGCAAGCAGCTGATCTCTCTATGGAAGTCCATGGAGATGATGACGGCCAAACTCAGACTCGTTTCTTTGCTCTTGTCAACTGGCGTGAGGATGGAAAGTTGTCCGTTCTGTCATCGGCTAAACTAAAGATTGCTGGACACTGGAAGCCCGACGATGATCTGTGTGGACGGAACGCTGAGGGTAATTGGAAGGGGTCATGGCTGCCTGTAACGGTAGTTGCAAACGGTGAGTTAGCAACTGTTCAGTCATAATCTCTAGGTGACTGGATTTCTTATTATCTGAAGTAATTATTGTATTTCACCTTTCAGGTTCCAAGACGGATATGAAGAGGGAACTCAAATGCCGTGTGTCAGAGGGTTCAAGCAAAAAGCATGTAGATGACAATGCACCTGTTGAGGATAATGATGATGTAATTTGTGCCAACTAGTCTGTTTCTTTAAAATAATTCGTTAAAAGTAATATATTTAATAGATTTTTGACATAAATAGACAGAGTCGCAGTCCCAACTGGAGGAACGCGTGGAGGAGATAGTAACTGAAGATAAGGATGCCATCATAGCTAAACTGACGGAGGAAGTAGCTGATTGGAAGCGAAAGCACGCTGCAGAGGAGGCTCGTAGCAAAAAATTTCGTAGTAAGTGTAAATGAAATTTAAAATCGAGATTTGATTTTTTTTTATATACACAAAGCAATTGTTATCTCTGTCATGTTAAAGGAATGCTGAATAAGATTCAGCAGCCTAGCAGTTCAGATGACGCTGGTGATCAGGTGGACATTGGAGGAGGTCTCTTGGTTTCGAAGACCGTGGATGACTATGTGAAGTTTAGCTATCCCAACAATCCAATGAAGTTTTTAAAAAACTTGCTGATTAAAGGTGGTATTTTTTCGCTAGAAGAACTAGCTACGCATTCCTTAAAAGGTGGAAAAAGTCCTAAGGTTCCCAGTGAAGCTAGAGAGATGTTGGATCCTGCTAAACTGAAAGCTGCCTTTGGTAATTAACTTCTGGAAAATTGGCTCATTAATTCTTGAAGATTTTTGTACGTTAATTGATTCTTGATCTTTTGCACTTTGTCCACCTTTTTAGATTACACGGTAGCTTGTCTTCGACTGAAGGAAGACCCCGTCAAGCTGATGAAGTTTGAAACCAACCTGAAGGACCTGTGCACGAACGCAAGAAAGGAGCTTAAAAATAGTACAAAGTGACTGAATGTAATCAGCAGTGTTACCCTTGTTTTTTCTGGCGTATTTTTATTGTCCTATTAAAAGTACCAACGAAATAAATGTGTTAAAATTAGTATAGTTTATTTTAATTAATGAATAGTATACGTTACAATGAATAGTCTGCATCCTACGGTAGCTACCCTATAGGATATAATATTCTGAAACTCCTATAGCAAAAAGTAATAGTATTTTAAGAACTCTCCTAAACATTTCCCCCTATAGTATTAATCCTATAGACTCCTACTCTATCCTATAGTAAATAGTTCTTAGGAGAGTTCTTAATATACTATTACTTTTTCCTATAGGGGTCAACTATCGGGTCCTATAGAACCTTTTAACGCGGGGAAGCTGGAGCTTTGGTACTGGCCGACGAGGGCGTTTGTCTTGTCGACGAGTTTGATAAGGTACGGAATTTTTACATATTTATATTGTTCATAAAACTGCTTTTAAGTGTTGTAATGTGTTGACATTTAGAAGTCATTAATGACATAATGGTAATTTGTTATTTTTAGATGAATGATGCTGACAGATCTAGTATCCACGAAGCTATGGAACAACAAAGCATCAGCGTCAGTAAGGCTGGAATCGTTACAAAATTGATGGCAAGATGTGCCATTGTGGCTGCAGCGAATCCCAAGGGTGGGCAGTACGACTCTTCAATGGCTTTCTCTGAAAACGTGGACTTGACGGAGCCTATCTTGTCCCGTTTCGATATCTTGTGTGTGGTCAGAGATATTCCTGACCCAGAAATAGATGAGCGATTAGCCAAGTTTGACATCAACTCCCACATTCGCCACCATCCCCAGTATGCACAAGACGACGATGACGATGTGGACATGAATGATACTCCATCCAACAACGGTCGTGGCAAAAAGAATGAAGGAGATGCTGATGAAATGGAGTCCCTTTCTAAAGTGGAAAGGCTTCCACAGGAACTCCTCCAAAAATATTTGATTTATGCAAGACAAACTTGCCGCCCTAAGATGGAATCCGGAAGCATGGATGGGGACCGATTGGGTAATTTATACAGTGAGCTCTGCCGAGAATCGATCACAACCGGAAGTACTGCGACCACGATGCGCTACTTTGAAAGCATAATCCGTATCGCAGAAGCCCATGCCAAGATTCATTTGCGCGAGTATGTCAATGATGACGATATCAACATGTCCATCCGAGTGCTACTCGAAAGCTACATTGGCAGTCAAAAGCTCAGTGAGAAGACAGGGTTGAAGAAGCAACTCAGTCGTTATTTGAAGTAAAGAAAGATGAGCTTGGACTCTCTTTACTTCAAACTTTTTAATGGAAAACAGCTACAGAGCTCTGTCCCATTACGTGGGTGGAACGTGATGCTTCATTAATATTTGCATGTACAGATTAATATGTATCATATTTGTATGATGATTAAAACCTTTTTAAAAATGGGAACAGTTTACACCATAAAAAATCATTTTAAGGCAGACAGACAGACAAACGTTTAAAAAAATTAATTGTAACTGGTATACTCGATTTTCCACCTATTTTGACCTTTCCGGTTGCCAAAACAGCATGACAGTGGCCAGAAGCTAACGTACTAGCGACCCATGGTTTCCCATAAGCTTTCATGGAAATCGTGGCCGAGATAATATAGGCTAAGGTCTATTCTTCTTTATTTTATATTTTAAGATATATTTTAGTTAAAGAGTAATACCCGTTTAGGCTGCGTTTCGGCAAAAAAGCTTTTCCCATCAACACTACCCAAATACACCATGCTGTGCGGTATGTTTCCATTATCTAAAATGCAAACAGTTGTTCCATAAAGCTTAGGGACTTAGTACAGCAATTGTAATCATAACTTACCTTGCACGCGGTTGAGTTCACTGGATTGTACAAATACATTCACAAGTGCAGCCAAAACAACACTAGTGAGGCAAAACAAGTTTAAGCCTTGCATAGTACAATAGTGCTGTATTAGTCTTAAATATTTATTAAACAGGAAAACAAAGAAAAATCTGGCTGATGGGAATTCCTCACTCTGACGGCAAATTTATCTATATATGCTTCAAAATTATTATAAATGCTCTCAAAATGCACCCGAAAAAACGTACTGTTTTTGCGGCGTTTGTCTAACCGTTGCGTTGTGACTAGAGGAACCTATTGCATAGTGTGAAGCACAAGCCTAAACCAACCAAAAAATCTTCGTCTTTTATACCTACTTGTCCTTACATTCAACTCTGTGGGCTAATTTTCACTTCGTTTTATCATGTCTGATTATTCAACCGAGCTGTCAAAGTTCAGACAAACAACTTAAAAGTATTGATTGTGTAGACAAATTGTAGTAGAAAACAATGTAGTTGGCAGTCATTTTATACATAACCTTCGATCACAAGTGACATTTTGTGACGCAAAAATCAATTCTATTAGGTGAAGTAGTAACGCATTAACATGCGGTCAGCGCCCAGCGCCAATTTACTTTAATTGACACGATAGGGGACTAAGCGCACGAAAACAGCAAATGATTTGGAGTCTTGATTGACATTCTATTGTTGAAAAAATGTTTAATCAACATGCCATTTTAGTGTCTACCAAACAATACCCGTGTCGGTGTAATCAGTCAAAACCACGAAACACGCGCATTAATGCTTCATTACCAACTACGACAAAAATATGGTACAAACAAAATACTCCAAAATGTTTTTCAGAATGAGCTTTGTTGAACTAATCATACATTATGTGATGAAGAAAGGTATTGATTGTCAAACTTTCAATCACTTTTTGTGATCTACTAAAACACAATAGACAACAAACCAAGAAATAGTAGAAATGTTTATTAATTAATCTTTAGTGTATGACAGTTATGGACACGCTCCAGCTAAATGACTGATATACTTGGTGTTTCTCGGTATTCTGTAATCAATCAGTTGAAGGGTCATATTTGTGAAAAAATGACACGTTTACAATTGTTTTTACACAATGGCAAACAACAGAAGCAAAAAATGATTGACAAAATCTTAATTTTTGAAAAACTCTGGCAAACCCAGCAGCACATCTTGTTTTAATGTTCAACCCTTTTAATTGATTTGTAACGTGTTGTAGCACAAAGGTCAGATTTATGAGTTCAAGTAAGATTGGGGTTTTACATGAAGATTGTGAAAAACCACAAGCAATCAATATTGAACTCCATTCTGCAATATAAGTACTCATGCACGTGCTAGATTAAGTTGTCGATTTGCGCAAATAGGATAAACAGATTCAAACGATTTTGCATTTTTAGAATTCTTGATAACGTGTGTACGTATATTCCAGTTTTGTGTGACGGGATTTAGAAATTTTGCGTACATGCGCTAGACTAATTTTTCAGTTTCCAATTTTATGACAAAATAAAATACGTTTGGTACGTACTTGCCAGTTAGTGTGAAATGGAATTCAAAAAAGTAATAAAGGGATGAACAAGAAGGTGGAAGTGTTAAAAGTGTGCTGACGTGAATATGACAAGTATTGTGTGAGAACATATCCTGTTGAAACACACTTTGAAACAAAGGCTGTTGCCCAAAATGTTTCACCAGCCGTAAACCTTGTGTATACAGCGGTAAGCAAAAAATTGAAATTGCTTTAAACATTATAGCAACATATTTTTATATCCAAACAATATGAATTTGGAAATATAAAAACAGGGGGCCGGTATCAAGAGAGTTTTTATTCAATGTCGACTTTGTATAGTTTGGTCTTTAATAAACAATACTGTCAAGAAGCATTTTTATTTTCCGCATGTTTTTACATCATGGGAAAATAAATAAAATTGGCAATCAATTATCCGTTTATTTGCCTGCTCACTTGCAAGTTGCGTACAGAACCCATACAGATGCGTGTATACATAATTCTTCTTTTACTTTTCGGTGTGTCATGTACACTTGTATTATAAATGTTAATAAAACTGATAAGTCTGAAAGTCTGATATGCGTTATCTGTTGATAAAGCTCAAAACTTTTCCCAATTATTAAACAATGCATGTACAATATCGTTAAACTTGAAACATTGCACTTTAACGCCATGGACAACAAAAAGGTCATAGTAGTATTTGACGTATCTGGGCGTGTGAGATATTGCACAAGTTGCGTAACACTCATTAAAAGAAGAATGTCGTGTAATATTTATATTTTGCTTACTGTGCGTTGTACAGTTCAATCAATCAAATCAATTAATAGTTATCATAAACAGTTATTTTTTCTTGGTATTATCCCGAGAGGACTTGTGTACGGTGTTTTGCTCGAGCTGGTATTAAGACATACGAGTCGGGTGGATGCGAGGCGAGCTAGCGGCAACGGGCATGGCCCGTTTGGCGCGTTGTGCAAATCAACTAGATTGAATTGAAATATTAAGCATTTTAGCAAAGTTACTAAAGCAAAAAGCTTATACAAAAATACCAGATGAATTTTGTTTTGTTTGCGATGCCACTACAACTTTTCTTTTCATGTTCTTGTCAAAACAACGGTCAGCAAAAATTTTTTCAATCGCTTTAATATATATACCAACATAGCAATAACATAACCCATACACAACGAATATGCAAATGTAAACACCAGAGGCTACTATCAAGTGAGATTTTATTCAATGTCAACTCAGTAAAACGTTTGGCCTACTACAAAGCTTGGAGCCAAAAACAATGATTTATTTTTCGCATATCTTCATATTAACAAAACAGTAGGCTATCATACTATCATGATCCTACCTGTTCACTTGCAAGTTGCATACATAACCCATATAAATAGGTGATGGCATACAGAACTCTGTATTTACTGAGCGGTGTGTCAAATACACTTGTATTACACATACGCGTAAAACTGATAAAAGTCTGATATGCGTTATCTGTTTATAAAGCCAACCGTTTATCACATGCGGCAAACAGTGCATGCACAATGTCATTAAACTTGAAATAATTCACTTTCCCGCCAAGTACAACGAAAAAGTTATAGAATTGTTTGACGTAGCTGGTCGTGTGAGAAATTGTACAAGTTACCTAACACTTGTTGAAGGAAGAATGTGTAATATTTTTATGTGTATTGTGCATTGTACCGCTTATCAATACATCACAAGCGGGGACCTGGCTGCTGGGTGCAAAAAAGGGACCAGGTTTTGGTATCGGTAGCATTTTTAAATTATCACTTTGCATGGTTACGAAAATTGTGTCTTACTTTCTGTCAAATCGTATCCAAACACAACGAAATATAATAACAAAGCAATATTCATTCATTATTCCCAGTTTCAAACTACACTTTGTATAGTTGCAGGTGTAATTCAAAATTGCATTTTCGGTTTTTGTATACGATTTTGAAAAATATATTGCTACTTTCATCAATTCTACTTAAAAAATTCGTTTTTAAAAAGATGCCGTCGGTAACTAAAACCTAGTCTCCTTTTTCTCCCAGCTTGAGAAATACTTATTCTCATTAACACGTTTTTTTCTAACGATATTACTCATTTTGCTGAAAATATGTTGCACGAAGCTAAGTAAACTTTCGAGTGTCGCGTTTGTTTGGAAAATCTTATACAACCAGTCAACAGGACAAAGAGTCATGAAAAAACAGGAATACATTTAAATATATATATAGCTTATAGCAGGCTTATAACAATGATTCTAAGTCATAAGACTGGGTCAACAATTGTTTTATGAGATTCTTTTAATTGCAATTAAAATGTTTCTTAACAATAAGTTTTATTCATAACAGGGGTTTTCACACTGGTGGATTTTAAGTCTTTTTTTTCACTTTTAAGCCAGAAAGTGGAATACCAGCATTCAAAATCAAAATTTAGTTTTTTTTGTATTTAAAGCTTAAAAGCCTAAAATTCAACCTCCTCAGAAATGTAGAAAAAATGCAAATTAAGTGGCTGAAATTCAGCAGTTGACCCTGTTGTATTTTTAAAGTTAATAACGCGAACGTGTGACGTTCTCTGACACTTTATCAGATATAATTAATGAATATTAACTAGGAAATTTTGGCGTCTCAACATACGTGTTCCAAAATCACCCCGCCAAGTTTGACATCCCACTACTTCAAACTTGAAAAAAGATGACTCCATAATTTTTAAAAACATTTTCATGTAACGTTCTTTTCAAATTGCAATTAATATTCAAAATCAAAACTATGTAGCCATCCGCTTGTTTACTACGGGGTCTTATGGAAGCTAAAATTATGATTTTCGTCATATCTCGTGACGTTGAGAGATAAGAAATTACTTTCAACTAGACAAATGTATAGCTTTTATAGCTCTATTACAATCATCAATAAACCTGGAAGTCAAAATTTTATTTCTTAGGTTGTACAATACTTTGACCATTTTTTAAACCTCAATGAAGTAAAATATGATTTTCATATACTTTAAAAATAAATTTTTAAAGTTTTTAAAATAGTTTGTAAGTGCATTGGCATTAGCCTACTTGCGCAAGAAGGCAAACCTAGGAGGAAATAATATTGAGAAACCTAGAAAGAACTGTAATTTGCACATTATGTAAGCTAGGTTTGATATAAGCGATGAATGGTAAATAAAGATCTCAGTTGTGTATAGCCTTGAAACATTCTACGGTAATTACTTTTAATGATTTATGTATTGTGGTATTAATACTGTTTCAAGCAGCTTTTTGTGCAGGTTGTAAACAACGTATCTAATAAAAATCAGTTTTTATTTTACCAGCCGTTGCCTGTTGTTTACCTGTTTTGTTTGTTTGCTTAGTCTTGGGATTTCAACTAAGAAATATTTGTAGGGACCAAATCAATTTGGGTGTGTGCTATTTTAAAACTATGAAGCAAATATGAAGAAAATCCAAAGACCAATTCAATTCAATCCAATTCCGTGTATATTTGTATGTTGTCATGAGTATATAAAACACTCTGGTGATAAGAACAACATAGAGTATCGCTTTACCGCTCGCTACAGAATAGAACCGACTTTAGAAACCTTTCTGTTCTACCGACAAATAATTAGTACGTGAAAAATTACTTATTAAAAATTAAAAATATTTTCGCTGTTATTGTAAATCCGACAGGCATGTCACATAATGGATTTTTTAAGTACTTTGTTTACAATTTTAACTTGATACGACAAGTACTGAGTCATTTTGTATTGGATAGTTAAGTAAAAAAAACTAATTTCTCTTTATTCGTTTGAGTCGGACCGCCAGTTCGTGATGTCATTGACAGTCTAAATACTTGCAACTTTGTTAATGTCGTTGTTATTTGCTTGATGTTTCTAAACATCGTACCTAATCTTAAATTGTAACCTAAAATTTATGAAAAATGTGGGGTTTTGCAAAAGCCGTTGTTTTAGTGTATGTAGCTGTAGCTTTGTGTGAAGCAGCTGTACTACGTAAGAACCCAAGAAATATTCTTTTCGTAATTCAAAGTTTAATAAAACTAAAACAATAATTTCTTCAAATTACAGCTAATAAGCTACCAGGAATTGAGACTATTTTTCTTGGCACAGTAGACGGCAAAAGCTACTTTGCTGATGATTCAGCCCCACGGGTAAGTTATAAATTATGTTAATGTGGGTCGCTTGCACAACCAATTAAATTCAGTGTAGTCGTACTCTAATACCAAGTTGGAATTGCAGAGTTGGAATGCTGCAAAGGCATTTTGTTCTGGTATTGGTATGAGACTTGCAAGTATTGAAACTGTGGCTCAGAAGGACTTTCTTGCTGGCGTTGAAAATACTCAGTTTTTGGGCTGTACGCGAATTATAAATATCCCAAATTAATTTATGAGCTACTATTATGGGTACTGCCTAGGTTTGTTACGTAATTTTCTCAATTTGACAGATTACTGGACCGCCGGAAGGGATGCTATGAATACGCAGCAGTTTGTTTGGGATCATAACGCTGTATCTGTGTCTGAAAATTTTGACAATGATAGTTTTGGTTATTACACTATTGCCAGAGCTTGTGTGCTATTCAAAAGAAAACCAGATGGTGTATCATACCAATCACATCCCTGTGTGAATCCAAGCACCGTTAAGGGAGAGTTTGGGGCTTTGTGTGAATCAATTTGATTATATGTAATATTGTAATTAAACCCTAAACTTTTAGAAAAATGAGATGCTTGAAATAAATACATACCTAAACATAACTATCGTATCTTGCATCTAAAACACAGTTCAGGTTCAAAACATTATTCAACCTTTATATAAAGGAAGCATTTGTAAACTTTACCAATGATTGTCACAATAAAAGTCTACTGCACATGAATTTGCAAAAACATTTATTACATAATCCTCACAAATATGACTGTCACATCATACTAAGTCAAGGTCATTGCAACCTGAATGCATTTAGCATAAAACCATACATTACAAGTTTAGTTGCAGTTTGCTCTTACTTTTTTGCAAACATGATATGCTTATAATTTAAAAAGCTGAATCTTGAATGTTATAATCACGGCGTTTAAAACAATTCGTAGAAGTTTATACAATAACAAATTCAGTGTCAATTTTTTATTGCAATAACGTTTTATTAACTGTTATTTAATATGTTTGTCTGTCATAAGTCATTTATAGAAGTCGGTAAAAAATCCTTTGAAAAAACGCCAATAAGTAAGCTAAACTGTCAATATTAAGTAAAATAAGATGTATCTATATAATACAAAGCTAGCATCAGAGTACATAATGGCAGTGATATTTTTAAAGCTCTTTGAAAATCCAGACGTCAAGTCACACCTGAAGGTTAAACCGATTGACCAATAATATGGCTTAATGTGACGTGCAAACCGGGTAGATACCTACATATAAAGTTACTTCAAATTTTTGAAATGTCGGTACACGCAAAGGCGCAACATTGAGTAGTACACAAAAAAGCCCTTGTATGCACTAAAGTACATCAAAGATGCGTTTATCTATGAAATGCACGCAGTGAAAGCGGCGTCAAAATAAGACAAAAGCGTAAAGCCGGAAATTTGCTTTTTCAAGAGATACTGATTATAAAAAATCACAATTCTGGAATCCTTTCAATAGAACCGACAAGCAATTGATACAACGAAAATTACTTAATAATTAAAATATCTTTCAAATAATTGCTTGCTTGCACATCAAGCAAACAGCGGTGCTACTTTACAATTCTTGTTTGTTCACTTCTGACTCCGAATTCGTTTTTGGCAAATTGGTTAATGTTCCCCACGCGCCGGTTAACATATTTTGTTGCGCTAAGCAGATGACAAACTTGTCAACAAAACTCTTGAAAAAGCATATATTTAACCTGAGTATGATTAGCATATTTTTGTGATTACGTTAGAATACAAGTTGTCGCAAAATTAATATTTGCTTAAGTAAAACAATTGCAGCAAGCCATTTTGCATGTTTGAAAAAGTTTACATTATGTGGAGTTCCGTTACCGTAATTCTAATATTTTTTGCATATGTGGCGTTGCCAGAAGCTGCACCGCGTAAGAAATCTAATAATATTGATAAGTTTTTTTGTTTAAAAACTGTTTTTGTACTTAAGTTTAATAAGGTATTTCGTTGGTATAGCTTACAGAATACCTGGAACAAACTCACTGTTTCTCGGTATCGTGTAAGGCAAAGGCTATTTTGCGGACGATTCTTCTCCTATGGTGAGCTATAAACGCATAATTTTTATTTTGTAAACATATTCTTTTCTAATGCATTATGATCCTTTTTAAATTAGAGTTAGACGGCTGCCAAAGGTCATTGTGCAAGTCTGAGCATGAAACTTGGCAGTGTTGAAACTGATGCAGAGAAGAACTTTCTTGCTGGCATTGACCATCTCCATTTTCCATCGTGTACGTATTTTGACAAGAGTTTATGTGTATTTAATCCTTTAGATTACTGTCTTTAGCGTTTTATAAACCTACAACTATCGGTCTTATTGACAGTTTATTGGACCGCTGGAAGTGATGCCAAAAGTCCTCAACAAATTATTACAGATGTTATCACGAAAATCATTTTGAATATCGGCAAGCACAATAAAACTAAGAAAACCACTTAATTTGAAAATTAATGGAAAAATCGTGTTTGAAACATGTACACCTATGCCAAAGCAAAACACTTCAATGATAAAAGTAAACAAAATATTAATAAATAGCAGGGTGGCTTTTTTAACATGTATAAATAGATTTTGTCCATTTTTACATGTAAAAATGTATAAATACATGGAAATATGGAAATAACATGGAAAAATGTTAAAATACAGCCAAAGAAGGCATATGACTATATTTACACCTATAATGGGGAATCAGAAGACGGTTTTAATTATTCTAAAAGCAAACGAAACGGTTTAGTGGAGTTTTAAAACATGTTAAAAGCTTAAAACTCGAACACTGAGTTTCATTTTGCAGAAAAAAATAAAAAATTTCAGGAATATTTCCATAATTTACATTGTCCATGTAAAAATTCCAAGTATTTTTAACATGTAAAAAATAATTTTTACATGTTATTTCCATGTTACATGTATTTACATCCCGCCACCCTGATAAATAGTTCAGAAAATTGACAGAGTATCAGCACGTGCCAATGCCAACGTATGCATATTGCATTCAATCTTAGTATAAACATTGTAAACAAAACTTTTGAAAAATATTAGTTTTAATTTGACGCAACAAGTTTCTCTAAATCATCAGGTATATAAAGTAGAAACAGAGTCAATGTCATTTTAGGTGCTGTAAAACTCAAAGCAATTCTTGTTTAATAAGGTTTTTTTTAATAAACTAAAGAAAAATGTGGGGTTTGGTCAAAGTCGCTACCTTATTTTGTGTAGCAGCAGCTCTGTCCAAGGCAGCTGCAGGTGTACAACGTAAGATTCCTAAAACACTTAGAACCATTTTTGCTAGTCTAAAATTCAACAAATTTCAAGCAATAGTTTTTCTTTTTTTTGCAGCATCCAATCTACCTGAAATCGAGTCACTATTTCTAGGCACCGTAGAAGGCAAAAGCTACTTTGCTGATAATTCGGAACCAAGGGTAAGTTCCAAGCGACATATTATGTTGCTGTAGCATTAAATGTTTCATAGTCACTGTAATGAGACATTCAGTTTATTATTTTCCGGGTTGGTGTAGACTTGGGATGCTGCAAACATAGCTTGTGCTAGTATTGGCATGAGACTCGCAAGTGTTGAAACCAGCGCACAGAAGAACTTCCTTGCTGGCATAGAAAATCCTCAGTTTTATGCTCGTACGTATTGTTGAACTATATAATATTTTGTGTTATCATTGTATTTAATACCTTTTATGTTTTATAATAAAATGTGCATTTCACAGACTACTGGACCGCCGGGCGGGATGCCGCAAGTCCACAACAGTTTGTTTGGAATCACAATAATGTATCGGTTTCCGAAAATTTTGACAGTTTTAGTTATTACACTGAACCAAAAACGTGTGTGTTATTTAGAAAAGGTGAAGGCTTTGTTGCATATTATTCAATTCCATGTGCGGATACAAGAAACGGTAATGGCGAGTTTGGCGCTCTCTGTGAATCAGTTTAATTATTTGTATTGTGATCATCTAATTTCAACAGACTTATGCACTATCAACAAAAATATTTAATGTTGTTATAAAAGAATATAAGTTATAAATATATGAAGTGCATTTAAAAACCAAAGGGTATTGTAGTAGAAACTAATAAATTAATTAACATAACCAAACCAACCGTTTTGCATTTTTTTTCAATTTTCCACGCTAGAACATGCGCTAGACTAATTTTTCAGTTTCCAATTTTATGACAAAATAAAATACGTTTGGTACGTACTTGCCAGTTAGTGTGAAATGGAATTCAAAAAAGTAATAAAGGGATGAACAAGAAGGTGGAAGTGTTAAAAGTGTGCTGACGTGAATATGACAAGTATTGTGTGAGAACATATCCTGTTGAAACACACTTTGAAACAAAGGCTGTTGCCCAAAATGTTTCACCAGCCGTAAACCTTGTGTATACAGCGGTAAGCAAAAAATTGAAATTGCTTTAAACATTATAGCAACATATTTTTATATCCAAACAATATGAATTTGGAAATATAAAAACAGGGGGCCGGTATCAAGAGAGTTTTTATTCAATGTCGACTTTGTATAGTTTGGTCTTTAATAAACAATACTGTCAAGAAGCATTTTTATTTTCCGCATGTTTTTACATCATGGGAAAATAAATAAAATTGGCAATCAATTATCCGTTTATTTGCCTGCTCACTTGCAAGTTGCGTACAGAACCCATACAGATGCGTGTATACATAATTCTTCTTTTACTTTTCGGTGTGTCATGTACACTTGTATTATAAATGTTAATAAAACTGATAAGTCTGAAAGTCTGATATGCGTTATCTGTTGATAAAGCTCAAAACTTTTCCCAATTATTAAACAATGCATGTACAATATCGTTAAACTTGAAACATTGCACTTTAACGCCATGGACAACAAAAAGGTCATAGTAGTATTTGACGTATCTGGGCGTGTGAGATATTGCACAAGTTGCGTAACACTCATTAAAAGAAGAATGTCGTGTAATATTTATATTTTGCTTACTGTGCGTTGTACAGTTCAATCAATCAAATCAATTAATAGTTATCATAAACAGTTATTTTTTCTTGGTATTATCCCGAGAGGACTTGTGTACGGTGTTTTGCTCGAGCTGGTATTAAGACATACGAGTCGGGTGGATGCGAGGCGAGCTAGCGGCAACGGGCATGGCCCGTTTGGCGCGTTGTGCAAATCAACTAGATTGAATTGAAATATTAAGCATTTTAGCAAAGTTACTAAAGCAAAAAGCTTATACAAAAATACCAGATGAATTTTGTTTTGTTTGCGATGCCACTACAACTTTTCTTTTCATGTTCTTGTCAAAACAACGGTCAGCAAAAATTTTTTCAATCGCTTTAATATATATACCAACATAGCAATAACATAACCCATACACAACGAATATGCAAATGTAAACACCAGAGGCTACTATCAAGTGAGATTTTATTCAATGTCAACTCAGTAAAACGTTTGGCCTACTACAAAGCTTGGAGCCAAAAACAATGATTTATTTTTCGCATATCTTCATATTAACAAAACAGTAGGCTATCATACTATCATGATCCTACCTGTTCACTTGCAAGTTGCATACATAACCCATATAAATAGGTGATGGCATACAGAACTCTGTATTTACTGAGCGGTGTGTCAAATACACTTGTATTACACATACGCGTAAAACTGATAAAAGTCTGATATGCGTTATCTGTTTATAAAGCCAACCGTTTATCACATGCGGCAAACAGTGCATGCACAATGTCATTAAACTTGAAATAATTCACTTTCCCGCCAAGTACAACGAAAAAGTTATAGAATTGTTTGACGTAGCTGGTCGTGTGAGAAATTGTACAAGTTACCTAACACTTGTTGAAGGAAGAATGTGTAATATTTTTATGTGTATTGTGCATTGTACCGCTTATCAATACATCACAAGCGGGGACCTGGCTGCTGGGTGCAAAAAAGGGACCAGGTTTTGGTATCGGTAGCATTTTTAAATTATCACTTTGCATGGTTACGAAAATTGTGTCTTACTTTCTGTCAAATCGTATCCAAACACAACGAAATATAATAACAAAGCAATATTCATTCATTATTCCCAGTTTCAAACTACACTTTGTATAGTTGCAGGTGTAATTCAAAATTGCATTTTCGGTTTTTGTATACGATTTTGAAAAATATATTGCTACTTTCATCAATTCTACTTAAAAAATTCGTTTTTAAAAAGATGCCGTCGGTAACTAAAACCTAGTCTCCTTTTTCTCCCAGCTTGAGAAATACTTATTCTCATTAACACGTTTTTTTCTAACGATATTACTCATTTTGCTGAAAATATGTTGCACGAAGCTAAGTAAACTTTCGAGTGTCGCGTTTGTTTGGAAAATCTTATACAACCAGTCAACAGGACAAAGAGTCATGAAAAAACAGGAATACATTTAAATATATATATAGCTTATAGCAGGCTTATAACAATGATTCTAAGTCATAAGACTGGGTCAACAATTGTTTTATGAGATTCTTTTAATTGCAATTAAAATGTTTCTTAACAATAAGTTTTATTCATAACAGGGGTTTTCACACTGGTGGATTTTAAGTCTTTTTTTTCACTTTTAAGCCAGAAAGTGGAATACCAGCATTCAAAATCAAAATTTAGTTTTTTTTGTATTTAAAGCTTAAAAGCCTAAAATTCAACCTCCTCAGAAATGTAGAAAAAATGCAAATTAAGTGGCTGAAATTCAGCAGTTGACCCTGTTGTATTTTTAAAGTTAATAACGCGAACGTGTGACGTTCTCTGACACTTTATCAGATATAATTAATGAATATTAACTAGGAAATTTTGGCGTCTCAACATACGTGTTCCAAAATCACCCCGCCAAGTTTGACATCCCACTACTTCAAACTTGAAAAAAGATGACTCCATAATTTTTAAAAACATTTTCATGTAACGTTCTTTTCAAATTGCAATTAATATTCAAAATCAAAACTATGTAGCCATCCGCTTGTTTACTACGGGGTCTTATGGAAGCTAAAATTATGATTTTCGTCATATCTCGTGACGTTGAGAGATAAGAAATTACTTTCAACTAGACAAATGTATAGCTTTTATAGCTCTATTACAATCATCAATAAACCTGGAAGTCAAAATTTTATTTCTTAGGTTGTACAATACTTTGACCATTTTTTAAACCTCAATGAAGTAAAATATGATTTTCATATACTTTAAAAATAAATTTTTAAAGTTTTTAAAATAGTTTGTAAGTGCATTGGCATTAGCCTACTTGCGCAAGAAGGCAAACCTAGGAGGAAATAATATTGAGAAACCTAGAAAGAACTGTAATTTGCACATTATGTAAGCTAGGTTTGATATAAGCGATGAATGGTAAATAAAGATCTCAGTTGTGTATAGCCTTGAAACATTCTACGGTAATTACTTTTAATGATTTATGTATTGTGGTATTAATACTGTTTCAAGCAGCTTTTTGTGCAGGTTGTAAACAACGTATCTAATAAAAATCAGTTTTTATTTTACCAGCCGTTGCCTGTTGTTTACCTGTTTTGTTTGTTTGCTTAGTCTTGGGATTTCAACTAAGAAATATTTGTAGGGACCAAATCAATTTGGGTGTGTGCTATTTTAAAACTATGAAGCAAATATGAAGAAAATCCAAAGACCAATTCAATTCAATCCAATTCCGTGTATATTTGTATGTTGTCATGAGTATATAAAACACTCTGGTGATAAGAACAACATAGAGTATCGCTTTACCGCTCGCTACAGAATAGAACCGACTTTAGAAACCTTTCTGTTCTACCGACAAATAATTAGTACGTGAAAAATTACTTATTAAAAATTAAAAATATTTTCGCTGTTATTGTAAATCCGACAGGCATGTCACATAATGGATTTTTTAAGTACTTTGTTTACAATTTTAACTTGATACGACAAGTACTGAGTCATTTTGTATTGGATAGTTAAGTAAAAAAAACTAATTTCTCTTTATTCGTTTGAGTCGGACCGCCAGTTCGTGATGTCATTGACAGTCTAAATACTTGCAACTTTGTTAATGTCGTTGTTATTTGCTTGATGTTTCTAAACATCGTACCTAATCTTAAATTGTAACCTAAAATTTATGAAAAATGTGGGGTTTTGCAAAAGCCGTTGTTTTAGTGTATGTAGCTGTAGCTTTGTGTGAAGCAGCTGTACTACGTAAGAACCCAAGAAATATTCTTTTCGTAATTCAAAGTTTAATAAAACTAAAACAATAATTTCTTCAAATTACAGCTAATAAGCTACCAGGAATTGAGACTATTTTTCTTGGCACAGTAGACGGCAAAAGCTACTTTGCTGATGATTCAGCCCCACGGGTAAGTTATAAATTATGTTAATGTGGGTCGCTTGCACAACCAATTAAATTCAGTGTAGTCGTACTCTAATACCAAGTTGGAATTGCAGAGTTGGAATGCTGCAAAGGCATTTTGTTCTGGTATTGGTATGAGACTTGCAAGTATTGAAACTGTGGCTCAGAAGGACTTTCTTGCTGGCGTTGAAAATACTCAGTTTTTGGGCTGTACGCGAATTATAAATATCCCAAATTAATTTATGAGCTACTATTATGGGTACTGCCTAGGTTTGTTACGTAATTTTCTCAATTTGACAGATTACTGGACCGCCGGAAGGGATGCTATGAATACGCAGCAGTTTGTTTGGGATCATAACGCTGTATCTGTGTCTGAAAATTTTGACAATGATAGTTTTGGTTATTACACTATTGCCAGAGCTTGTGTGCTATTCAAAAGAAAACCAGATGGTGTATCATACCAATCACATCCCTGTGTGAATCCAAGCACCGTTAAGGGAGAGTTTGGGGCTTTGTGTGAATCAATTTGATTATATGTAATATTGTAATTAAACCCTAAACTTTTAGAAAAATGAGATGCTTGAAATAAATACATACCTAAACATAACTATCGTATCTTGCATCTAAAACACAGTTCAGGTTCAAAACATTATTCAACCTTTATATAAAGGAAGCATTTGTAAACTTTACCAATGATTGTCACAATAAAAGTCTACTGCACATGAATTTGCAAAAACATTTATTACATAATCCTCACAAATATGACTGTCACATCATACTAAGTCAAGGTCATTGCAACCTGAATGCATTTAGCATAAAACCATACATTACAAGTTTAGTTGCAGTTTGCTCTTACTTTTTTGCAAACATGATATGCTTATAATTTAAAAAGCTGAATCTTGAATGTTATAATCACGGCGTTTAAAACAATTCGTAGAAGTTTATACAATAACAAATTCAGTGTCAATTTTTTATTGCAATAACGTTTTATTAACTGTTATTTAATATGTTTGTCTGTCATAAGTCATTTATAGAAGTCGGTAAAAAATCCTTTGAAAAAACGCCAATAAGTAAGCTAAACTGTCAATATTAAGTAAAATAAGATGTATCTATATAATACAAAGCTAGCATCAGAGTACATAATGGCAGTGATATTTTTAAAGCTCTTTGAAAATCCAGACGTCAAGTCACACCTGAAGGTTAAACCGATTGACCAATAATATGGCTTAATGTGACGTGCAAACCGGGTAGATACCTACATATAAAGTTACTTCAAATTTTTGAAATGTCGGTACACGCAAAGGCGCAACATTGAGTAGTACACAAAAAAGCCCTTGTATGCACTAAAGTACATCAAAGATGCGTTTATCTATGAAATGCACGCAGTGAAAGCGGCGTCAAAATAAGACAAAAGCGTAAAGCCGGAAATTTGCTTTTTCAAGAGATACTGATTATAAAAAATCACAATTCTGGAATCCTTTCAATAGAACCGACAAGCAATTGATACAACGAAAATTACTTAATAATTAAAATATCTTTCAAATAATTGCTTGCTTGCACATCAAGCAAACAGCGGTGCTACTTTACAATTCTTGTTTGTTCACTTCTGACTCCGAATTCGTTTTTGGCAAATTGGTTAATGTTCCCCACGCGCCGGTTAACATATTTTGTTGCGCTAAGCAGATGACAAACTTGTCAACAAAACTCTTGAAAAAGCATATATTTAACCTGAGTATGATTAGCATATTTTTGTGATTACGTTAGAATACAAGTTGTCGCAAAATTAATATTTGCTTAAGTAAAACAATTGCAGCAAGCCATTTTGCATGTTTGAAAAAGTTTACATTATGTGGAGTTCCGTTACCGTAATTCTAATATTTTTTGCATATGTGGCGTTGCCAGAAGCTGCACCGCGTAAGAAATCTAATAATATTGATAAGTTTTTTTGTTTAAAAACTGTTTTTGTACTTAAGTTTAATAAGGTATTTCGTTGGTATAGCTTACAGAATACCTGGAACAAACTCACTGTTTCTCGGTATCGTGTAAGGCAAAGGCTATTTTGCGGACGATTCTTCTCCTATGGTGAGCTATAAACGCATAATTTTTATTTTGTAAACATATTCTTTTCTAATGCATTATGATCCTTTTTAAATTAGAGTTAGACGGCTGCCAAAGGTCATTGTGCAAGTCTGAGCATGAAACTTGGCAGTGTTGAAACTGATGCAGAGAAGAACTTTCTTGCTGGCATTGACCATCTCCATTTTCCATCGTGTACGTATTTTGACAAGAGTTTATGTGTATTTAATCCTTTAGATTACTGTCTTTAGCGTTTTATAAACCTACAACTATCGGTCTTATTGACAGTTTATTGGACCGCTGGAAGTGATGCCAAAAGTCCTCAACAGTTTGCTTGGGATCACAATTCTATGCCAATATCTGCGAGTATAGATAGTCTTTATTATTACACTGGTCCCATGTCATGTGTGTTATTTAATAGTAGAAATGGTGTCAAAGGATACCAATCAACGCATTGTGAAGATCCAGACGGAGTCAACGGTCCCTATGGCGCTTTGTGTGAATCTTTTTATTTGGATTACATTAACTAAATTTCACTGGCCTGTGCATGGAACCTGTTTAAAATTTCTATGGCTCAATTTTTGGCTTGCAATGCTAACAAAACTTACAAAAAATTATAAAATGCAAGAGGCAATGTAATTTTGTGTCAGATGCATAATATACTAGAATAAATGAAAATTTATTTTTTTTGTTAGGAGTACAGACTAAATGTCAGTTGCAATGCATTGCCTAGCCTTGTTCCTAAATGAATATAATAGCTTTTTACATTAATCTACGTTCAAGACATACGAAGTTTGGGGTAATGTAACTTGATGCTGACTAACAATACAAAGGGCATCTATTTGCTGAAATAGTACGAGAATACAAAAGTTTAACAAGTCGTTTGTATTTACAAAGCTCAATAATTACCACATGCATTTTGCATGCCATGTGCATAAGAAAATTTATGGAATTACTCTGAAACGACAAATTACACAGTAACGTTACTGAGAATCACTACGGGGTTATAAATACTACCTTACCTACGGAGTTAGTCTGAAATCATTAACCAAAGTAACTGATTCCACTCTGAAAGCAGAATTTCGCAAAAACCAAAATTCTTTTTTAAAAAGTTACGAGGTATATTAGAGTCTACTGCTGTTGCATTTCCAACTGTAAAGGAGATATAAAGGCATTACGTTCGCTGAAGCTGCCATGCTGCTAAAAATCAATTATTGTTAAATTGAATCAGAATGAAATTTTGGTGGTATTTTTAGTAAGCCCATTAAGTCTGAAAGAACACCTCCACACAAATCCCCATGGAGCAGTGAATTATCTACACCTCGAGTTATTTCCCCCCCGATTTTGAAACCTGTCGTCGCAGCACAGAGGTTAGAGTGCCAAACTAATCTCTAAAGCACCGGGTTCAAATCTCGGGACTACCACTTTATTTTTGCATGCATTTTTTTCATGATTTGATTGATCATTGATCAATTGATCATTGCAATTATAAGTTATATGATACATACTAGAAAGCAAAAGAATGAAAAAAATGCATGCAAAAATAAAGTGGTAGTCCCGAGATTTGAACCCGGTGCTTTAGAGATTAGTTTGGCACTCTAACCTCTGTGCTGCGACGACAGGTTTCAAAATCGGGGGGGGGGGAAATAACTCGAGGCGTAGATAATTCACTGCTCCATGGGGATTTGTGTGGAGGTGTTCTTTCAGACTTAATGGGCTTACTAACAATACTTTTGGCAAAGGAAATAGATTCCCGAATTGGAAAATTCTAGAAAAATGAGTTTATTGTTGCGCCGTAAAACCATTCCACTTGTTTGTCAAAATTCTAGAATATTATAAACGGATATATTCAGTTTAAAGTCTTTTTATCTTCACTGTCTATTTACATCCTAATGCATATCATAGTATATATTTAATATGATTTTAGTGTCAGCAAATCAGAACGTCATACGACAACTGCTAAAGGAACAATCTTGACAGATACACAAAAACCGCTTATATAATCCAAGTACTTTACCGTTTTGTTTATCCATGATACGGACGTGCCGAACGCCGTAATAACATAATAAAAACTGCTTAAAGTAAATAAAGTTGCTTATTCTGAAAACCAAACTGTTTCAAGAGATATTGAAAAGGCAAAAGAATAGAGTCTCTCATGCGATTTATTTGACATTGAACAATATTGATTAACAGTCAAATTGTATTATATCGAGTTCTGGAAACCTTTGAAGAAACCGACAAGCAAATAGTTGATACATTGGAAAGTAATTAGTTGTTCTCATAATTATTAATAATAAATATGTGTTTGCACGTCAAGCTAACAGAGGCGCTACTTCAAAATGTTCTTTGTCTACTCCGCACTCCGAACTTGTTTACGCTAAGTAAGTCATCTCATGACTAGAAACAACTTAATGTTTCACACATGCCGACAAATACATTAAAGTATTTCAATGACCATTTGGTAAACTTGTAAACAAAAGTGTTGAAAATGTGACATTTTTATGTAAGTTCAAGTCAGCATTTTTACAAATAATACTGCTACTATATAAGCTGCTAAAAAATTAATATTTGCTTCAGTTAAAAAATTGCTACTTACCAGTTTGTTTGTCAGACAAGCTTTTCCTTTACATGGGAGACAAAATGTGGAGTTCCGTCGCAGTAATTGTATTACTATTTGCAGCTGGAGCGCTGTCAGATGTTGCACAACGTAAGAAATCTAAAAAAAATAATTTGAAACTTTTGATTACAGAGCAAAATATGAAGAAAATGTTTGTTGTTGTAGCTTACAAAATACCTGGAATCAATTCGATATTTCTTGGTGCTGTGGAGGGTAAAAGCTACGTTGCTGACGATTCAATCCCTCTGGTAAATTCGCAACGCGTCTTTATTAATACTATGAACGCATATAACGTTTTCTGTTGTATTTTAAACCCTAAAACAGAATTGGAATGCTGCAAAAGCACATTGTGCTAGTCTTGGTATGAGACTTGCCAGCGTCGAAACTCCCGCAGAAAAAGACTTTCTTGCTGCCATTGACCATCCCCAATTCCAGTCGTGTACGAATTTTTGACAACTGTTTATAAATTTTTGCTCTAATACAAAATTTAGTGTTATATTTAATAACGTTTAGTTTTGTCGTCCTGATAGATTATTGGACCGCTGGAAGGGACGCCCAAAGTGCTCATCAATTTGCTTGGGATCACAACTCCAAATCTGTGTCTGAAAATTTGGTATTTTTTTCCTATATTCATCCGGAGCGAACGTGTATGTTGTATAACAGTCGAACCAGTAGTAAGTCATACCAGTCAGGTCCATGCGAGGCGTCTGCCAGCGGCAATGGGCATGGCCCATTTGGCGCGTTGTGTGAATCGACGGATTGTTTTGAAATTTGTAGTAAGTTCGGAAAATATAGAAAATAAATAAACCTTCAGAAAAATATTTACCACATATGCAAATATCGTTTATGTACAAAGCAACTACCGTGTTCTATTTTTATTTTTATTCACGAGCATGTTTTGAAACCTGTAAGTACACTAAGAAATCTGTTTGAATTATTCTCAGGAAATTAATCAGTGGGTTTATGCAACGTTTTAAAAATCTTTCAAACCAGCTGACTCATCGAATTAGTTGCGTTCAATGGAATTTGAATTTATTGTCATATAGTTTCCTCAAAACAAGTAGTATGAAGTTGGTATTTCAATAACAGAGAAAAAAATCACTTCGATTTTTGTCATTATTCAGAGGACTCCAGCAAAAAGCGCGAGTTTGTTACGTTGTGGGAATACATTTAATTAAAATGCCCATTGCATTCTATTTTTTCCTGCGTATTCTCCACTAGTAATGGCCTTCAATTACAAGTCCATTTCCAATCCAATTTCTAACACAAACGTTTAAATAATCGAAAGAAACGATTCGATTTTCAATATATTTGCGATTTCAATTCGATTATTGCTTCTTGGAAGCATCCAGTTAATATAATCATACAATAATTTGTCAGACGTTACAATTCTGGCCCACCAAGGTTTTATCCCAGGTCCTAATTATTCAACAAACTTATTGGTACTTTACTGTGCATACATTCCATTTAAAAAGATTTAGAAAGAACTGTCAAATAGTGAATATTGTGTTTATAACATACTTTTCACTTATTCTTGCTAAAAAAGCGTGCACATTTGCATTGAAAACTACCACTTGGTTTTATTCCTCAACCCGGTGATATTTGCGTGAAAAACTGACAACTTCAGTTTTACTTTATAACATTCCCCCCCCCCCTTGATAGTCAAATAGTAACTGATTTTTTTCTAAATACAGTAGTATTGCATGAAAGTCTGTGAAAGATATTCGGATTCAGCTTACCCTGACTAGAATGCTTGACAATTAAAACAATTCGTAAAAAAATTGTACAATATTACAAGGTAAGCTTGAGTTTGCCGATGGAAATGCTACCGTGCTTTCTAATGCATGAATGATGAAACACAACACGCAGATTATGGAAGCGGCAGTAAGAAGCTGCATTTTTACAGAAGGCTTTTATTGAGTGTTCTAGGAAGCCCTACACAGATTTAGACAATGGTGTTATTAGCAAATTCAGCTTCATCTATTATACACCAACCCTTCTTATTAGCTTGCCTCTAAATGAGGTATAAGTTGGTTCGGTAACTAGTATGTCATTATAAATACTATCCAATCTTTTCAGTTGTCAGGTAACGGGGAAACAATACACACATTTGCTTTCACACATAGCAAACTGCGACAGATATGCTGACAGTCTCATTCTTTAAATTACAATTGGAAATTCCGGCAGCAAGTGTTGTGTAAAGTTCCACCATTACACAACACATTTTGTGACGCAACATTCCATTTGTCGGCTAATTATTACAGATGTTATCACGAAAATCATTTTGAATATCGGCAAGCACAATAAAACTAAGAAAACCACTTAATTTGAAAATTAATGGAAAAATCGTGTTTGAAACATGTACACCTATGCCAAAGCAAAACACTTCAATGATAAAAGTAAACAAAATATTAATAAATAGCAGGGTGGCTTTTTTAACATGTATAAATAGATTTTGTCCATTTTTACATGTAAAAATGTATAAATACATGGAAATATGGAAATAACATGGAAAAATGTTAAAATACAGCCAAAGAAGGCATATGACTATATTTACACCTATAATGGGGAATCAGAAGACGGTTTTAATTATTCTAAAAGCAAACGAAACGGTTTAGTGGAGTTTTAAAACATGTTAAAAGCTTAAAACTCGAACACTGAGTTTCATTTTGCAGAAAAAAATAAAAAATTTCAGGAATATTTCCATAATTTACATTGTCCATGTAAAAATTCCAAGTATTTTTAACATGTAAAAAATAATTTTTACATGTTATTTCCATGTTACATGTATTTACATCCCGCCACCCTGATAAATAGTTCAGAAAATTGACAGAGTATCAGCACGTGCCAATGCCAACGTATGCATATTGCATTCAATCTTAGTATAAACATTGTAAACAAAACTTTTGAAAAATATTAGTTTTAATTTGACGCAACAAGTTTCTCTAAATCATCAGGTATATAAAGTAGAAACAGAGTCAATGTCATTTTAGGTGCTGTAAAACTCAAAGCAATTCTTGTTTAATAAGGTTTTTTTTAATAAACTAAAGAAAAATGTGGGGTTTGGTCAAAGTCGCTACCTTATTTTGTGTAGCAGCAGCTCTGTCCAAGGCAGCTGCAGGTGTACAACGTAAGATTCCTAAAACACTTAGAACCATTTTTGCTAGTCTAAAATTCAACAAATTTCAAGCAATAGTTTTTCTTTTTTTTGCAGCATCCAATCTACCTGAAATCGAGTCACTATTTCTAGGCACCGTAGAAGGCAAAAGCTACTTTGCTGATAATTCGGAACCAAGGGTAAGTTCCAAGCGACATATTATGTTGCTGTAGCATTAAATGTTTCATAGTCACTGTAATGAGACATTCAGTTTATTATTTTCCGGGTTGGTGTAGACTTGGGATGCTGCAAACATAGCTTGTGCTAGTATTGGCATGAGACTCGCAAGTGTTGAAACCAGCGCACAGAAGAACTTCCTTGCTGGCATAGAAAATCCTCAGTTTTATGCTCGTACGTATTGTTGAACTATATAATATTTTGTGTTATCATTGTATTTAATACCTTTTATGTTTTATAATAAAATGTGCATTTCACAGACTACTGGACCGCCGGGCGGGATGCCGCAAGTCCACAACAGTTTGTTTGGAATCACAATAATGTATCGGTTTCCGAAAATTTTGACAGTTTTAGTTATTACACTGAACCAAAAACGTGTGTGTTATTTAGAAAAGGTGAAGGCTTTGTTGCATATTATTCAATTCCATGTGCGGATACAAGAAACGGTAATGGCGAGTTTGGCGCTCTCTGTGAATCAGTTTAATTATTTGTATTGTGATCATCTAATTTCAACAGACTTATGCACTATCAACAAAAATATTTAATGTTGTTATAAAAGAATATAAGTTATAAATATATGAAGTGCATTTAAAAACCAAAGGGTATTGTAGTAGAAACTAATAAATTAATTAACATAACCAAACCAACCGTTTTGCATTTTTTTTCAATTTTCCACGCTGTTGTTTGCCGAAGTAAAATTATACAGGGTATGTTGTCAAAATATCAGTGAAGGTTACGCGTACTCAAGTTGTGTGTTTGCTATGAGTGTTTAGTAGCACACAATGATAAAACTCAATGATAATTAAATGTTGTAAATATACGTAAGCCGACAGAATTTGTTACCAGTCAGCTATTTTATCTGTTTACACACTGCACAGTAAAGCTGGAATAAATATGATGAACGTATGCAAGTACATTATTACGTTTTCAGTTCATTTAGTTGCGGTACAAAATGATATTGTAAAGTTTTGCCTAACACTTACTCACAGCTAGACGTTATCCGAAAACATTTGAAAGTACGTGAGTACAAAATCATTTTGTAATATTATAGGCTGAATGATTCCAAATTGGATACATTATCGCTTTGACAATAATTCATTGTTGTGTTGAGTGCCGAGTATCAAAAGTGGACGTCCAACGTGCTTTTTTGGTGTACATTGTCCACTATCCACTTTCCACTGGACAGCATTACCCCTAGTATCCAACTTTCCATGTCCACCATGCTAGTGGACGGACAAAGTGGACAATGTCCACTATCCACTTTCCACTGGACAGCATTACCCCTAGTATCCAACTTTCCATGTCCACCATGCTAGTGGACGGACAAAGTGGACAATGTCCACTATCCACTTTCCACCTATCCACTGTCCATTGATACACTGGTTGGGTGTGTATACAAGAATATTATCACAGGTGCAGATGCCTAACACATAAGAGTATTAAAACCAGATTAATCAACACATATTTTTTAATGGTATTTTCTATTTCCTTAGAGAATAAGAGCTAAGCAAGATTTCGACTGAATCAGAGAAGTATATATGAATTCATGTCCATCTGAGCTAGGATGCTTGAAAATATTGTAGTAATAAATATCAATGATGATTAAATGTTGTGAAGCAGTACGCACAATGGATAACCAGAAAAGACTTGTTATCAGTCAGCTCTCTTATGTGTTGACCCATTGCGGTTTAAATCTGCATAAAATATTACATAAAAACTCAATTGCAATGTCACTTTGTCAGTTTGTTTACAATTGATATGCAATTTATGTCAACTTTCTGAGTAACATTTACTTATGCATTCTCCAACAACTTTTCAGTGTGCATGTGTATACACATACTTCTTAACCTTTTTATATGCGGTAAGATTTAAGACTACAAATAAATTATCCCCATGGTAAAATATTAATTATATTGTAGCATGTTTATTGTTTATTCAAACCAACGTTGTTTATCCAATTGTTTTGTTTATCAAGCCAGGTAGACCAACGGCCTTTCTTAAAGAAATAATTTTCTTTCTGCTAGAAAATAATAGTTACGTAAACCTTTGAGTGTAGCGTGTGCATGGAAAATCGTAACTATACTGAACTGGATAAGAAACAAGAAAAAATAAATGCTCATGACACAACTGCAATATAATATTTGCACAAAATTGTGTTTATTGTGTGGCCGCTTTTATACTAAATGAGCTGAGGAAGAGAAAAAATATTTTAACGTTGAAAGTCAGCCAACTATTGTTTTATGAGATCCTTTGAATTGCAACAATAGATCGAAATAGATTTTATGGAGTAGTTTTTGCATACGACAAATTGTATTCACAATACAAAATGGAATGAACAAGTTTATATCTGTTGGCTTTATATAATGCAATTTTCCACATACATTTTGTTATCCTTGGGGGTGAGGGTGCTTTCAGGGGTGCAATGAGGTGCAATTCAGTAACTCCTGTTATTTTGTAAATCTGACTTTTAAAAAGACACCGAAAAAGTTACTAAGAAGTGAGTAAGTGCTCTCTGATAATATCTTTCATCAATCACTACGTATTTGCAACACAAAGTGTACCACGATCCTGGAATCCTTTTAATTAAACCGATAAATAATTGCTACATTAAACATTACTTAGTTTTCCTATTATGTATTAATAAGTACATGTTACGACGTCATGACAATAGTGGCAACACTTGAAACCTCTTGTTTGTTCACACCGAACTCGCTCCGGACAACTTTGTTATTATATCCTATGATTAAAAATTATGTTATGTTATGTTACACACGTGGCGATAAACATATTATGTCACATTGAGCAAATTACAAACGTGTAAACAACACTTTAAAAAATAGATTAACTTGAGTGTGATTCAACACATCTTTTAAGATTACGTTACTATATAAGTTGTCTCAAAATTCGTATTTGCTTCAGTGATCCTCGATTTTCTGTTTGTAAAGTTTTACGTTTTACATCAAGAACAGGATGTGGAGTACCGCTAACATAATTTTATTGCTATTTGTAGCTGTGGCGTTGTCTGAAGTTGTACCACGTAAGAAACAAAAATATTTACAAGTTTTGTTTTTAAATAACTATTTTTTTGTACTAAAACTGTAAGACTTACTAAATTGCTTCGTCGGTATAGCTTACAAAATACCTGGAACCAATTCGTTATTTCTTGGCATCGTTGATGGCAAAGGCTATTTTGCGGACGATCCTTCTCCTCTGGTGAACTGAGCTATAAACTCACAATTGTTATATTGTGAATGTATTTATATTCGTTTCTATTGCTTTTTATTATGATTTTCCTTAAACTAGGATTGGAAGGCTGCAAAAGCACATTGTGCAGGTCTTGGTATGAGGCTAGCCAGTATTGAAACCGCTGAAGAGAAGAACTTTCTTGCTGCCATTGACCATCCCCAATTTCCGGGGTGTATGTAATTTTTACAACCGCTTGCGTGTATTTACTCTCATACACTACTCTGTGTTTTCGTTAACCTATAATTATTTGTCGTATTTGTAGTATATTGGACCGCTGGAAGGGACGCTCGAAGTACTCAACAATTTGTTTGGGATCACAACGCCAAGTCGGTGTCTGAAAATTTTGATAGTTTGAATTATTTTTATCCCGAGAGGTCGTGTATACTGTTTGTTGTTCGAACTGATGCAAAGGGTTACGAGTCGGCTCGATGCGAGGCAGCAGTAAGCGGCAACAATCTCCCGTTTGGCGCGTT
The DNA here is from genome assembly GCA_029691765.1 of Entomobrya proxima. Classification (NCBI taxonomy): domain Eukaryota; kingdom Metazoa; phylum Arthropoda; class Collembola; order Entomobryomorpha; family Entomobryidae; genus Entomobrya; species Entomobrya proxima. The sequence continues at coordinate 66,045,463 of CM056168.1, forward strand.
GTGTGAATCAATCTAATCGTATTAAAATTTTCAGGTTTTCAACAACGCCAATTATCAAAGTTAATAAAATAAAAAACTAAAACAGCAAAAAATACTAAATAAGTTTTGCTTCTGTGAGAAATTAAGTTTTTCTATGTCTGAGCCTATCCACAAACCTGTTCGCACTCATTTTATTTGCCTGGAGATAAATATCTCAGTACCGCATTGAGTGCGCCTCTTACGATCTTTTGTTTGATCTTTCAAAACATACACCTAGTTAGTTGGTTACGCTGCATATATGTGTCATGTGATTTTGTTAGTAGGTCATGCATATATGTTCAAAACGGCTTAAGGACATTGTAGAATTCATACTTAAGTCATGTATTCAAGTATTTCAAGCTAAGTTTGTTATACTTGTAATACATTCAGTGTTTTGGCAATGATAGCCATTGGCGCTTTGTATAAGATTTTTATTTAGAAAATTCTAATCATTGTTTTATATACCACGATAACCATATTGTGGGGTTTAGACACTTTGTACACTGCGTAGCACCCCCAACTTTAGATCTAGAAAATTCCAGTTTGTTCCGATCACTGGATACCCCCGAAAACCCACAAAAAACTAAAAATTCCCCCAAAACCCCAAAATTTTATTATGCTGCTTTTCCTCTTTTCTGCTTTGCTCCTTTTCCTCTACTCAACCGAAAAATGCCTTTTTTATGCTGCCAGCTTGTAAAATCAATGCAAAAGGACTTAGAAATGTCAAGATGTACGAAAACGCACAGAGAGAAATTTTATACAACTTTTTAAGCAAATTTTTACAGAGATCCGTAGCTTATGACTGCTACAAAGAGAGTACTAGCTTTTCAGCCGGTTTACAATAGGAAAAGGACGCTTTCGTCCAAAAAATTATAATAAAATGAAGTGGTGATGAATAAGGCTCCAGGAGTCTTCCTTCACTTTTTCTTATGGCAAAATCCTAACGGCAGACTAATTTCTTGTCCTTGACTGCCGTGAGGTACGAAACACATAAATTCTAGCCATTCGGCTTCACAAAAATAAGCTCGTACGAGCAAAAAGGAAATTGAAAAGTTTAACAAACTTGTTGGCTCGTATAGCCCAAAATATTTAAACTAAATTCGATAACGATAATTACGCAGATGGGCGGAATTCCTGACACATATAAAATATTCATTGGATATAAAAGATCATATAGATTTGCAAAACTAACAATAAAAAGGCATGTATATTTTCAGTTGATACAAGCAAGCAAAACAAGTTTGTCTTCAAATATACTGATCAACCTGTTAAGTTGCTAATTAATGGAAGAAACAACATACACATTCGCATTAAATAAGGCAAACAACATAATCATTCACAGTCGCATGCTTTAAATGCATTGGAAATTCCGGCATCATTTGTTATGTTTGAAGTTCAACTGTTTAATCATATATGACATTTTGAGACGCCAAAAAGCTTTTTTGTCGGCTAAAAATTCATTACATGTTTTATCACTTAAATAATTATGAATGTCGGCACATTTATTTTTACCAGGAAAATCACCTAATTTCAAAAATTAATTGGAATCTCGTGTTCTAAACATACATATGTTGGCCTAAACAAAACACTTCAATGAACAAAAACATATTAAGTAAACCAGTAAAACTGCTTGCTGCTATGGTAGCATGTTATTTATGCCAGTTGATGCCTGATGGGATGGGTTTAAAATTTAGTTGGCTGGCTTAGAAAATAACGCAGACGGACAGACGAACGCACTACACCTTAAATATTCACAGCACGCTACACTGTGCAAAGCAGCAAGTTAATTACCCTAAAGACGAAAATCAGTAAGTAGTTCCTCGAAATGAATAAGTATTTCCGCGAAATTAATAAAATGTCAGTTGCACGTGCCAACAATTACATGTTGCATTTAATGAACATAATTGTAAATAAAACTCTTGAAAAGATTAATTTGGATCTGACTATACAAGATATTTTGTTCATCGGAGTATATAAATATTTTACATACTGAGTGAGTGTCATCATAGTTGATCAACATTTCTAAGCATTCTTTACTAAATAAACCCTTAAAAGTAAACTAAAGAAATATGTGGGGTTCGGCAAAAGCTGTTACTTTACTTTATGTAGCAGTAGCTTTGTCCGAGGCAGCCGTACTACGTAAGATCCAAAAACACTCATAATCAATTTTTCGGTGATCTGTAATTTTATAAATTTATAATAATTATTTTTGTGGGATTGAAGCTTACAAGCACTCTGAAATCGAGTCGGTTTTTCTGGGCACCGTAGATGGCAAAAGCTACTTCGCTGATGATTCAAAACCAATGGTAAACTTGAAAACGAATATACTTATGCGTTGTTACAATATTGGACCACAGGTTGGACAGTCAGTCTAGTCGTACACTAACATTGAACTTTATTGCAGAGTTGGGAGGACGCCAAGACATTTTGTGCTAGTATCGGTATGAGACTTGCAGGTGTTGAAACCGTCGCTCAGAAAGAGTTCCTTGTTAGCGTCAACAATACTCTGTTTAAAAATTGTAAGTAGTTTTTTAAAATGCCTATTTATTTGTGAGTTACTATTGCGGATTTTGCCCTAGTGTGTTCTATTCTCGAAATTCAACAGATTACTGGACTGCCGGAAGGGATGCTATGAATACGCAACAATTTGTTTGGGATCACAATTCTGTATGGTTGTCTGAAAATTTTGACCAAGGCAGTTTTACTTATTATATGGAAGCTAAAGCATGTGTGTTACTCAATAAGATGCCGACTCTTGTAACGTATCAATCACATCTATGCGTGAACCCTAGCAGCTCTAATGGAAAGTTTGGCGCTTTGTGTGAATCAATTTGAGAATGATGTTGTATTCAGATTCCAAACGTTTTGACCAATATCAATAAACCAAATAGAACGCTTTATATAAAAAACTACATGTAAAATATTACCACATCTTACATAAAAACGATTAGTTTACAAAAACCAAAATATTTAAACTTTGCACAAAAAGCATTTTTTATCTTTTACTAAGGGTTCCGAAAAAAATGACAGAATATTTTTACATATAATAAACCGATTAATGATCATTTCAAATACTTAGCTGAGCCAAAGTTATATCTATCTGTCTGTTTGATCCTCTTATTTCTCTTACCCTATTACCCCAGGGGGATGAGAAATCAGGCTCACAATCAATAGGAGTATTTTTAATAACCCAATAAATCCCTGTACTAAAGAGGCATAATATTACTAATCTTACGCCGGGTGTTCTCAAGCCGCTCCGTATTGAGATATATACCAATCAAAAGCTCTTGAAAAGCTTGTCATAAGTTTTGCTGGTCACAAGTTCCAATTTCGTGAACCATTGGCAGTTTAGACAACTTGAAGTTACGATTTTTACCTGTAAAATTCGTTACACTGTCATTCAAAAGAACATAACACCAAGAAAACATGAACATATTCAACTGATAGTTTTATTTTGACTTACTGAAAACCTTTTCCATTCCACGTGCAAGACTAAACATACATGAAATCAGCAGCACGTCTTTTCTAACACTTGTTTCCATTTTGTTCCCGTTTTTAAATTTCAAAAAATGTTAGTGATTCTTATTGTACACGCAAGTTTGCACCAACATTAAGTTGATCACAACTCCCCAAATTCTATTAATATATTAATAATAATAATGAGCCGAGCCAGTAGCAAGTTAACTATGGTAGCTTGATAAGCACATGATGATAAAAAACGCATAATGATTAAAATGTTGTAAAGGATTATGTTAAGTAGACAAGGAGACAAAGTATGTCTTGCGTCTGCAATCTTATCTGTTTACACACTGCAGGGTAAATCTGCATTACATATGATGAATGCATACAATTTTGCCTTTTCAGTTTATCTATTTATATTACAAAAAAGAATTGTGTAATTTTTACTGAGACATTTTTAATTAAAATGCCTTTTCAAAATGCGTGAGTACTCCAGCATTTGTAAATAATATAAGTTCTAGGATACCAGACTACAGACAAATTCTTGCTTAGAAACACTGACTATTGTTTTGGTCGTTTATCCAGGCGAGTACAGAAATTTAGTACAGACTGGTATGCCAATTAAAAAATAGAAGTATCAAAACGGAGCTGATTAACAATATAACATTCTTTTTGCAGAGAATGTAAGGTAAACAATCTTTCAAGTGTAGCGTTTGTATTCAATATAGTAACAATACTAAACTTGAAACGTTTTGCCAAACGTATCCAAGTGTTAAGAAGAAGAATCTCATGATAAAACAGCAAATTAACGTTAGTCTAAAATTAGTTGCAGTGACGGCTGCTTTTATACCACACCAGAGCTGAGGGACAAGAATTTTAAAAAATTGGAAGTAAGCCAACTACTATTTTAGTGGATTCTTTGAATTGGAACAATAGACCATCTTAAAGTGTAGGAAGAATTTTTTGGTATACAACAAATTATATTTAGAATAGAAAAATTAATGACGTATTGTATATTTATGGGCTCGATATAGTTCATTTTTACAAGTAGAGTATTCTTTAAAAATGTCACTTGCTTCAACTAGGCACCACATATTTTTCAGATACACACAGCTGGCTTCAAACCAATGACTTGTAAAAATTTAAAGGCATTATGTTCGCTGAAGCTGCCATGCCGCTAAAAATCAATTGATGCTAAAGTGGTTCAGAGTGAAATTTTGGTGGTACTTTTGACAAAGGAAATAGATTCACGAATTGGAATACTAGAAATGTGAATTCATTGTATTGTTTTTACATTATTCCACTTGTTTGCCAAAATCCCAGAAGAATATTACAACCTTATATTCAGTTTCAATTGTTTTACTTTCATTGTTTATTTGCATCCTTATGCTTATCATACTATATATTTAGGTGATTTCAGTGTCAGCAAATCAGAACACCATACGACAACTGCTAAACATATTTGCCTTAGTACGTCATTTTTGGAGTTTTTCCGACAACTCAGACTACTCAGCTAGTTAATTCTTTAAAGTGTATCTGATAGAACGTTATGTATGCGTCAAATCGACTAACCATAACATTTTAAACTTTATGAAGATATTTTGGACGCAAAATACATATTATTTGTAATAGGATATTTTAACAACCTATATGCAAACTTTTAAAAGCTGATATACCATACTTTTTTCACAGTAAAGCAATTGTCTATGTTATGTATGTTATGTACTATGATTGTTAATTTTTTTACTGAACTGTTTACAGTTCCAGGAAACATAAAAACTGGCTTGAAGCCAAAAAGCTCTAAGTATAAAAGTGTATGTATTTTTTTGAAACTGAAAAGTCGTTCAACTTGCATTGATTTATGGTTTTATTGGTTCAAGTTGAAATTTGCGTTTAAATTTAGAGAAAGGTTGTACTGCTTTGGGAGAGTACTACAGAAAGTGTTGAGTTTAAAATATAACAGTTGTTTGACAAAATTCCAAAGCAATATAAAAGGACTTATGTTTATGCAAATGTTTGTGCTTATAGTTACCAGCTAACAGCAAAAACCAAATGAAATAGCCCAATTAAACTAGGCTTTCACATAAGTGGGTTATATACATTTGCAATACTTTGTATGCATCTTATGTTCGTACTTACAATATATCTGAACAGGATCCTGATCGTAATTAAATTGTAAGCACGATTAATAGGTGGCGTCTTGGACACTTTTATACGACGGTGAAATCAACGGTGATGCCATAGTAAACTTCATTTTAAGCACGTATCTCATCTTGTGTCATTCCAAAAGTTTCAATAAGCTTAACTCTTGGGCACGTGTATGCATTATTTGCCAACATTGACACTGGCTGAGTTTATGTAGTACAATTGGTAATTTATAGACAAAGCTGTGTGACGATCCAGTTTGGAAATGAAGGACACTATAATAGCCCAAACTGAATGGGAGCAGTTTGTTTTTGTTTTAAAACTTTTAATTTCCACTCTTTCCATAGGCATTGAAAAGGATAGTTTTATAATATGTCAAAATATTTTATTCTGTTTATAAAAAATTTAATCCATTAAATGGTGAGGGAAAAGTAATTGTCATGATCATTAATGGTAAAGGTCTGTTCACTGAAAATATACGCAACAAATAATGAATTCGATTAAAGATCGTTATCAATGAAGCTTGAATAAATGTTTAGATTAGTGTTCAGGAATTTTGTTTTTCTTCAAAGTGGTAGTGACAAGAGTGATAAATTATCAAAAACTTTGACAAGTGGAATAGTTGTTCCACTCTCATTGACGTAGACAAAATTCATTGAGATATAAACCTCAAAAACAAAGTTGTTGAAATACATTTTTAATACTTTTAGTAAGGCGGAATCAGTACCAGTAAAATCTTGGGTATATACACTCTGTCCAGTTAATTAAGCAACGACCTACCATTCCAGTGTATCTCGAAAACGGTTCTAGCCATTTAGCGGAAACTCACAGTGTAGGTTAGGCATCTATCATGGACATTGCGTGCCAAGTTTCAAAGAATTTGGTTTGGACGTGTAGAAATTATAGCAAACGTTTGAAAGTCATCAAAAATTAAGTGTCCAAAAAATAAAGCAACGATTTTAAACATTTCGTCTTTTTTTTCATCATTCCCATAGAATTGTATCCAAATTGGCTTCAAGGCATTTAGTAGTTAATTAGCTGACAGAATAATTGCAGTGAACGACTATATTTGACAAAAATTTAAAGAAAATAGCAAAAAACAGATGGTCACTCCCACTAAGAGACAATTGGTGTTCTTCAGTATACTAAAGCCACACTTTTCGTTCAAAATAAAGTTTTTATAACCTACAGCATACAAAATGTATGCAAAAAGTGCATTAAAACCTAATTAAGACAAAACACGGTCATTTTTGTATTCTACTGCCAGCTTAAGCCTGAATATTTACCATGAGGTTTTATGTAAATCTCTAAATTACATTACGATACTTTTAAAAACCAGCCAGATTTTCTCAATTTTATAAACAAACGTGTAGTTTTTATTAAAAACATGTTAAAAGCATTCCAATCTGTTCGAGTTTTGTCGGTTGAATTGAAATGTTGATCACCTATTTACATTTTTAGTTTATAAATTGACCTTTTCAGTTTTGTGCATGTTTGGCTTGTTTAGTCAATCAGACTCTGTATGCCAGAATTTCTTAAATACGTGCAAAGTATTGACTTGAAGTGTATAAAAGAGTGTAGTTTCATAGATACGTGTCCACCTTGGTCATAGTTTAGGTGACGTAAATAGTAATAGCTGTAAAATGCTCGTACATCACAATAGGTATATTTCGCGGTCACACCTCATTCAAGTTCATTTTAATGTAGAAGTTGCAATTCATTAACTTTTTGATTAAAATTGGCGTTAGAGTAACGCTTGATTTTGAAAATGATAAAATGTTACGTAATATTGAAAATAGTATAAGATAATATTTCAAAAATAAACAAAGGTCATGATTATTCGATGAATTCTGGAGTGACAAAGAATCCATAAATTTCCATTATGGTACCAAATTCAACGCGTTTTGTCATAATTAGGATTTAATGCCACTTTGCATGCATTTTAGGTTCTGTCGGTTCTAAAAGCTTTATTTTGGAGAAGAAATGTGGGTTTAGTATACTGAAGAATACAATTATTGTCCCTTAGTGGGAGTGACCATCAGTTATTTGCAATTTTCTTTGATTTTTTCCCAAATAAAGTCGTTCAGTGCAGTTAATCTGTTAGCTAATTAAATTTTAAATACCGTAACGCCAACTTGGATACAATTCAATGGGAATGATGAACAAAAAGACGAAATGTTTAAAATCGTTGCTTTATTTTCTGGACACTTAATTTTTGATGACTTTCAAACTTTTGCTATAATTCCTACACGTCCAAACCAAATTCTTTGAAACTTGGCACGCAATGTCCATGATAGATGCCTAACCTACACTGTGAGTTTCCGCTAAATGGCTAGAACCGTTTTTGAGATACACTGAAATGGTAGGTCGTTGCTTCATTAACTGGACAGAGTGTATAGGGCGTAGCTAACTTGATGCATATGTCAGTTTGTAAAAAATATTGGCGTACTTTGTTATGAGATTTTAAGTGCACATCGAATTCTAAATGCGGATTTCTACAATTTTTACTGTATTAATATTTGTAGCCGTGGCTACATCTACAGGATTTTTACGTCGTAAGAAATAAAAAGCACTTTTGAGTACTATTTCTTTTGTAAGTTAACTTAATGCGAGCTTGTTTTTAGCTTACAAACTACCTGGTACCGATTCGGTGTTCCTTGGAACTGTGGAGGACAAAAGTTACCTTACTGACCGGACAATCAAACGGGTAAGTTTTTGACAAATATATGCAGTGATAACTTCTGAAATACACATCGGGGTTTTTAAATGTGCTTTTTTAAAATCCATAAGAAAGAATTGGAATGAAGCTAAAGAGTTTTGCGCTAGTAGAAATATGAGACTTGCCAGCGTGGAAACCCCCGCACAGAAAGAATTTCTTGCCGGTGTTAACCATCCACAGTTCCAAGGAAGTATGTTATTACGCGCTTAAGTCTGATAAACAATTTATTAGCTCGCTGCTTCAGCAGAAGAGCTATTTAAGATGTTGTGTTTCCGTCTGTCTGTCCGTCGTCTGGCTGTCTGTCCGTCCGTCTACTTTATTTTTTAAACCAAGCAAGCTTAATTCAGACAAATATTTTCTAAACAGGATATACATCGACAGTGACATAGTTAATATGCGACCATAGCACCGAGCAATTTCTAATGGTTTACTACAGATGTTTATAATTTTTCAAAACTGTCTGAATTTTATCTTTTGCAGTATACTGGACTGCTGCAAGGGATACTAGGAGTACTCAACAGTTTGTTTGGGATCACAACAACATATCAATGTCTGCAAATTTTGATGATTTGGTATACTATATTGATGCTTGGACGTGTGTGGTGTTTGCAGTTGATCCTGTGAATATTAGGTATTCATCAACTTTATGTGAGATTTCGTCTACCAGTTACGGAGAGTTTGGTACCTTGTGCCAATCACTCTAAATAAATTGCGTTTAGTAAATGTTTTAAATTGTATTTTTAACTCTGCAAGGTCGCTAGTGTAGATAGCAGAAAATATTTGGTTTGTTTATTTCTGAAAATAATATATTCGTTAAATTGCTTTACATTTCACTTTTTACACAAACAGAACAAAGAAAAAAAAGCATGTCTTGTTAATTTGGAAACTGGGACATGGGCTCAGAGAAGGTCTTCATAGTGTTAATTTTATACGAGTTCAAAGGCTTGCGTTTGTTTAGGTTCAATGTTTGTTCATCGTAACCTTGACAGCTTCAATATTTTTGTTTGTTCACTCTGGACTCTGAAATTACTCCTCCACTTGTGTCAAATTGATGACTTTGTTCCATGACTAAATATGACTTAATGTTACACACGTGCCGATAAATATAATTTGTCACATTGAGCAAATAACAAACTTGTAAACAAAGCTCTTGAAAAAGCAGATATTTAACATGAGTTTGATTCAACATATTTTCTACGATATCGTTACTATATAAGCTGATGCAAAATTAGTATTTGCTTTAATTAAACAAAGGCAACAAACTATTAATGTTTGAATTTTTTTACCGAAACGGCAAAATGTGGAGTCCCATTACAATACTTTTATCACTACTAGCAGCTTTGGCTTTGGCTAAAGCTGCACCACGTAAGAAATTTAAAATACTTACGAATTTTGTTTATACCTAAATACCTATTATTGTACGAATATTGTAAAACTTAGTAACTCACTTATTTGGAATAGCTTACAAAATACCTGGAACCAACTCACTATTTCTTGGCATCGTTGACGGCAAAGGTTATCTAGCAGACGATTCTGCCCCTATGGTGAGCTACAAACACAATTGTTTCTAATGTGAACATATTTTTCTTCGTTTATATTGAATTATGATACTTCCTTAATTAGAGTTGGACGGCTGCAAAAGAACATTGTGCAAGTCTGGGAATGAGACTTGGTGGTGTTGAAAATGCGGTAGAGAAGAACTTCATTGCTGCCATTAACAATTCCCAATTTGTGGGATGTACGTAATTTTTACAACCGTTTGCGTGTATTTGCTTTTTTTACTGTGTTAGTGTTTTCGTTAATCTGTAATTATTTGTTGTATGCGTAGTATACTGGACCGCTGGAAGGGACGCTCGAAGTCCTCATCAATTTGTTTGGGATGACAACTCCAAATTGGTGTCTGAAAATTTTGACAGTTTGGATTATTATACATCAGCGAGGTCTTGTTTGCTTCTTTGGAGTCAAACTGGTGGTAATAAGAGATACGAGTCGTTTTATTGCGAGGAAGCATTAAACGCTAATCGCCCGGTTGGCGCCTTTTGTGAATCAATTTAATTGTATTGAAATTTTCAGGCGTTTATAAAATTATTGAAATAAAACATTCAAAAATATTAAGTACCAAATGAATTTCGTTTCTGCGAAAGTTTTTATACATTAGGTTTATTTTAAAAGTAAATTTCCAGCACCTTTTTGTGAAATTTGACAAACTATTACCTATCACATCTCACATTGTACTGGAAATTATGCTAAACAATATTCCAATTCAAGTCGTATTGGGATGTACGCAATGAATCATGTTTCAGTGCCAGGCATACATAAACAAAAGGTCGTTCATTGGCACAGTTACTATGTTATTTTCCCCCGGGGGGCACATGTGGAATAAGCCCCTTTACCCCGCAAAGATTGCTCTCCAGCACGGGGTAATGTGAGATTGTAAAGAATCCACATCTAGTGACCATACAGCGCCATTTTACAGCGAAATATGCTATGAGGCTAAAGTTTGGTCATACAATTTTTCGAAATATATTGCCGGAAATAGGCGTCAGCTTGATTCTTCGATGTCCTGGAGAGATAACTAAGAAAGGTCACTGAAGGTCTGGAAGGCATCTCCAAGGTGCTTGTTGCCACCTGTGCGAATGAACGATTTTTTCCACATGTATGGTGCCAGGATCATTTCCTCTCACATCTGAAAGGGAATATACTGGAGACAAGTTATGTTCCCACAAATATTGTTGCAAAGTTTGAACCTGTCGTACCTGTTCTGAAAATAGTAGTTAAAAAGGAGAAAACTAACATCAGAAGCTGGATTTGACAGATCAGTTATGTAAAGATTTAAGGAATGATGTCAGTAGTCGAATTGATCTTCTACATTGACATGCCAATCCTAATTATTAATATGACATAATGACATTCCATGAAGTTTAACTAGTTCTCTGAGTAGTTTATCACTATAAAGAGTAATCAATCTGTTAAGTTGTCAACTTATGGAAAAAAACAACATATATTTTGCATATAAGAGCAAACAACAACACAATGTTTGAAAGTCTCATCTGTTAAAACAATTGGAAATTCCAAAAGCAATAGATAGGTGTAAAGTTCAACCGTTTAATACATATGGCATTTTGAGACACAACACGCAACAAAACATTTCAATGATAAGAAACATCCATATTAAAAACTGCTCACTGCTGTGGTACCAAGTTATATATGCCAGTTTATATCTGCTCAGTTTAGGGGTCATCCATTAATACCGTCACTTAATGTAAAAATCGCTACCTTTGGACCACTGACTGACCCCTGTCATTATGATGTCACTTTTTGAATTTACCACTTACCCACCCACATGTCGTGTCACCTGAAGTTTTATATAACTAAAGTATCAATATTTTATTATTCTTGCAGATACATAATTTGATATGGACTTAGGAATGTCTCGCAAAGAAACTCTCGTTGCAAAATATTTTATTCCTAAACGCCTTTAACGGCTGCATTACAAAAACGAGTGTTACTTCTGGAATGCATACTGTGGCATACAAAAATCGATTTCAGCATGATTTTGACTATTTGTAAAAGATTTTAAAACTGGAACAAGTAATTTTTAATGCTTGAATTTGAAATCCCCAAGAGTTTGAGAAACCAAAAGTTAAACCAAACTGCTATAAGCTGTAGCACAGGAAGTGCTTTAAGAGACAACGAAAGTAGCGTGTTGCAAAAACATTGTTCAAGATACAATGTTCTAAGCTTTAACAATAATTATTAATTAAACAAAACTAAATGCAACGACAAAGAGTTAAAATGTGCTTTGCTTCTGAGAAATTAATTAGCATATATATTTAAATCTTTGGTGTTATGGTAGTGACGTCACTTTTGCCCTTTACCACCCACCCTCCCAAGTCACTGGTCGTCACCTTCACTGACAGACTACTGACTGACCCTAAAAAGTGACGTCGTTAGTGGATGACCCCTTCAAAATATGTAAAGCAATAATACAAAAGTTATAATTTAAACGGGTAAAAAACACAAAAGGGCATAGCATCTCTGTGAAAATCACATTTTCAGGTGTTTATATAAGTGTTAAAAATTTCATATTTTTTGTCACTGTTGGAGTGAAAAGACTGTGACAGAAGTGTTTATCTGCAAAAATAAAAATGTTCGACAAGAGGATTAAATGCTCCTCGAGCTCTGACGTAAACAATATTCACCATTATAAAAATTCGGAATAACAATTCAAAGTTAAAAGTGTATTAAAATAAGTCTAATTCTGAATATATAAAGGATGCGGATTAACTTGTTCATGTGTCAGTTGTGAAAAAGCTGGAATTCGACTTGATTTTCGTAAGTTTTGCATACACATTGACATATTATGATAAATATGTTGAGCAAACGTTATACTAGTAAGCAAAACTGACGAAAAAATAAATTGATTTTGATTCAACCTTTTTCGTAAGATTCCGTTACTATGTAAGTTGCCGCTAACTTAGAATTGGATTCAGCCGAGCCATCGCTGCAAAGATTCTAGCATTTTAAAAAAGCTGTACGTCAAAACCAACGACAAAATGTGGAGTTTTGTTACAATAATCGTATTACTATTTGTAGCTGTGGCGTTTCCTGAGGCTGCACCCCGTAAATAATCTAAAATTACTTTAAACATTAGATAGTTTAAAACTAAAAGTTTAAGTTTTTGCACTAAAAATTGTTAAAATATTTAATTGCTAGCTTACAAACTACCTGGGACCAATTCGCTATTTCTTGGCATCGTAGATGGCAAAGGCTATCTTGCGGACGGCTCGTCTCCTATGGTGACTTGTAAACCTGCTTTATTTTAAACATGTATATTTTTTCTCCCTTATACTTAGATACTTTCCTAAATTAGGATTGGAATGCTGCAAACGAATTTTGTACTAGTAGTGGTATGAGACTTGCCAGCGTTGAAACTGCTGCAGAGAAGAACTTTCTTGCTGGCATTGATCATCCCCAGCATCAGGCGTGTACGTATTTTTACAATCGCTTATATGTATTTGCTCTGCAACTCCATTGTGTTTAGTAATTTTTTATCTGTACTTGTAACTATCTTGTTGATAACTTTATCTGTCTTCTTCATAGATTATTGGACCGCCGGAAGGGACGCTAGAAGTCCACAACAATTTGTTTGGAATCACAACGGCAAATCCTTGTCTGAAAATTTTGATCGATTGTCCTTGTATTATCCTGAGAGGTCGTGTGTACTGTTTAACAGTCGAACTGGCGCTAAGACTTACGAGTCGGCTCGATGCGAGGCGCCATCTAGCATCAATGGGGAGTTTGGCGCGTTGTGTGAGACAATCTAATTGTATTGTAATTTTTAGTATTTTAACAAACTTACATCAGCAAAATTAATGAAGTAAAAAACTGCAAAATCAATAAATACCAAACAAATCATAATCATGTTTCTGTGAAAAATTACATTTCTCTATGCCTGAGCCAATCTAGCTGACTATTTGATCTACCACTTTTGATCTTTTGGGTGGTCTCTTGAACCATTATACAAGTTAGTTACTAGTTGTAACTTATTCTGTATGACAGTCTGACTGAATTCACTGGAGCACTGTCTGATTGCATTTAATTCAATCAGTTCAATATTAGTTACGAGTCGTCACTGACGACTTCGACTTTTGAAGAATACACGAATACTAAATATCGGCAAAAACTACTCCGTACTTTCTCAGTACATAATTTTATGTCATGCATATTTGTCTTAAGCGGCTCAAGGACATATTGGATGGATATCTATATCATGTGTTCAAGCATTTCAACCTTAGTCCGTTATCTTTGTGAACCATTCTGTGTTTAGTCAATGATAATCATTGGCGTTTAATAAAATACCTTTTATAAACCACATTCTAATCATTGTTTAATATACCACGATAACCACATAAACTATGTACATCGTAGATATGATTATATGGATGTGCAAAAACTGTAATAAACAGTCATTCATATACAAACAAGCAAAACAAGTTTGTTCATATAGATACTGATCAACCAGTTGGGTTAGGTATTAAATTATGAAAACAACAACCTACGCATATACTAGAGAGCACATAGCTCAACTCACAACACATGGTTCAACAATACATTGACAGTCTCATCTTTTGGATATGTGATTGGAAAATCCTGGCAGCAAGTATTATGTGTAAAGTCCAACCCCAACCTTTTAGTCATATGTTATGATATTTTGTGACGCAAAATCCATTTTTGTCGGCTAAGGTATCAATACATATTATGTCACTTATAAACATTTTGAATGTCATGTCGGTAAAGCTAATATTATCAGGAAAACCACTTGATTGAAATATGAATTGGACACTTGTGCTTTAAAGATGTATACCTGTGCCTAACCAAAGCACATCAATGATAAAAGCCATATAGTAAGCAGCAAGCTAGCAACACAAACATGAATAAATAATTCTGTCAAATGAATAGTAATTCTGCGAAATGTATAAATATTTCCGCGAAATGAATAAAGTGTTAGCACGTGCCAACGACTACATTTTGCATGTAATGAATGTAACTGTAAACGAAACTCTTGAAAAAGATTAATTTGAATCTGACTCAACAAGATTTTTAATCATCGGAGTATATATACCTGTAACTAGCAGAATGAATGTAATCATAGTTATTCAGCAATTCTAACCATTCTTTACTAAATAAGTCTATAAAAATAAACTAAAGAAATATGTGGGGTTTGGCAAAAGTTGTTACTTTACTTTATGCAGCAGCGGCTTTGTCCGAGGCAGCTGTACTACGTAAGAACTCTAAATCAATCGGAATCAATTTTTTCTTGAAACAAACTTAAACAGAATGAAACAATATTTTCTTTGTTATCAGCTTACAAGCAACCTGAAATCGAGTCGCTATTTCTTGGCACTGTAGAAGGCAAAAGCTACTTTGCTGACGATTCAGTACCGAGATGTAATCGAATATTGAGTTGCTTCTTTAGTACAGCCGTTCACTAATACTAAAATTTATTGTAGAATTGGACTGCCGCCAAGACATTTTGTGGTAGTATCGGCATGAGACTTGCAGCTGTTGAAACCGTCGCTGAGAAAGACTTTCTTAAAAGCCTAAACAATACTCTGTTTGACGGATGTACGTAAATTTGAAAGAAACGTTGACTTGTTTAGGAGTTTATATTGTGGATATTGCCTTGATGTTTTATGATGTTCTCTGATTTTGAAAGATTACTGGACCGCCGGAAGGGATGCTTTGAATACGCAACAGTTTGTTTGGGATCACAATTCTGTATCGGTGTCTGAAAATTTTGAGCTTGACAGCTTTGCTTATTACACTGTTGCTAGAGCTTGTGTGTTATTCCAGAAACGACAAGGTGGTGTATTATATGAATCACATCCATGTGTGGCCTCATATAGCTCTCTGGGAGAGTTTGGAGCGTTGTGTGAATCAATTTGATCATACAGTTGTAATAAAATTCCAAACGTTTTGAACAATAAATTGCTTGAATTATAATACATAAACAATATGATAGCAACTTACATCTGAAACACTATTATATCCAAAAAAGAACATATGACATTCAGTCTTGGCATAAAAGGAGCATTTTACTAAGGATTCTATGTGCAATAACAGTCTATTCCACGGGAAGTTGGATAAATGTTTATTGCTTAATCATTACATGTATTGCTGTTACATTGCATTTCATCAAGAACATTGCGACCTGATTGCATTTAACATAAAACCAAACATTAAAAATTCAGTCGGTTATCATCGTAGTTTTTGTGCAAAGTCGATGTTTGTTTTAATCTTTTTATAACAGACGCAATATGTGTACAATTTTGCTCTATATATTTTTGTGCAACTCTCACAAGACACAAAATATCTATACGGTATAAAAATGCATCTGAATTAGTGAAACGTATAAAGTATGGACATATAAGTGTGTGCTGAAGATAAAAAACGAAATAGCATCAATGTTAATATCAGTTATCATTTCATGATATGACATGTCAAGTTGACATTGTCAACATCCCAACATTTTTGAGCGTAGAACCGTTTGCTGTAAATGGTGAAGGCTACGCCTACTTCCGACACAAAATAAAGTCATCATATTCGTATTTCATGAACTTGTCTGTCTGTTTATTGGCGTCAAAATGCAATATTGATGAATTCAAAACTTGGCTATTTTTGAATAAACATAAACGAGTAGGGGAAGATTTTGTAACATTAAAAACTACAAAAAGTCCATTATTTTATAATTGTCCATTTAACTTTAACTGCGATTATTAACTTCCCGCCACCATTTCCAAACGAAATAAGAACGCCATTTGAGTATCCGGTGTCCAAAGTTCCAAAAAAGAATTATGCTAATTTTAAAGACTTGTGCTGTATAAGCTGCAATTTTGGCTTGACTAAATTATATTATTTAGCGTTTATTATCAGATACCGCGTTTTATACAATTTTATTGCACGGAAATCAATGAAACATATAGTGGGCCAAGTCATAACTAGGGTAGCTTGGCAAACACATGGTGATATAAAACGCATGATGATTAAGAGCTATTAAGGATGAAGTTCAATGAACAAGCAGGTAGAATACAATCGGTTTGCTATCTTATTTGTTTACACACTGTAGTGTAAATCTGCAGTGCATTTGATGAACGTATTCCAATACAAATTCATCTTTTAAGTTTATTTACTTATGCTGCAAAATGATATTTTAATTTTTTGTGTGACATTTAATGAGGAATTTTCGTTTAAACATTTTAAAATGTGTGACTACTCCATCATTTTTATATTATAAGCTGTAATATTCTAAACTACACATTTTTGCTTTAAAACACTGACTATTGTTTTGATTGTTTATCCAGGAGAGCACAAAAATAAATCCTCTGAAGCAGTATGCACAATGGATGACCAGACAAGGTTTGTTATCAGTCAGACCTTTTATCTGTTTGCACATTGCAATGCAAATCTGCGTAAAATATGATGTAAGCAATGTTATGTCAACTTTTTGCGTAACATTTACTGACAAATTTTCTAGCAGCGTTTTAGCATGTATGCGTATACACGTACTTTTAACATTATATGCTGCAAGATTTTAGACTAACGATAAATTATTCCCTGGATAAAAACTGAATTTGATTTTGTGCGATGTTTATTGTATATCCAAAAATGTACAAAAATTTTACTGCATGTCTACCGTTTAACCAATAATACTATGAAATTACGTTGATCAATAGCAGGAATTTTTTCTAAAAATAATTTTTCTTCTGCTAGAAAGTTAGTGCTAAGTCAATCTTTGAATGTAGCGTGTGTATGGAAAATCGTAACTATACTGAACTTGAAACTTTTTATTATCAATAAAATAGAGAAAACGCATGAAAACAGTGCAAGTTAACGTTTCTACAAATTTGTGTTGCAGTTACGATGTTTTTATACCAAACCAGAGTGGAGCGGCAAATCAATTTAAAACATTGGAAGCAAGCCAACCATTGTTTTATCCGATTCCTTGAATTGTTACAATAGATCGTTTCAAAGCTAATGGGAAAGTTTTTAATATACAACAAATTGTATTCAAGATTAAAAATTTAATGTGTTTTGTAAATATAAGTTGTAGAGCATTGTTAAAAATGTACACTGCTGTATCTAGGCCTTACATATTTTCCGAATATCTTATCTTATGTGTACTGACCTTGTATTAAATGGGCAACAGAGCAATTGGAAAAGGTGCCTTTATAAGCTAATATGGAGTTATTAAGAACATTATCGCGCAGCTGACTTAAAACTAAGTTTTTTTTTGTTTTAAGCCAGCTGAGCGACCCAGCCACGGTTTTAACATGGCTTTTAAGTCCATAAGGTACTTTCTAACATATTCACTACTCTGTGTTCATGTCTAAAAATATTTAAACAAGAATACTACCGTGATTAAATGGTCATTATGATTAATAGGTGGGGTCATAGACGCTTTGCCGCCGCTTTGTGTAATGCTGGCATGCTACCTCAAATTATATCATATCATGTGGTAAACATATGCAAATATAAATAATGCCCAATGCAGAAATTGGTAGAGCTGTAAACGTGTACACGATTTGACCCTTCAAAATTTCGTGTCGTGTACAAGCAAACACGATATTATTTTTCCGTGTTCGTTTCGTGTAGAAGCTAAACGTGTTGTGTTCGTTTCGTGTTTAGCAGAACACGATAAAAACCGTGTACAAATCGTGTACAGTATACAGTTTAAATAAGAACAAAATTGTATTCATTGCGACTAGATGTTGAAACGGTTTAGTGGTTCTTGATTTTAATCAAGATTTGAACAACTTTTACACATAAATTGGCTTTATGTCCACTGAACAATTAAAAAATAAGACTGTTTTTGGAAACATGATGAGGTTTTGTCCTAGTGTGGCATAAGAATTCAGTATGAATAAAAACTTGTCAAACACACACGTTTTTCAACCGTGTTCGTTTCGTGTATTGGAATACCGTGTACAAAACGTTTCGTGTACAGCCAAATTTGTGTCGTGTTTCGCTCTACACGATGTGCACACGACACGGTTTTCATCCGTGTACACGCGTGTACGTGTACACGTTTACAGCTCTAGAAATTGGTCCAACGGTTCTTGTTAGTTTTTATTTTTGACTACCAGGCTTACTAATGTGCTTCAAAATTTTCATTTTTTTATTTACCATGATATATCTCACACAATGTTTTACGGGGATTTGTACACAAATCAACTACAATGGTGCCCTCAATTCCATCGTACGCTAAACAGGATTGAACTTCAAGATCATCTCTGAACCTAAACGGCACTCCCGGGTTAGAAACAGTTATGTTGTTGCCTTCCCACACAAATTGAGAAACTCTTTGAGAATCTCTGCCTGCTGTCCAAAACCCTGTTAAAATTGGTAAAAATGTTGTACTGAGAAATATTAAAAATTGTCCTACTTCTACTTACATCCTGTAAACTCTGGCGTATTTCGTTGTTCTTCCAGAAGTTTTGCTTGACCGGTAGAATTAATGCTTGCTAGACCCATATGAGACTCAGCACAGGCTTCCCTTGCTTCAAACCATGTCTACATATTCAAAATCAAAATATTACAATGAATAAACGACTTTATATTTCAGATCAATTTTAATAACAGATTCCTACCCGCGCAGGCTCCTTTTCTGCGAAAAAACCTTTTCCATCCACGCTTCCCAAATACACCATACTGCTTTTTATGTTTCCGTAATCTAAGAAACAATAACAACCATTTCAATAGAATAAAAAAATTGCGTTTATTTATAATACAGTTACCTTCCACATAGTTATTTTCATTGGAACACACGGACACATTTAAGAGTGTAGCCAACACCACGTTGGTGAAACCTAACAGCTTTACACGCATCATAGCACTTTGTAAATTTTATTCATCAGACAGCAGAGTAACAGACAGAAAAGTTGTTTCTTGGGGAACTTTCGTGCACTGACTTCAGTTTGTTAAAAATAAATAAATTCCCTAGCTTTTATACAAGCGTAAAATATATAATCTGGTGATGTTGGACAAACCTTAGTTTTACATACAGCTATTTGGTTAGATTATGTACAGATTCAAGCACAAATACTGACAGGAAAACTAAACTTCACGTCCTTTTATTTGATGTCGTGCAATGCATTCACTTTTCTTGCTTATCTACAACTCATCAACAAAACTGTCAAATTTTAGCAAACTAACTTAACAGAATTGATTACAAAAAATACTAGGTACGATGACAAAAGTAAAAACAAAGTTGTTGACAATGTTTTGTAACTACTTGAAAAATCTGAAACTCAGGAAAACCCAGAAAGCAAGTTCAGCCTTAACCACGTGTGGCATTTTGTAACGCACAAATCACTTGATTAGGTAACAAGCGCATTTGCACAGGAATGCGAGCCAAAAAACCTTAGTTTTTTACATAATGCTTCAGCACAATATACCAAGTTCAGTATACAAACAAAATATGATTAGGGTCTTCGATTGATAATATCTGGTTCAAAAGAGAATTTTATCTATACGAGAACCTGTCATTGTGGTTGCCAAAAAATGAAACAGTAAATGCGGGGAATGAAATTTTTACCGCAACATGCAAAGGCAAAAATTACGTGAATCACATAATAGTTGCTATCAGTCACTAATAAGTTTATGTTTACAAGCGATTGGTTTACGCAACATGTTTACCAAACGCAGCTTGCGTAACCTCACAGTTTGATGCATGTATTCAGAATGCAAAATTGCATTTTAAATTTGGATAACTTATCTTGTGTAAAATGTTAACTTCATGCACATAAATACACGATAAGAATTAATTCCTTTATACGTGCGTGTTATGCAAAAATATTGGTTCAAGGTGCTCATTCATTGTCATTATGGTTTATTTTTTTGCATACAAGTTCATACCAACCACTTTGAACCACCTATTTTACGTCCTGTTATAGCATGACAACGTGCCCACCGGTTCCAATGTTGAGTTTGCTTATTCGGTTATCTACCTACATATTTGCAATAATGAAATATGTTTTTTTCATTAATTACAACCGGTTATTACCAAGCAAACAGAAAATTGCAATTTTGAAATTCAAGCATGAAATATTCGTATCATAACTTATAACAAAATGATTGGCCTTTTTTATTCCTAACAAAGCCAGTTGCACACAATAAGCTTTATTGCCGACAGACTCACGTAACTATGTGGATTCGTTCGTAACTTATTGGTTTGTATTTAAACTGGTGGAATCAATAAATATAACACTGTTTGCATTTCAGTTTAGTATTGAACGACATTTTAATAGCCCAAATAACAGACAATAACTCAAGTACTTTTAGATTCCAAGAAAAACAAGACCACTGTTTGATAAGATCCTAAAAATTGCCGCGTTTTAAACTTTTGATTTTACGAGTACTTACATGTAATTTTATAAAATATTGGACATATGTATCTGTTCCCAGAAAATATACGTAATAATTCATTAATTATTGATTGATTACTATTGATTGATTTGCCACCAACTGATATCATGATGATAATTCCGACATCCCAAGTGCATACTATAAAGTTAAGGAATTTTACGTTGTTTTTGCAGTTGGAGTGACAAGACTGTGAGAAGTTCGACCAGGGGATTAAATTTTCCATGTGGTCTGACGTAAACAAAATTCAGTAAGCATTATAAGTGCTTAAAAACAAAGCCGTTCAAGGTTAAATGTGGATTAGAATAAGTTCGATTATGGGTATATAAAGAATGCAGATTAGTTTGCTTGTTTGTCAGTTGGGAAAAAAGGAAATTCTGTTTGTTTTAAATGCGTTTTTCATACACATCGACACCAATATGCGGATTTCTACAACTTTTTCGTTACTCTTATTTACATCCGTGGCTTTATCTAAACAGTTGCTGCATCGTAAGAAACCTAAAAATTCCTAACGTTCTATTATATTTACTAATTTACATGAAGTTAATTAATTAACGCAAGCATTTTTTAGCTTACAAACTACCGGGAACCAAGTCATTATTTCTTGGTACTGTAGAGGGCAAAAGTTACCTTGCTGACAGGGAAACAGCACGGGTAAGTTGAAATCGAACAATAGTTAGTAGGAAAAACATTATAAGGCACTCTGTGCATCAATTAGTTCATTTTGTATTATAATCTTTAAGACTTGGGATCAAGCAAAGGCGTTTTGTGACGGTATCAATATGAGGCTTGCTAGTGTGGAAACCGTTGCACAGAAAGAATTCCTTGAAGGCTTTAATCACACTCTATTTCAAGGATGTACGTACTGTTTATAAACTTAATATTTTAATCTGTTTAACAATGCTTTTGTAAGATTAGACCACATTGCATTTGATTCTGCCCTTTCAGACTACTGGACTGCTGCAAGGGATGCCAGGAGTCCTCAGCAATTTGTTTGGGATCACAACAATGTATCTCTGTCTGGAAATTTTGACAAACTGAATTACTATCCTAATGCCAGGACGTGTGTTGTATTTCATATTTTTAATGGTTCGCCGTGGTATGCAGCCACGTTTTGTGAGGTGTCTTCCATCGATTTAAACGAGTTTGGGGCGTTGTGTGAATCAGTTTAATTAAAATACGCGTGTTTAAATTGTATTAAATTTTAATAATCCCATGCATTGTCTCTTGCAAGCAAAACCGAAACATTTAATTTCATTATTTCTGAAACTGAAAACTTTGTGACATTGCTTAGAATTTTATTCTACTTTCTTTAATACGAACAGACTTGACATTCATACGCATGGTTTATGATAATCCCAGTAAATTTGTATTAATATGAATTTCTAACAAAGCGAGCACTGATAAATACCTAGTGATAAGCACCTAAATACATCTACACTTCCAATTCGCTGTAGAACGTAAAGACGAAGTTCTTGTTTTATCACATAATATAGTAATCACACTTAATTAAAGAAAACACTTACCTTATGTCCGGTCCCAATATTGTAATGGAATACTTTTGCGGTAACATTCTGGATTTTAAATACAAATTTTTAACTGGGCTTATTTACTTATACACAGTTCATGACAGAGCCCTTCAAATTCGAAGGCAGTTATTTCTGTCACTACATTTAAGTACAACAAAAATTTAATAGGCTTAGTATAAATTGTTTTAATATATAAAGTATAAAGTAAAGAAAGATATAATGGTTTTCAAACTACTACGTAATAAACTGGAAATAACCAACGTTCTATAAGAATTGTACCTGTTTCTGTCCCACGGTATGAAACACTCTAAACACTTCGGGCGAATCCGGTGTAAACGTGTTAAAAAGCACTTGAGTCGTCTCGTAGGAATTTGCCCCATGAAGTTTCATAAAAGGGGAATGAGGTGCTACTGATTAAAAAAAAATAGGCATGTAATTTTTTACCCCTAAATAAACATTAAACCATCCTCTTATTATCATACCTCATCCTCTCGTGCCAAGAAATTAATCATTATTAGTGTTCACGAGCATATATGCATGTACGTCCTCATTTGTCAGGAATGCATTCGAATAGAAGCCAGGTCTGCTTGGCTCAGATAGATGAAATTGAATAATTTTCTCCAGCGGCACCGTAAAAACCTAATAAAAACTAACATTGAAAATGACATTGGTGACGTTATTGTTTAGGCAACGGAAAATGGTGTTGTGCCAATGGATCATGATAAACCTTTTGCTGTGGATTAATCTGTAGAAGACACAGAGACACCAATGATCAGAACTGCCATATGCGAATTTTTGTGTCTACGTTACGGTGCCAGAGCTAAAGGTCATAAAAGCAGCAGATGTATGGCTGAAAACCGACCCATTCATTCGATACAACAAGCAGACAATGTCTCTGTAGCATTTGTACGCAGGAATGGGTCTCTAATATCAGTATCATTTAAAAACTTGCATCTCAAAAAAAAATGAAAAACTAGAAAATATTTATATTTGATGACTTTGTAGGAAGTTAAGTCATCGTTCACCGTATTTCATTTCCTAAGAAAGATACATGCCTGACTATAAACGTACTTGCTGCGATTTCCTTAAAAACTACATTTGCTTCCACGTTATTGGGAAAGTAGTACTTCAGGACAAAGTAGAGTTGCAACCAGAACCGGAAACTGGTGGCTTCGGATATAAGAGGACCAGGATGTCTAAAAAATTAAGCAACTCACTGAAAAAAGATTAAAATATATAAAAGGCTGTACTCTGAACTTGATTTTGAATAAAATGACAAAAATAATTGTTTACCCCTCAAAAAATCATTTAAGGGCTAATAATGATTAATTTTTTGGCACGAGAAGATGAGACATGATAAAATGAGGAAAAACAAATGTTTTTTTCATGGTCGTCTGATATATTCCCATTAAAATATTCTTCTTGCTCAACGTCTGAATGTTATGATTGAATTAAGAGATGGTGGTTTTACTCAAAGGTTGCATACGGGTGGTACGGGTGGTTTATGTAATGAGTATAGTGACTATGTGGGGTTTTAATGTGGGCTCCCATATCCACGCTAGAAAATTCTGGAATTTGCAAAATCACTGGTTTCGCATTCCATATTTATACCTTCGAGGAATTGACATGAACGCTGATGATTTATTCAGGTTATAAACATGTTGATTGCGTATCAGAAACAGACCTAGCAAAACTGTGAGGATTATACTGCAAATAGTAAGCAGTTCTTAAAAACTGACATTGCAATTACACAGCAATGTTGTATTTATGCAAAATATAACATCCAAGATAAGCAGGGATTAACATTGCAGTGTGTAAACAAGAAAGAGTTAGATTGATAACAAATTCATGCTTGCTGTTAACTTTTACGTATATCCTTACACTATGAAATCAACAGGTGTTTATCTACACACATTTTTCTGCATTTTTTATATAATATATATTCAATGGGCTCATGATGTTCACTCATTACGTAAATGAAAAATAACAATAATTGTAATACTACAATGAATTAGGCGCACATATTTCATTAAAGTTATTCCTGACCAATTACCCCTGTAATTAAGGAAATAATTTATTGAAGTTATTGAACCCTGTTTCACACAAAGCCCCAAAGTCTCCGTAAACGCTGGCTGGATTTTCACAGAAAGTTGACTCATACGTCTTGGCACCGGTTCTACTATTAAACAACACACAGGTTCTAGCGCTTATGTAATAACTTAAATTGTCAAAATTCGCAGATAGCGATACAGTGCTGTCATCCCAGACAAACTGGTTAGGACTTCTGGCATCCCTTCCAGCAGTCCAGTAATCTGTTACCGACACAAAAATTACAAATTAAATCGGTTTTATGTAAAACTAGTGGAAATTACGAGACACTAAAATACAGTGCAACCTCTCTATAACGTCACCCCAACGGAATCCAAAAAAAGTATGTTACATAGAGGTGACGTTATTCGGAAAACCCCTGAATAACGGCTTTGTACGCTATAAGCTAAACTTTATAAAGCAAACAAATACGTTATAGCGTTTGGTACTACAAAATAAATGTGTACAAATGGTGGACACAATTAATAATTAACGAAAACAGATGCCCAAAAATAAAATAAACTTTTACAGGTTGTGTAAAATTTTAACTGTAAATTTTTAGTTGCAAATAACTGAGCAGTTGGCAAACAATGAGTACGTTAACTTTTCCTAATTAAGTCGAGAAAAGTTTGAGACAGAGTAAGAATTATCAGCATTGAATCTTGTGAAATCTCAGGCTTTCATTCGGAAAGAAATGATTCTCTTTTCGTTTTGCCTTCTCAGTAGACTTCCTGCTGACATCTAAATCCATGGTTAAATTTTAATCTTTAGTCAATCTAGCACGCACAAGCAGTTCATAAGCTTACTTGTCCGCAAAAGCGGAGTGGGCATGAACTCCTTTCATTGCAAGGAGGCACATAGTACTGTATTTGTGGTTAATATTTACCAAACTGTACGGTATAAAGAGGGAGTGATTCGCCGTTGGCACTGATTTGCCTGAGTTTACGTTTTAAGAAGGCATGTTATTCAAAGGGTCATTTTAAGGGAAAACGCATTGGGGATTACTGTAGGGTGCCGATATTCGGAGGTAACGTTATTCGGGAGTTCGTTATACTGAGGTTGCACGTAGTACATACATCCTTGAAACTCAGGGTTGTTAACCACAGCAAGGAACTTTTTCTGGCCGGCAGTTTCCACACTGGCAAGACTCATTCCAAGACTCTCACAAAATAGCTTGGAATCTTTCCAATTCTAATAAAAAATAATGAGAGGACAATGTGATATACAGAGTTTTTTTAGTTTTTTTTTATATAAAAAGATGCATGTCAAAAATTTACTCGTGGTTCTGTATTGTCAGCCACGTAGATTTTGCCATCAGAGAACCCCAGAAGAATGGCTCCCGTACCAGGTACTTTATAAGCTATACCAGTAAAGAGCTTTTGATACTTTTGAGCAGTTATTTTAAAAAGCAACATTTTTTAAAAAGCAATATTTGAAAAAAGAAATTTTTAGGTAATTTCATATCTCTTACGTGGTACAGCTGCTTGAGATGAAGTTATTCCAATGAAAAGTAATGTTATCACAAATACGTAGCCCCACATTGTTCTTATTTGAGTGAAATGTTTCCGAAAATAAGGTAAATGGTTTTTAACACTATTGAAACTGGCACATTTACTAAATCAGTTGCGCTTTTATACTCTAACGACATTACAAAACATTCTCTACTAGAAGTAGCTTGGAAACACGGAAGTATTTGTTTTAAAAGCTATATTTACAAGACTTAATTTTCAAATAGCGAATTATACTGACGTCAGATTTGGAAACTTTCCGTAAAATAATTTGGAACCAAAACACGCACGTGACGGTCATTGACTCCAGATAATATTATTAGGGAAATTGAGTAGAAGTAGCACGTATAAAAATCAAACGCCCAGAATAACCAATAAATTTTATTACAAATACACTAACATAAATCAATAAACTAATTCACACAAGCGATTTTTTGACGAGTCAATATCAACTGCTCCATTGCAAACTTTACGGAGTAGATACAAATGCAATCATTTTGTTTTGTCCTCGTAACTACACATTTTGCAAACTGCAATAATTTTCTTGGAATTGTAATCTGGAACTCTTACTAATGTTGTTATCAGTGTGCCACTCCCTCTCAAATAGAAAGGTCATTCACTTTATTTAATGAATAACAGTTTGCTTTTAACCACGCAAGCATTTTATGCATAATTGATTAGTTTTTGAACAAAATAATTTTATTGCCATCTGCGTATCAATTGATAAGTTGGAAGGTAAGTTGTTGTGGAACAGTTGGAAGTTACGCAGAACGCAGAACAGCGGCGCTGTTTATCTGAAACAAATTTTGTAGCTTTTCCCAGCGATTTATTAATGTACATAAAATCACAAAAGATTATCATATTCGTCCAAAGTCTGCATCGGTCATCTCAAGCTATGTTGGCATTGCATGATTTTATTTAGGAGAGGACCGAGAATATACACGTTACACTTTGCTTTGCAAAAACAACGCAAAAACCGTACAGGTTGATCGGTTGACGTGGCTTCCACGTCAATACGAGTGCGGGTTGGAATCAGATAGGAACCACCTACACGACCTCTTATACTACACCAATTCCCCTTGTGTCTCTTAAATTCCTACGTCCACCGGGAAAAACGACCAAAAACAATAAGAGAACTAAAAAGGGATATTGACCAACAATATAACAACTATAATTGTAATCGGCCGCTTACTTATTCCAACATAATTTATTTTCCTGCCTATTTTTAGATCTTTATTGTTAGCAAAGCAAACCCATATTTTAGTACCATAAGTTCTACAAACATTGTCCCATTTCGATTTTTCCAATAATTTAAGTAAGCAATATGTACCAATGAGTTTTAAAGTTTGCTTGACACCAGTGGAACCAGCATTGAACAGTAGGCAACCCAAAGTGCTTATCAGTTTCACCATATCAAACGTTTGTTTATCAAGAAAGCTACCTTCTGAAAATAAACTTGGTATATTCAGTGGGCAGATTTTATTCACAAGGCTTCGTCCACTAATGATGTCACTTTAAAAAACCGATTTTTCGAGTGACCCACTGACCCCTGTCACTACTTTTTAACATTAGAGGATAGGGCACTTAACATAGGCCGTCACCTTTTGACCCGAGTGACCCACCGACCCCTAAAAGTGATGTCATTAATGGATGACGCCCAAAGTACTTGTGTGAATTGACGCTCTAATTCTATGGGAATATGAGAACTCCTGGTATACACTACATTACTCAACAGCGTGGTTCCATGGAAAAGCTTTTAATACCAGTCGATTTTTAGCATAGTAATCCTTTTGTTCCGTTTATCTCTTCAGGACCTGACGTGTTTGCTCAGTTAATGCAAACCAGTTTAAAAAGTATAGATAAGGTTGATTAAGTGGAACAGTTTTGGCATCATCCAATAATACAAACGTCACTTTAAAACCATATTTTTAGGATGACCCACTGATCTCTGTCACTATTTTTATCATTATGGAATAGAGTACTTAACACAGGCCTTATAACCTAAGTAACCAATCGACCTGTAAATGTGATGTCTTTAATAGACGACCCCATGGCTTCATTTTGCAGTTATTCCACTCTCAGTGAAAACCAGAAAACCAGTACACTCAGACTTCTGATACATCTGTATGTATTGCCCATGCATAAAAAAGAATATACAAATTTATTATACACAGGCAAAACGTTCAACATATTATACACGCACACATCAAAGCTGTGGTGTTTGCTGCTATCACCCCGAAACTTTTTTGTGCAGTTAAGTTCTTCCAACAGGTTCCTAAGTGGAATGATTGCACACTTTTTTTTGATATTTACTATACATGAGCTGAGCGCAAAGTTAAGGTGTTATCTGCTTAGTTTAAAAATAAAACAAGTTTCTTGTAAATTCAATGTAAAACCAAAAATTTGGTTAAGAATATTCTGCGTTAACGCACATTTCAATAAATTCTTCACTAGTGATTCTGAATAAGGTTCTTAGCACAAGAATTTTAGTTTTTTCAGTATCATTACTACAAGTTTATTTTTGAAGCAAAAGTTTTTATGTTGTTTGCAGTTTAATTAAGTAAAATGGAACCAAAGTCAGCAAAATTGGATGAATTTAAGAAAAACGAAGGCAGTAAAGAAATGGCGAAGCGACGTGAGAAAGTTATACCAAATATGAGCTCAACACCAATTCCATTCGACTCGCTGCTACATTTATTAATGATAGGCACTAATGAAGGTAAGTTTAAAAATAAAAAAATAAAAATAAAGGGTACAAGGACGCGAACATATAATATTCTCACTTATGTGTACTTTAAATAGGTTTTGATAGAATAATAGCTTCTCCGTTTCTCTGGAATCCTACAAAAATTTATGCACTGTTTTCGGAATGCAGTTGGACTCATCGCAAGGGAAAACCAGTAAATGTGAAGGAAATGGAATACAACTCTAACAAGTTAGGTTTACTGGGAAAATACTCCAACTGGAAAGAAGCTCTAGCCGAGAATACTGCAAATACTAGTACAGAATTTGTAAGAAAATCCCTACCATCTTTAGAAAAGTGGGATGAAAATAATATATCACACTTATTTGAAGTCTTATGTCAACATGTAGTCTCGTTTGAAGATAGGTAGGGGACTGTTGCTGTTTTCCATTGTCCTTTTTCACTATTCTCATACTCTTTACCATTTAAATTCTATTGTTATCTTGTTGTATGATTAACAGAGTAAGACATAAGGATGAAAAAGATAACGAGGAGGTTCAAAAGGTTGCCTTTGTGAGATTTTGGACTTCTAAGTTTCCCCTTGTGGTATTTTTTATCTTAAAATATCCTGATAATTACATTTCAAAATTTCTGAAATATGGAATTGCTGAACATCCTAATCCATCGTTGGAAAATGTCCTATGTGATTTCTTGGACGCATGCGCAAATCAAGTCTCTCAAGGTAATTTGCTAAGGCAGAATATTCATTTTAAATTTGTTTTTTAAATCATTTTTTTTGTACATCACAGGTGACCTATTGTCCAGATATAGAATCAATAATGACCGAGCTTCTAATAATTCATTTGTAATAGAATTTAGGCGTTTTCCGCCGAATTTATTGAATGAATTTACTTACGGAAAATCCGCTGCTGAAATTTGTATAGATAGAAACAGTTTAAATTTACGATGGTACGAATGGTTTTCAGGCACCACAAACTTAGCACAACCATACGATATCAGTTCAACAATGTTAAAAAGCTCCAAATTCTCGCAATGCGATTCTCTTTTGGCTATGTTTGTCACCAATACTTCTACTGACTTGAATATTTTATTAAAAAAGCGTAGTATCGCTAACAATACTCATGTAATGGTATTTTGCAGCATGGAAGATGAATGGTCGGAAGAATTTATTCAAAACTTTAGGTACAGGTTTGACAGATCATACTACATTAGCGAAGAACCTTTGTCACCACTTGCTTTGAGTTTTTTAATGCAAAATTTGGCATTTAGGATTCAGGGATGCAAAATTTACTCTCAAGATTTATTTCAAAATGGCAGTGAATTTAAAGATTTTTTGCTCTCTCTTCAAGCACGTGATGTAAATGATACGCTAAAACAAGTACAAAAAGAAATGTTTCGTACTGCGACACAATCTGTGCCTAGTTATTATATAAGTAGAACCTTATACCACCGATCTATCCTAAACTTGCAAATGTTTCAAACCACTGACAAAACTGATTTGTTTTTCATTTTTTGTTGTTCAAACTCGGATTTGGAATCGGTGCTAAAACCAGAAAATGTTACGTTAATCAAAAGTTTAGGTGAATTAGAAGCATTATGTCTTTTTGAGTTTTCAAATAGAATTTTCATAGTTGAGTTAAAACGTCAGGCTTTTTGGGAGGCTTTTGGATCAATTTTTGCAAGCTTTCCAAATACTGTAAACGCACATGTGGTAGAATACATTGAAGAAGATAAATTTCGCTGGCTAAAAACATATGGTAATATATTACAAATTGAGAAGCACTTTACGTCGGAAACTAATAGCATGTATTCAGAGCAAAACTTTGAAGGGGTCTTAGAACGGATACAAATGAACAAACGTCATAATTGCCACAGTATTTTAGCAATTGTCGGGACTAGTGGAATAGGAAAATCTACGTTTTTAGCTAAAATGGCCACGAATATGAAAAATACAGGTCGTATAATTGCTAATATTGACACTAGTAAATTTGTTGAGTTATTGAAGTCAAAGAAGCAACCTTTAGACAAGCCAATTGTGCTAGATACCTTGTCAGAATTAATTAGTTCAAGAAAACTGGAACGTTTTGTTGCAAAAAAGTTACTTGAAATTCAAGAAAAGGTTAGGTTTGAGATTATGTTAGAAGACATAGACAGAGTAGAACTGGAAGATGCTGAATTCATAATGGATTCCGTGAAAATTATTTCTGAATTTTCAAATGTTCGCATTTGGATTACAGCAAGAACTCACTTTTTAAATCGCATAGTTAATAAATTTGCAATTTCAGGATTTTCTCTGGTCCCATTTTCTGAAACTGACACAAGTAAATATTTTGATCTAGTGCTTGACTCGCAATTCTTAGGGAGTACAAAAAAGAATAAATCGTTAAAGTATGTTTTAAGTCAGAACAAACCCTACGTTGTGGGTTTAGAAATGGCAAAAGTTCCTCTTATTTGCCAAACGTTGTGCAAAATCTGTAGCAATAAAGCAGCAAAAGATCCAGTAGATATATTGCAAAATATTCTGTTTGATGTTCATGAAAAAATTGTGGAAGATAGACTAAAAGCTTATTTTGTCTTCAAAATTGGAATATATAACTCTACGTGGGAAAAACTTTCAAAAACCATGACGTGCTTAGTGAATGAAATGAAACTGTGGCATGCATATTATGCAGTAAAATATTTATTTGGTGAGGACGTCGCTCAATATTTTCAACACAAATTGCTTAATACAGGAAATACTACAACATATAAAAGTACTATTGAAAAAACTTTACTAGATATTGGTCTTCTTGCTAATACGCAACCGCTAGTTTTTATGCTTGAATCTCTTTCAGAATATTTTGTCGCTCATTATCTCTCGCAATGTATCACTACGCAGCATACTTTTGTCTCAGACGCACTATCTGACACAACTTTACGAATGATTTTCTCCAAAGCTGTGTCAACTTCTTACGCAGAAGATTTTTCTGGCTGTTTTGCTTACAATTGCAATTTCAAGTATGTAAATCTTTGTAAGTTTCTAGATACATTTCTAGGTCAGTTTAAGAATGGCAAAGAGATTGAAGTTTTAAATAATGAAAGTTTTGTAGTTAAAACTATAGAAGAACTGGAATCCGAACTTCTGAACAGTTATTCTTCTGAAGCTATTACGCTTGTTTTAGCAGTTAAAAATAAGTACTTCTACTTGCTAACGTTCTTACTGACAAACAAAATCTACATTCAAGAACTGTTTTACATGTCACTAATGTACAACAAATTTACGTTTTCACAATACGTTATTGATGGAGCTACTGGTTTTAGTCCAGATAACTGGAATCTCCTTCAAGAAAATAATTACATGAAGCAAACATTGTTTCATTGGCTAGTGCTTGGGTTTTTTCGAAATCCAAATGACACGACAATCAAAAATATGTTTCGTTACATACACAGCAAAAATCAAAGCTTGGTGGAAGAAAATGACGGAAATGGAAGAACCGCATTGATGGCTTTGTTAGCTGGGCCAGAAAAATCCTCGTATGAAGAGCATAATTATGAGCAATGCTCATTAGCCTGTAGAAACGCAAATCGTTTTGAACTTTTAAAATTATTAGTTAATGATATGGGTTCTAATGTAAATGCTAGGGATAGTTTAGAAAATAATGTGTTTCATTATGTACAAAATATTAGCGAGTTAAAACTCTTGTTTGAAAAGTGTCGTGATAAAAACTTTGTTAATCTTAAGAATAAGGATGGTACTACGGCGCTTCATATGTACATCAATTTTGGTGTAGAAACATTTTTACAAATTATAAGTTTTCTGAAGGAACAGGGTGTAGATTTAAATGTTAGAGATAATGACGAAAACAACATTATTTTTCATTTAATTCAGCAAGGAGCTTCTGCTGATACGATTAGGAAGATAATTGCGAATGGAGTTGATGTTGGTTATGTCAACAAGAAAAAACAGTCTATGTTACATATAGCTGTTCGAAGTGGTAATCTTGACTTGATAAGATACATAGTTGGAACGAATATGATAGATACTGAGGCAATTGATGCTGAAGGACATAGTGCTTTTGACTATGACGCTGATAAGAGTGTTAAAGATATGTTACAATTTCGACGTAGTCTCAATGATATTCACATGCCTATTCCTTGTTTGCCAGAAAACTTTGTAAATTTTTTCTATGATTTTAACATGGAAAATGAAAAAGAAATCACTATAGTTACTGGAAAGTCAGGCGCCGGGAAATCCACATTTCTGATTTGGTTAGCACATGAGCTTGCCTTGCAACAACTAGTATTGTTTCTTGATATTGCAAAACTTCCAAATAGCTGTTTTTGTAATGAAAACTTTTCAAAAAATGATGTCGTGCCATGGCTAGTCAGTAACCTTAGCTGTTCCGATGCCCAAAAAGAAAAGATTCTGTACACTGTTCTTCAAGAAAAAATGCCGTGTGCTGTTTTCATTGATGGCTTTGATGAAATCAATGAAGTCAGTTTGACTTGGGCGAAAATGTTTCTAGAGGCAATGAACGGTAAATTATAATATAACCATTGAGATGACACTTCAAAGTTTTCTATTTACTTAATGCTATGTATTATTTTTCTATTTCAGAATTTCTCAAAGATGGCACTGGCATTGCTTTTGTGGCCATGGAAAATATAACTTGTTCATATTATAGGAATTCTGTATTACCAAAAGTAGAAATGTTTTGTGTTCCCACTCAGCCATTAGTAAGGCTAACAGCGTTGCTTCCATCGTGTTTTACTGAATCATCTGCCATATCAAAATACCTGTCAAATTTAATGACACCGCTTGAAGCTAAAATACTATCACGCATAGCTACCACGTCAGATACGCCAAATAATTTTATGAATAGTGCTGATTTGTTCAAGTCTTTCATATACAACAAAACTCTAGCATTTGTACATGA
Source organism: Entomobrya proxima (assembly GCA_029691765.1). Taxonomy (NCBI): domain Eukaryota; kingdom Metazoa; phylum Arthropoda; class Collembola; order Entomobryomorpha; family Entomobryidae; genus Entomobrya; species Entomobrya proxima. The sequence continues at coordinate 66,079,473 of CM056168.1, forward strand.
AAAATCTAAAGTGGGAGGATATCAGTCCAGCGCGTCAGAAATTGACACAAAACTTGTTGAAAGATGGTGTCACGCAATCAAGCTGTCTCATTTGATCCTCTCTCTGGAGACATACTACGACAGTCAAAAGTTTTCGCTTATCATTGATCTAATTAATGATATTTGTGATTACATTCACACAGAAGATTTGTTAAAGTTTGGCATAGTCAAAAGGTCAAACGAGTCCTTAATCTACACTCATAAGTCTTATTCTGATTACTTCATTGCTTACTTTCTTAGTAACTTTGCCACATCAAAAAAGCTTCCTAATCGTAGAGAGTATTGTGAGCAGGTGGTCGATCTCTTTGTTTCATTTATTTTTGGTTTTAAACTTGACAGCACATTTGATGAGTGTATAAGTGCAGAAGAAAACCAATTTGCAAATGTATTGAAGTATGAGGTTCTTGATAATTTGCTTAAAGACAAGACAATTAACCGAGACTTTATTTGTGACTTGGCAGGTTCATTGAGTAAATTAAAATCTGTAAATAACCTGCTACAACTTTCACAAATGATTCAAAATACGTACAAAGGAGGGTTTGCACAATATATTCATTTAGTGTGTGAAGAGATTCATAAAAAAATTAGTTCAAATCCATCAAAAGAAAATAAACAATAATCAAGTTTCGGTTTCTTAGACCATATAAGCTACTCTAATCAATGACATTATCATTTATTGACGTCAATGTGCATTAGTTTATATTTGCAATAATGAGAAGTATTTTGCCAAAAGTATTCGATGCCAGAATAAAGAAATGATAAAAACAAGTGTGTAATATATTTTGTAATTGCGGATACATATCTGCGTTCAATTTTTCAATCATTTTTGTATAAAGTGGGACACAAACAAATATTTGCCGATTAATAGGCTATATACTAACGCAATATAATTTATATATGTATAAGGATTGTTATGCGCTTTACAGTTGACAAAGAGATTAGAATGCCAACTCTGTTATCAGCTCAACTTTAAAAAATATATTGTTATGTATAGTTACCCAGTATGTTATAGTAACCTGAATGTTATACATTACACAAACATCATTTACGGTAAAATCCAATTCAGAATAAATAAATAAATTTATCTGTAGTCAGCATCGTCAATTTATTTCCCCAGAAAGTACTTGAACAGATAACTTTACATATATTTTGCTCCACGATAAAACCTGGATTTGTTATCAATATATGTGTTTATGAAAGTCAGGCAGTTACGCTGGATGTGTTATAAAAGTTGTAATTTAATAGAACATTTTAAAGCCTCCAGTGCATTATATTAAGCTCAAGAAAATAAATCTTTAAAACACAATTTTTATTTTAAAAAATAAAGGGTTTAGACAATTATACTGGTTTATGGCAGTACCAGCACACTAGTGTTCCGTGGGTTTCGCAAAAAAATACGATTCATGTAGTTAGGCCACAAATGTTGTGACTTGTAAATTCTCCCAGACAAATTGTACTTTTGCCAAAGCTATTTTCCCTGGAGAATAATAAAGGTAGTACGATTTTGAAGCATTTGTTTGTCTGTCTGTTGCTCTATAGAGTACTGACCAGAGACCAAGCGTTTTGCCATCAAATTGAATTGAAGTATTTCTAGATTACTTTGTGGGCGTTAATGGATTGTCAGAACTTTCAAATATGGCAACGTATAACCTGGAGGATTTACTACGGAGTCCGTACTGCTGGAATTCAGAAAAGTTTATTAGATTTTGGTACGCATGCGACGATTACTGCATTCGAAATCTAGATAATTATAAGCTGTGGAAACCGTCAATCAACGAAAGCGCAAAAAATAGAAACATATGGAACGGCAAGCAAAATTGGGAAATTGTACTTGGTTCAGATTATGACCATCTTTGTACAGATAGAAATGGAGTTAAAGTCCATTATCAGACAAAATTGGTTTCAAAGCTTCTAAGAATTATAAGGAATAACCATCAACACCGGGACGAGTGTTCCCCCTTCAAAAGAAATTATTTGAATTGGCACAACTGGTGCTTTGGAAAATGGGTGTGTGATGAAAACAAATTTGTTGGCTACTGGATCAGCAAATTTCCAAATTTCGTTCCATTCATTTGGGAGGAATTTCGTTGTTTCACGGATTTCTGGGAAAATAAAGACAGTACCCAAATATCACCTGTATATTCAAAAAGCAATCAAGATTTGTTTGCTACTGACACATCGGCAAAATTTTTTATACGCAAACTTAGCAGCGCTTGTGACCATTTCCAAGATAGCGGTAATTCAATATAATTCATACACAAATTCATACAGATTCAAACAAGTTTATTTGTATTTTCTCTTCTCTTCGATTGATTTGCAACAGGTAACTACTACAAACGTTATATCCTGCAATCCAGTACCACGGCGCAAAGATGGACTGTTGAATTTGGGACCCTTTCTGCTGTCGTAATAAAAGAAATGCTTAACGGCTGCACTGCAGTTGCTATTGAGATCTCAGGGAACTCTTTAAAGGTCAGACATTATAAAGTGCTAGGAACATATGATGAGCTAAATCACGGTGTACGTCCGACTCCAAGTTCTATCCCAGCAGAAGTGTTTGTGGTATGCCAATCTTTTCAGGATTCACAGGTTGTAGCAAAAAATGCAAGTTTTCGGGCCACTACCAATTGCATTATTCATATATTCACTTCAAACATACCAACTGATGAGAACATGAACGAAGTATCTGACACTGTAAACAAGTTTGCAGAAATTAAAAACCTTTCGGTTGAGGAACTTCCTGTAACTGTTAGTGACTTATCCGTTGAATGCCAAAATGCGCTCAGATTTGGAAACGTTTTTAAATTGGACATCGGGAACCAACTGTTTTCCATCAAGGATGTATTTCCAAACGAACTGCCTGAATGTTTGAAGGGATCAACTCTGAATAAGCTGTTGCAAGAAAAGACAATTCATTTGTTTGATAATAGGACAATTGAGTCGAACAATTCATCCAAAGTGATATTCCACAGAGAAGGGTTAACACAATGTTTTCATAATAGCGGGTAAAATGTTGTGTAGTAAATGATTATTACATTATTTACAATGATTAAAATTATGGTCCCTTAATAATATTTTGTTCAAATTTCAGAAACGGTTTCAACATATTGTATGGACGACCCTACATTGGAAAATCATTTGCGGCCAGGCATTATACCAAAAGCACACAGGAACTTACTTTTATTACAAATTACAGAAGTAACACACCCGCAGATAAATGTAACAGTCTATTCTGGCATTTTACCAAAGGAGATCCTTTGTCATCTGCAGTGCTAGACGCTTTACTAAACGCAAACAATATTTTCCTTACATTGATTGTCGATGGTACATTTGATGAAAAGCTTCTGCTTAAAAATAATTCGGATGAGACAAATTCCCTTCAATGGTTATCCTCAAAGATAGAGGAGTTTGTTCAGCAATACGATAACATTAAATGCTGGCTAATTTTACGCCCATACTGTGCACAAACAGTAAAAAGTAAATTGGACATTCAGAATTTTAAATACGAAATTACTGAAACTCTAGCAAAGTTGGTTATTGGAAAGTTGGCACAGAAAAAGCGAGCAATGAACGGAACAATTTCAAAGCCAAGCACTTTAAATGATTGCCTGCTTAAAAATCTTGAAAATAAGTTTGAACTTTCACCAATTATTTTGTCAGGATTACTGAAACTGGTCGAGACCACAAAGGTTTCAGGAAATAGCCAGGAAATTGTATTTAGCAGGCAGATTCTGTTATCAGAAATGGCTGAGATTATCACCGAGGCATACTTTCAACATACTTCTCAAAACCTAGCAAATGTGGCCCAACCAAATAAAAAGATTTTTCAATACATGCACTTTAAGTTGGCTTTAGAATGGCTTAGAAATTCTTTTGACGAACACGAACAACAAATTGAAGAATTAGAAGAGCAAATTAATATGTTTTTAGATAATCTGGAAGATGACTTGTCGAATGATAAATCATTTGTTCTAGACTATGGCCTTGTGAAAGCAGAAAGTAATGAAGAATTTCAATTTTATGATGCTTCGCTTCCCTTTTATTTCTTTGCTCTTGGATTTCTTGTAGTGCGCCCGTACCAACAGAATTATACGCTATGGCGTACTTTACTCGAATACATGAATCTAAGAACAAATATTTGCACACATTTTAGGAATGTCATGCAGATTTATCATGAGCTTGGGCGTAAAACTGAGTATTTAGAACGATACAAAAAAATAAATGTTTAAAATGTTAGGCAATTGTAACCAAATATTTGTACAAAATTCACACATATGTATTAGTAAAATACTTGCTAGATATTGAGTTTTCAGTCAGCTGTCGGCTTCACAAATCATGAAATCATAGTAAAAGTGTAGATGTAGGATACAAACCATAGGTGATTGTAAGTTATTGTGAATTTATGTTTTTAAGTTAATTGTGCAGTAAAATAAATATGTTAAATTGTAAATAGTTATGCGGAGTAAAATTTTCATCAAAATTAAATAAAGTTGATCAGTTTATAAAGAATTAGTAGTGACACTTTGGACCTCAATTCAGCATAGGAAAATACCCGCACATTATAATACCGGTGGTCATGACGACACGCAATCGGATCCTAAACAATATTTTGTTTTCACTGACGGGCTTCTTGCAGTATTTATCATACAAAGAATGCATTTAATCAGAAAACGTCTCAATGTCAATAAAAACTGGGTTATTGTTGCATGTGTTTTATACCATAGGTAATTTATGGCAGAAGCGCAGGTAATTTTGTTAACGACACTCTCGTGTGCATATTTTTGTAATCATACATATTGCATTAAGGCATACATACATACATATATCAAGCAAACGCAAACATTGCAAGCTTGACAAAGATAAGAGACTGAACTTGAAATCTTGGAGTGCTTGTTGTTTGCAGGTATCCCGCAGTGGATTGGTTCATCATTGTGCTAGCTTTCTACATTGCTTTTTAATTTGTAGTAGCTATCAAAATAGACGTCCAGAGGACGTATATGGGTATGGAATGCATACTATAAACTTAGTGTAAAAGTATTTCACGCAATGTTTGAAGGTAAATTTACAAGTAAAAGCCAATAATTGCAATATATAACTTTACAATAATATGTAACTTAAACTTCTACTTTCGCTGCTTTGCTTGATTTTGATATCTCTTATTTTTTGGCTTTGTCACTATTTGTAAAAACAAAGTTTTTTAAGTGTTTACGTTTGTAGCATATTAAATCACACTGAAGTTGTTCGGTATCGTATAAATAATAATCGTTTATGCAAACAAATCAGCCATTTTGTATTGGACTGCTTAAAGCAGCGATTCATTCATTGCTAAACTATTCCCAGTACAACAACAAGATCATATAATCCAACTGGTACAAATCAGCAACATGGAAAGTAAAACTTCTGCAATCGTTTGCTTTGTTGCAGTTGCATATTTTCAATATGTAAATACAGGTAGGCTCTTTTTTTATTTAAATTTTAGATATGAAAATCTAATTTCTCCAAAATTATCATTCTATGGCCCTATTAATCATATGCTGAAGCTTGTATTTGAATTTGAATTTGAATATCTTAAAATTTATAGTGTTTTTATTTTTAGAATTGTGTTTTGGAATGCTTGCTTTCATGCGTTTCATGCTTCCAAGAAATACGTGCATTAAGTTTCCAGTGATTGTTATCACATGCAGAATGAAGCAAAACGATTTGTTTGTTTGCTTTACTTGGATTACTTAAACAAAAAGGATAAACTCTGCATAATTACATACCAGCACACAAGCAGACGAATGTAGTTATCTTATTTAGTCAACCTTTTTCATGTAAACATCATTACTTATGACATTTGATAATGCTTCAGGATTCTTGATCCTTTTTCAGAGTAACTTTGTCAGCTTTTATGTTGTTTTATATACGGACTTAAAACAAGCATTGGAGTTAATTGTATACATCTCGCGCCATGCCATATTCAAAAACAAAGCGCTTACATAAAGTTTTTGTTTTTATGAATTAAAAAGGGAAGAAAATTATCTATCTTTGTTTTAATGTGCACTTTTGACTGAAGTAAAATAAAATTAACAAGGGGAAACTTTGGTACGGTAGGTATATATGTACACCTTACATGTAATTTTATAGTTTGTTGGTATTTCTCAAATACTAGCTTGGTTTTTTTTGTAAAACGCATTTGTAGTTTTAAAGTACAATAAACTTACTTTTATTACTTATTCATCACGGCAAGTAAACCATACAAGAATTACAGTCAATTCAGCAAGTAACTTTGTTTTGCAACACACTACCACCATCGCCAGAGCGATCAATCCAGCAACCACATATATGACAATTTTCCACCAGACAATTCCACCACCTTCATCATCATCACTACCATCGTCCGATTGCTTGTCTGCCACAAATGCCAATTACAAATTAAGCTTTGGTGGATAAACCAATTCTAGTTTATTTTGTCACAAAACTTACTACAGTTGAGTACTTTCACAACCAGCTCTGCAGTTGTCCCCGAAATATTAAAGAAAACGTCCTGGCAATCATCACGCGGTAAGAGTAATGGAACGTCTACGCTTCCGATTAACTGCCGATTGTAACAAGAATTGTTAGATATTATCACACAATGTAGTAAAATGACTTATTACAGAAAACACTTACGCTGTGTCCTGTTCCATTATTGTAATCAAAAACCTTTGCAATGACTTTCTACAATTTCAAATAAGTTTAAGTGTTTGTTATAAACTGTTTCAAACCTTTTCGGAAGTAAATGGAATGTCTATTAATGAATAAAACAAATTACCTGATGTTTTCCTACAACACGCAATACTTCAAATACTTCGGGCCATTCAGGTGTACAAGTTTTAGAAAGCATTTCCGTTGTGTTGTATCCATTTGCCCCATGAAGCTCCAAAAACGGAGAAGGTGGTGCTGTACCAAAAGGAAACTTTCTTAATTTTTTGTTCAATGTATTGAATGTCGTACTTGAATAAATGAGAATGCAGTTTTACCTCCAAGGTTTTCTGAGAACGGGAGTTTACTAATTTCCATGTAAATATACTTTTGATTAATTGGACACAAATAATTGGTGTATTAAAAATCAATATTGTCTTGCAAAGACAACGTACCGTGCGCTAAATTTTAATTGAATTTCTCTATACTCGTGGTCGTTTGGGGTTAATACGAGCTCAGTCTTATTGACTGGAATTGCTTTTAGTTGACTTGGAATAGATTTTGTGTCAACATTACGTATAACGCATACTATGCTTAATATCTTCAAAAATATCCAAATTGTCCCAAACATTTTATGGCACTTTTTGTACTGGTGTACCAAATATTTTCGAAAATCTGTTGAATATTCAAAAGTCGATAGGGCTTCAACGGGCTTCAAATAGAATTACTTTAGTGTCTCAGAAACTGCTTTACGCTACAAACATATTAAAAAGCCAAAAATATGCAATTAGTAGAACGATACTAGACACAAAACTTTGTTGATGCTTCTACACACATTACACAAATGTTTATCTCAGATTATCGCTAAACTTTAAATGCCCGTGTATTTGTATAGCCTAAAAATGCATATTTACATAAGTGAAAACAAAGTCTTAAATCTTTTAGATAAAATACGACCGAAAGTCAATAATAAAACACTCGTCCTTTTTATTTCGAATTGCCGTCATTTAAATAAACTGATAAACATTTGTAATTGACAGCAGCAGCATTCAACAATTTATTAATTTCCGGTGTGAAACGTCATTGATTCTCATATCTTATATAAACTCATGCAAACTAAAATGCATTATATGCATTCAAGGTTGATAAATACTAGATAAGGTAATGTAGGTTTTGTCATTAAAATATTACTTATATGATTGCATTACCAACCAATACCGCTTCTGTTCTATTTGTTATCTTGCTTGGTTCACAGTTTTGAAAATTTGTCAAGAAGAACAAACACCAGTCATTTAAAACATCAGCCAGTCAAATCCCAAATTTACTGTTGTCTAGTGTCTACTTAAGTTGCATGGCGGGCTATCAGTATTTTTATTTTTAATACAGACTGAATATTTTTGGATTATATTGAAGTCTACACTTACAAGGTGAGGTATATTCCTGTTAGATTTTTGAACGGGAGTACCGAGCTATTTAGAATGTCATTCATATGTCCGTCATATGTTTTGCTTCTACTTTACCTTTACTAAACTAATTTAGCAAATAGTGTCAGAAAATGACGCTTTAGCGTATGTATTTTTAAGAACAAAGGAATAGGCTGAGTCAGGTGGACTGCAAGGTGCAAATTTGGCGGCAAGTTGTCTCGTAGGGTTGCATGCCAACTATTCCTATTCTACGTGTAAAATGTAAACTTTTGGCCGTTGGTCTTTTATTCTTGTAGTAGTCGCTTCTGCCTGTGAGCAGAGAATACCTGTAGTGGTCTTGTCTTTTAAGTAAGTAGAAACAGTCGTGGTCGTGCTCAAGGAGAATTGTTAAGCTAATCACTTGTCACGAGATAATTGCTGTAAATCTTTTAAGAGAATAAAGCATAGAAATAATTGGAGAAAAATAAGAACAATTTGTGTAGCTCGATAAAGTTTTGATTTCCGAAAGATCTAGGGTTTTTGAGTAGGAAAATAGCCATTCTAGTTTAGCATAATAAATCACTTTAAGCCATATCGTCAAATCCTGTGTTCGAACGAGAAGGAATCTTCTGATTATTATAACCCAACATCCGGGGAATACAACTAAGGATTTTAAACCCGGATTCATGACAAATAGGTTCCAAACCATGCATATAGCCTTTAAATTCTGTCGGAGGTACCTATAACAATATAGTAGGTTACTTTCTGCCAAAGAGACTATAATTCAATATTCACCAAGCCAAGCAAGTGAGGTCTAATCCAATTTAATCGTCTATAAACCAAGTGTGTGGACACGTCTTGCGCATATCGTTAGAATTTTGTTGAAGTTTCTGTACACTCCAAGGGGTACAGAAATTACCACAATTGCAAGTGGTTAAAAGGACTTTTTCAAGAATATCATTAGTAGACAAACGAAATAGTAGTAAATATTTTATTTGCACACTTAGCCTGTTCCGCGCTTGGTCTAAAAGGACTTCGACAAAAACACCAGAGGACGCTAAATAGTTGAAAAAGTGTATAACTTCGTTGTTCAACTTTTCTCAGTTCTGTTTTTGGAATGGGTGTTTTAGACCCTTGTGCATATTTCGATATCCTATTTTGTCCCACTGCTACGCCCCCTTACAGCCAAAATTGAAAAAATTCATAATTTAGATTCTTACTACTTTTTATTTCTGTTGTTAAAAAATTTAGTTCGTCTGCCTACTATGTCAACATTTACAAACGTTGATTTTTTTTGCAACGTCTACGATTAACAGTACACAGCCCTCCTTGTAAGTTTTCTATGAAACTCCAATTCTCTCGCGTGCCATTTCAACAAAAACAAACCACTTAGAAAGTTTCTAAGTTTAAAAGTGCAGCATTAATATGCTGGCACGTGTGTGACAAATACTTCTCTTTTCCATTATTTTTTATGCAAGCTTAATTTTAGATAAGCTTCAGTCAATCTTAAAGCATCCGGTCTGTTCGATAAGGTAATGCATGATAACGTGTTTTATACACAATTAACGGTGCACGTAAACGTTTTATTAATCAAGAAACCTTGATTTTGACAGTAGAACTCACTTTGTTATCAGTTCTGACATTCGAAACTTGTTTTTGTTAGTTTAAAGCTTGTAAACAAAGCTGTTGAAAATCAGACATTTATGTAGCCTACAAATATAAAAACTTTGCAACTAGTCATCATGCAGAATTTTTCAAAAAATAATATCCAAAACTACCAGTAAATTGAATTAAAATATATACAAAATGAAAAAACATCCTGGAAACACCTTGCTTCTGCTATGATCCTACCACGATCAACCGTATTTTCCACACAACTGGGATCACTTCCTGATTGCATTATTTTAATTTGGGCATCTGCATTGACTTAATTTTATATTAATTTGTTGATCTAAATACTAAAACGTTTTAAGGATGCTTCTGGACAAAATATACGGCTAATTTTGTTAGTGTGTTTTCTTTCTGCGGTTACGTACTTGTGTCATCTTGTATTACGTTTCAACTCGCTGATTGAGTTGATACCCTAAGTTTATACAAGACAATAGGACTGTACAGTGTGCACAAAGAGTAACCCCAGGCCAACTGACAGGTCACAAATCGAGTAGTTTACTCTACCCAAAAAATGCAGACTGGAAGTAAGAGATGAATTGTTCATAATAACAAAACTTCAGACATTTGGTGGTAATAGTAGACACACTTTAGATTAGCATTTCATGCCAACACATTTGCAATTCCTGTTTACAAAAGGAATGCAAATATTAAAATATTGCAAGCACTTTTTCCATAGTTTTTCATTAAACCCAATATTTGCGACAGGATGCAGCAAAGTAACTTGTGTTGATTGTATTAAATGCATCATTTTAAATTCAATACTAACAAAAATTCATATCATGCTATGAATGGGCTCTTGAAAAGTATATGGTAATGATTTAGTTCCTCATTCTGTAAACACATGACGGGAATTTCAGTATTTTTCATATATTAGAAAGTCAATCAGCTAGATAAAAACCTCATATAAAATGAAAGAGAAAAATTAAATATCAGATAGCAAAAAAATTAAAGCAAGCACAATTTGCAAAGATGTCATAAAATGATCCATATTCTTTATATATGGGGTACCATAACAGTTGTCGTGACTGACACTTTGAAATCAAGAGCCAAATTGACTATCTAAAAGTGAACTGGGAAAACTCGACATGTCTATGTAACCTACGAGTCCAAATTTCTAATAGTTGTTTGTTTTCACAAATAGTTGGTGCACAAGAAATATTTTAATATTATTTGAAACTGATAAAACTTTCAATCGTTACTAGGCAGTTAGAGAAAAATTTATTCTATTCATTGGAATAAACCTGGTACTCATCCAAGTTGATTGCTTATGCATACGATTGTTTGCTCCCAGATAATACCAGCAAAGTCAATATTTTTCTAGCAAATATATATAAAACCCAACAATAATGGCGATTTGTTCACTTCGTCGGGCACGTTGCACTTCCATTTCCTTCCATCTGAACATTTTAGCATTTTTAGCAACTCATGCTTACAATAGTTTAATTGTGATATAACTTACGGTGATGGTGGACCTGCAAAGTTCATTCATAAAGAAGAAAAAATAATAGTTTTCACTCTAGAAATTCGGTTTCTCTTAGCTTTACCTCCACATTTTGACACAGATGATGACAAAGCGATCAAACGAGAAAACTCGCAATGTAGCAATACAAATTAAATAGACATACACGTGCTATATGGTTACGTGATTTTGCAAGGTTTTTACAAAGTAGCTTAAATAGGTATTATGATTATGCGCAATCACTCTCTTTACAATGTTGACCACCACACGTAAAAAAATTGCTTCTCACATAAATGAAAAGGAGTGGTGCCTGGGCCTTTTATGTCAATGGAATAAAATACATGTCCGTACCTAGGTATTATCCCAATTTTTGACTGAACACTTTTGCAACGTTTTTTTCTAAACACTTGTATATTATAAAAACAACAAATGATTTGACATTTACATTTTTGATTGATTAATGCTAAAATAATAATAAATGTAACATATTTATTTGTGCCGTTTCATTTGGCCGCGTAATCCATTTAGGGATTTTATTTCCTTGCAAATAAATTTGATTAATTATTAGTGTTTATTTTAGTCGTTCTAGTTTAGAATAACCTTGCAACAACTTTCAACTTTTATGTCCGATAACTTTACAACATACTGAATAAAAATTTAATAAGTTTATCAATGTTTTAGTTAACTGCTTATTGTATAAATCTATATTACGCCAAATATGTATACAAATTTGTCGATTCCAGTGTTATCTAGCTTAAACAAAGGAGCCTATACAAAATACACATAGTTTGTTTAGCTTTACCTGTAGTGATCCAAATTTGATTATGTAGAATGTAGATGCCTACACACAAACAGGCAAGCGCAATTAAATACCTTGTTCAATAAAATGTCTTCATGTAAACACAAGTACGATTTATGCCGAAATTAGAACTTCTAGGAAGTGAAACGAAAACAAATAATATTTACGTATGTTACTGCTGTCGCGCCTGACCTTGTTCGTAGTCATGTAATTTATTTTTATTTATAACAAAAATGTTTGGTTTTGCATTCTCTTAAAATCGCATTCAAAATTCAATTAAATTGTAAACTTTCCTTTATACTTGTTTACTACTCTAAAGACCCTCCACCTATAAGGCATCCCACAAGAATTACAATAAAGTGTGCAAGTGGTTTAAATGTACAACACAGGATTGCCAAAGCCAGAGCAGATATGCCAGCCAAAACGAATAAAAGAATTTTCCACCATACCATTCCACCTTTATCATTATCGTCATCCTCTTCAGTCGTTGGCTCAGGCCATTGATCATCTACAAAAATTTTCAGCACCAATTTATAGCTCTAGATTTTTAAAGGCGATAAGCAATAAGTCTCACAACCAAAAAGTATTCACATTAGTGCCTAAGACACTAATGTGTTTAGCTAGCAAACTTACAACAATTCAGTCTTTTTACTACTAGGCTTCCATTTGTCCCAGGAATATTCAATAAAAGGTCCTTGCAATCATCAAGTGCAAGAGGTACAGGAACACTTACTCTTCCGATAAGCTGCAAAATTTAACGATAAAATATAAGTTTTATTACATAATAATGTAAAACATATCGTAGTAACGTTTACCTCGATTTCTGTTCCGTTATTGTTTTGAAGAATGTTTAAGCTGATGTTCTACAGTGTAAAAATAAAAAATAATTTAAATCACAGTTTGCAAAGAAGCTAAATTTTAAGAAACTAAACTAAAAACTAAAAAAATCTACCTGACTCTCAGCAACGTAACGGTCTATAATAAATACTTCGGACCGTTTACTTGTAAGTGATTCAACACGCACGTGACTTTTAGCGTTTCCTGTTTCTCTATCAAGCTCAAAAACCAAGCCTGTATTTACCATTACAAAACGAAAAATAAGAGAATTTTTTAAACGTCCGTTTATTGATTAAATGTCACGAATCAATGAAACTGCAGTGTTACCTGTTGTACTATTTGACAGCGGCAAACCTCTAGAATAGGAATAAACAAATGCTATTTTAATTTCCTGTTTTTAATAACTAAAGTTGACTTACTAAAAGTAGCATACCGAACACCAATTTGTAACTGTATTTCCTGAAAATGCCATCTGTAGTTACTGAGTACTCCGTCGTATCAACGAGATTTGCAATCTCTTGTTGTAGGATATATCTTGCGTCAACATTCGATAAAATAAGAAATGTACTAGCTAACTTGAAAAATAGAAATATTACTCTCTGCATTGTTATATATTTGTCGTGATTTTTTTCTAATAGAAATTCTATAACACTTAAAATAGTTTCAAATCGACAATCAAAATAGATAAATGAAATTTTTAAAAGCTAGATAGATGTACGAATAATTAATTGACCCGATATAAGTAGCTTGTACTCAGAGTTTTCCTGCTTTAATAAGCCCAGATCTACCTCCAACTGTTTTAGGAATTTTAATCAGCCCGTGCTTATAAAGCGACAAAGTGATGAGTAATTTTATACTTAATAATAATCTTGAAGGATGTGGATTGGAATTTATGGTTTAACTGAAACCGTCATTGTTACTTCGTGTCACTGAGATTTCATTGAACTGATAAAGGCCTATTATTTACAGCAGTGTAGTGAGCATATTAAAAGCTCTATTACAAACACTTTGAGAAAGACTTCAAGTGGAACTCATATGCATTACAACGCTCTGCGTGCATTGAACTTGAATGATGTATATTGTCATTTTAATTATATATTGATATATATATGATGTCATATTGTCTGACGTAATGCTCATTTTAAGTTATTGCTTATCAGTTAATAGCGCATTTTTACTCATCGTGCTTGTTCCAACAGTAATGAAATCATGTATATCAAAAAGGTCAAATAGCAATCAATTAAAATGTGAATCACTCAAAAACAAAACGGCACATTGTCAGAAGAGCATACTTTAAATACAAAATGACTTGGTGATATAAAGTTATTTTCCTAACACGATATTGTTACATATAAAACACTTACAAGGTTTATGACATTTTAACCTTCAGTTTACCTATGTTTATTCCAAAGTGTCCAGCATTTAATCAAAATTGACGCTTGTCATTGCACATATATCCTTTCAATGGAAAATGAACAAATTCCAAGCAATTTTAGTGATGAAGTAATATACAATTTACCGTACATTTTTTACTTAGTCATCAATAGATAAGTCGACGTTTATTACAAAACATGCTTAGTCATTAAAATATGTAACTGATTTATGTCATTCAGGTGTAATATACCTTTCAAGGATACTTGATGACAGCATGTATTTATCTATCTATCAAGCTAGTGCACTATTCCGAACCAAGTCGCCGCAATAGACGGGACAACGTAATGAAGATACGTATAATTATTGATTAAAATGTCTCAAGTTATGCACGCATATTGGGATAAATATTTGTTTGGAAATTAACTCATAAAACGAAATTACGGCATTCATCCTGTGGTCAAAACTCAGGCTTAAGGAATTAAAAATGATAAGAAACAAAGTTTTTAAAAAGTGTCTAATTGTCTTGTGGTTAATTGTAATAATGGTTTAAAAAGATTTGAGTAACTTCGTGCAACCTTAATACCAACCAGAAGTCGTGTAAGTATATGTATATAACCATCTTGTTAAGCCATTGAAGGGCGCTCGCTTCTAAAACAGATATAAACGTAGACATGCCTACTTTAAAACCAAGTTAGCAACACAGAAAACCATTTAGCCCGGTTTAGAGCCCAATTAGCCTTGGTTTGACCCCATTTAGCCTGATATAGGGCCCAAAAATAAAGTCTATAGACGGACGGACAGACAGACAGACGGACAAACGGACATGATATCTTAAATGGCTCTCCTGCAGAAGCAGCGAGCTAATAAATAGAGGAATGTAACCTCTCTTTAATGGTAAAATACCAATCTATCCATGGGATTAACGGTTGTTATTCTGGGAGGCCAAATATTTTAATACTCCCGTATCCGGGAGCATTTTTTCAGTGACAAGTGTGTATAACACATTTTGTGCAACAAGTATATTGCAGATTTTTCAAGGGCAAAAAGATTATCTCATAAACATATTAAATAAGGAACAAGTTATATTATACAATTCTGGTAATTCCTTTACCAATTCTATTTTAAAATGCGTTATCTTATCATACCTGTTTATTATACGTGCTTCACACTTAACAAAACTTTTCAAAAAGTCTATTATGTACCGTCAAACGCATATTGACATCTAAAGCTTGAAGTTATAAGTGTCAAATTATTGGTTGAAATTATTGAGGTGACGTTAGTTATCTACAATTCGCCAAAATATTAACAAATTTACTCTATAAGTTTCATGAACAAATTAATAAATGCACTTTGAACTTTGTATAA
Organism: Entomobrya proxima; assembly: GCA_029691765.1. Lineage (NCBI taxonomy): Eukaryota > Metazoa > Arthropoda > Collembola > Entomobryomorpha > Entomobryidae > Entomobrya > Entomobrya proxima. Next base: position 66,095,083 of record CM056168.1, read on the forward strand.
GCGTGGGTCAACAGAAGAAGGGAAAAACTTTCAAAGAAACACTCAAATAATTAGTTGCTATTGTTGAAATGTTAAAATTAAACTCATAAATCAAGACACAATAAAACGAAATCATACCCAATTGAAAACTGATTGAACTTATAACAATAAGTTTTGGACCATTAAAATAGTATGTTAGTTTTTGTAGTCATTGATAAAATTATATTAATATTTGCTACAAAATATAAAGGTAACAACACGAATATTGCAATGTTTTATCGAATTGAAATACTTAACACTGTACTTACTTATAGAAAACTTTATCCTACTTAGTTTTCAAAACATTTTTACTTATTATTTAACATAATTTAAGATTTATCATCTAGTAGCACCTTAATTCGGATTCAGTAAAGGGATTGTTCTACATCTCGGAATTAAAAAATGCACAACTTGGTTGTAACTCGACAACTACAACAAATAATAAATCTAAAACATTAGTTTTAGTCGATTGTTTGCTTAGAATTATTGCGCTTTTTTCAATTTGGCCACTGGTTGTGATATGTGAATTATTCCACGCAAGGCAAAATGGAAAATACTAAAGTTGTGAATTTCAAAAGATCTCCTGAACCAAAATCTATTTATTCATAAATTTTAGAGACTCTGGTGTACACAAAGAAGCTCACGTTCACAGGTACCACGTAGAAAAATAAATGCTTCCAAATAAATTCGCAATACACAGGTTTAAGATAAAGATTAAACCAGAATATCAATAAAACTGGGAGGAACAATTTTCTCTGTTATCATTTTGTTGAATGTGGGCCGGGTTGGTTGACACGGATTTGAAATCAGACTAACCGGATTCTTACACGGATGCAAAGCATATAATATGCTTTATGGGTAAGATTGTGCCGTGACGTGTAATGTTTACATTAAATTGATTACGACATGCGTGTTCAGACAATTGACATAAGTAACTTCTCATGCACAAACGAGATGAACTTAACTTGCTTGAATCAGAGAAGCGAATGAACATAATCGAAGTATTGACCAAACCTGGTTTTGTGAACATCCGGGTCAAATATATATAGCAAACTGTTCCCGAGACGGATGTAATTTGTTTATTTTTTATCTTCACGGGTGGTTGTGTTGACACGAATTCAAAATCTAAATATTGTCCTGGATTTACACGGATAGAAAGAAAAAAATATGTCATCAGCGCATGCCAATCTCAGCAGTTGTCAGCAAATGTCGTTTTAATTATCTAAAGCATTAGAGTTTAGATACTTTATGCTTGCCTGAAATGGAATACATGCCACATGCTTATACACATATTCTGATGATAAGATTAAGTGCTTAGTTCATTGTGCACACCATTGCATAGAAATTCAGGAGCATATAGATTAAAACGATTCATTTAACAACTAAAACCAAGATACCGGCAGTTTTTGTGGCTTCTAATGTTTTATTGTCTAAAAAGGTAAGCCTGAGTGTGTTTGAAAAATGAAAAGTCCGGCTTGCATCAGCATCAGTCTAACATGGTCTGATAATATGCCCGAATTTTTACAAGTATGCACCTGATCGGATTTGTATGCTGTATAGGTTCTACTAACTACGTACTATCGGAAACATATCAGATTGGCTTTAAAATCAGGTACGCAGGTTTAAAATGCGAAGGAAGTCTGCTCGTTTAGGAAATTAGCCATAGTATAGTGGCTTGGGCTGGAATTGGACGATAACAACTTGTTATTAACAAGAAAGCTTTTTTTAGTATGAAAGTACACGAAAGGTCAAGTGACAACAGCAGCCAGTAGAGCACTATAGTTCTATTATTATTTTAAGCAGGTGGTTATGCAAACAATGAGTAGGGGAAAAACGACTTTATGAAATCTAGTCTACTTCTTTAATTATATTAAATAATTTACCAATTATAAAATCAGTCATTTTGCCAAAAATAATACACAATATGCACCGACGAATTCAAGCTGAAAGAAACCAACAATTCTTTACTAATTCAATTTATGCATTATCAGAATCGTATCGTATCGTATGTTGACATTGCTGAAAAATTACAAATATTCTATTTATAAATGTAAACTTGCAAAGCTTATTGACCGCTTGCGACCTCACAAACCACATCCATTTTAATCGAACAGTCGTTCGCTTCAATTCTTCCGCGCAATTCAACAGATGGACTATAGGTAAGACAGTTTTGAACGCCTGTATAGTGCCTAAATCCTGAGCCGTGATTCTGCACAATTTGGTTGCCATTGTCCCATACAAACATAGAAATTTGTAGAGAATCCCTGCCTCCTATCCAGTGCCCTTAACATTTGTGTAAAGTTGCACACATGAGTATATTTACAATGTAAAGAAAAGTAACTAAAATTTTTTTCAAAACATATTTATACATTTGTAGAAAACGCCTTGTTGCCTTGCACTGTATAAAAGGTCAAGTTGAGCTCTGCTTGTTATCTGTGCCATTTGCATATTCGAGCTAATGCAAAAAGCCTTTGCGTCATACCAGTTCTGCAAAAAAATATTTTGGCAAACGTGGATAATATAGCACTAACAAATACATTCAAAAATACATGACTTACTCTTCCCACTCCAGCGTCAGCAAAAAAGCTTTTGCCTTCCACAGTTCCCAAGTATTTCAGACCGTTTATTGATTGTTTATCTGTAATCAGTTTGAGAAATGAAGTTTTAGGATAAGACAAAAAAATGTTTAATTATTTTAATGTATAACATATTTAAATATTCTTACTGGAGTTGACAGAACCAACAGTGCGTTCTCCAGCTTCCAGGATGTCAGTAGATGTGTTTGTAGCGTGCCCTTGGCTCAAAGCACTTGACAGACTAACGGTAAAAACTGCTAGCATTATCAGCCAGGAAGACTGCAACACGTGATAATTTTCCATTTTTGTGGTGTTTTAACTGCTTTTAACGTTAAACGAAAGTTGAAACTTGATTGATACATGTACCACTAGAACCGCTGCTTATATACGAAATTTTTAGTCATCTCACGCACGCAAATAATCTGACAGGTTTAATTAATCATTTTATTCAATTGTTATAATAACTAATGCTTTGAAAATATGTGATTGCAATTATTGAAGTAAATTGAATTGTATGTCGGCATTTTTTGTCAAAGTTAACACAAATTTTTTGTCAAAACAGACAAATGTTCTTAAAAACATATTTTTAGTTAAGACGTCACATGCATGGAATAGAGTCATTGTAAAATATGAACCTTGTGAGTGACAAGTGACAGTTTATTGGCACGTTTATCTCGAATATTTTGGATACGAGGCAAAGAGGTCGGCGTGTGTAGCAAATCATCATAACCGTTGGGGGTTGCTGATAATAATAAAAACACTTTGTTGACATGTCTTGTGCACATATATGCTGGGACTACTTCATGTATCATTGTTTAGGTGTTTACGGCTAACTAACTATTTTGATTAATTACGACATAAGCAATCTATTTACTGACATTCGGCATAGTGGAATTTTACCAAACTATTACATGCATACTTGAGAAGAAAATGACCTATCGACATTGAGCTTTGCAAAGTCAAAGTTTAACGACGTATTACATCATTTTATTTAACGTGCAATACTTATTATCTGCTTATAACTTAACCTTGCGTATACATACACGCCTATTTTAATTAGCAAACTTGATAAGATTTGACAGCACAATGTTCACGAAGTACTGCTGTTTTAACTGTGATATAACCAGAACCCTGTGATGAGTTTTCTACGTGGTTTTGCAAGTAAACGTTGTTGTTGCAGGACCTGCAATGCAGGCTTAAGATTGCCAGGTGCCAACAATTGTTTTGTTGTTCCTTAGCTGAGCGTTTGCTGCATTCACACAAGAAAATATAAAAAAGACTTTATACATTTTTGTTAGTAAATAGTAGTTTTTTCTTTTCCTTCGCTATGTAAGAATCTTGAATTCAAAAGTTTCATGGAAAATGCTCTGAGTAAACTAGTAAGGAAGTATAGAGAGGGTTTAAAAATCCGCAAAGATTGTATCGTTAAATACATCAAATATCAATCAGTCCATTCAAGGAAAAAAATAATATAATAGGGAAAACGATGAAGGGTGTAGCATTAAGCTTCTATGCAACTTCTTCTTTTCTTTCTACTTTATAGGAAACTTAGCCAATTTCATGTTGTGTTTGCACATGCAATATATATGAATCTGAAGGGAAAAGTCTATACTATGTTTGCATTGGAATTTTGGCATTTTTCTTGCTGTTTATTTTTTAAACAGACTTGTTTCGTTCTCAAAGATATTTATACACTTTTCCAATGAAGTAACGTCATTTTAGACAGTACTCAAATACATTTTGCAATCGTAGGTAGATATATGATGTACTTTTACAAATAATACAACATCTTTTTGTAACGCAAGGCCATTTCGTATAAAAACAACTTGCCCGTCCGTTTCATGAAAATTGACTAAATAAAATATTTGCCAAGAACGCTCATAATTGCATCCGATGGTGTTAATGATGTTCTTATAATTTAGTTCCCAAAAACGTAGTGCCACTGGGGAACGAACCCTACAATGCAGTTTATGCCAAGACACCTGTTTGTGAGCCCAGCGATACACACATAAAGACAATGGGATTCTAATCGGAAAAGTTATGCAAGAGTTATAAAATCAAGGATTGGTTAATCTAAGTTTGTAACTTGATTGTCAACCGGCTATTTAGCTTATCAAACATTCTTGGGTGTCACGACATATTTGATTGATTATCATTACTCATGTGATTGGTTTTTGATATCTTATTTAGTCCATCCTTCACAAGCACAATTACAACGCGTGTATCATCAATGTGTGCGTGATCACTTAAAAATACTGAAAGCAGAATTACGCAATCATGCTATCATGGGTTATTCTGAAGTTCAATGACTGACCATTGTTAATTGCAACGTGTGATTGCCAATTCACTTTCGGCCAATGAAAAGCCTTTGCGATTTAAAACATTTGCATAGCTTCCATTTTAGAATGTTGCACGAAGTGAAATAGATCGTTAAAGACAAAAGTAGATATCATAGTTTATAATTTACAATCAAACTAGGGATTTGCTGAACTAAACCGGCAAAGTCAACCGTTATGCGGCACTTAGATGTAAAAAACAAAATGAAATGTATACAAATGCCTTAACCTTGCACGTTTGAAGGTTTTGATTTTTCAAATCAAAGACTTTAAGCGAAAAAGCCAAAATGTCACTGGAACTGCTGGGAAAAGTTGTTGGCGTTATGATAACGCTGCTATCGTTTTGTGGAAGTCAATTGGGCTTACTAGGAAAGCTCTCAAAGTCCTTATCTCAAACTAATGAATCTTATGTCGTTTTAAGTAGATTGTTAGGCACGAAATACGAAAATGAAATCATTTTTGTGTTTCTGACGTATGTTTGGCCTTTGGTTTTGCATAGCAGTGCGTAAAGATTTGAAAGTTTGACCACAGAGTTCATATGTACATATAAATAATCAAAGTGATGTCATATTCAAATTTTATAGAGTTAATTGTATAGACAACATAGTTTAACTAGATTCAATTAAAACGGTAATATGGCCGATTTTCAACGTCCTAAAATTAATCGTAAGAAACCTAACAGCGTAAATAACAGGCAATTAAAAAATGTGCGTGTATAGAAAAAGGACTCCGAAATTTAGAATTTATTGGTACGTGAGCGGCACTTTCTAAGCTTAAGTAGATAGTGCACACAATTTTAAAGTCGGAACATTCGGGCTTCCCACAAAAACGGATATAGAGAAATTATTTGTTTACTGGCGTGAATATAGCGTAACCAATTATCAGAACATATTGTCTCATGTGCCGTATGAGGTGGTCTTTTTTGCATTAAATGGAGAATTTATGCTCTATACAGATAATACCTGTACTTAATTTCCAAATACTGAGACCATGGAGACCAAAAATGGAAAGAACATTGAAAATACACAACAAACATTTTTACCTTTACTCACATGATAAATTTACACTTAAACGCAATTCAGGAAAGTACTATTTAATTAAACCACTCCTATATAGCAAAAGTTCCAAAAAACACTAATGTTTTCGCAAGATTCCAGAGAATCCAAAAAGGTTGGCACATGGAAACAATAAATTGATTGGAAGCCTTTTTTGAAGAAATGCAGCCACTAATATCACCAATAAAGATGATAACAGCATCAAAACTGCAGTTTCTACTGCCATATTAAAAATCTGCCAAAATGTTTGTTTGTCAAGAATCAAAATCAAAACATGCTGGTAAGAATTTCACTTTATTTCACTTTATGACTCAAAAGTTTACATCTAATAGACTTCAAGTGATTTATTTGCAATCATATCAACAATATTTATTAACTAGCAATCGCTGAAGAATTTATTATGTGTATTGAGTATTAAGCTTTTCTGTTTTGTGTTTCTGTATGCGACTTCAATAAAAATCAACGTATGTTTGAGGTTCATGTGAACCAATTTTTTTGCGTTATCATTTTGGAAAATCCAGGTTATGTTGGTTGACACACGGATCTGAAATACTAACATCCGGGTTGTACACGGATACAGAACGAGTAATATATGTTGTCAGTATGAGCGCACCATCATCATCATGAATTGTCCGTAAATATCTTTTATCTTGTGAGGTTGTGCTGTGAAATGTTAAATACATGTGACGAGCACATTCCGACGACGACGCCAGGCATCATAAGTTCCTTAAGTTCAGTAAGTCGAAACGTTTGGTTGCATTTTTAATATATATTATCAAGGCAATATTTTATTTGTCTGCAAAAAATCATTGGTTTGCTGCATTTTCTAGGCAATCCTTCGCAAATGGAAAATAATTGTACAATTTCCGGAAATGGATGATTTTTTGAAGTAAAGGCATGATTTACTGTAAATTTAGGAATATTTGTCATTTGCTTATGTATAATGTGAGTTAAATGAGTTACAGTTTTACATATTACTTTTAGAAAAGTATATCTTGTCACAGATTAGACAAACGTCGGGGTGTGGTTAGGATCACAAACTAACGATCGAGATCTTCAGTGATTAGAATTTAGTGTCTAAGCATATGTGCTCACAGCAAAAAGAGTAAGGTGCAAAGAAACATTAGCTTCTGAAAAAGACATTTCACATGATTGACGACAAAAATCTAAGAAAAGTTTGGAAACTGGGAGATTATAGAATATAGTTGAGCACTGCAAAGTAACTTTAAAGAAAATACCCTTCTTAATTGAGTTAAATCTTTAGCAACGGTTCATAGGACAACAACGACAGGCGGATCATTTTGCTTTAATACCTTTGTAAATTCCATTTATAAAAAAGCATAAGTGTTCAAGTGTTACACGTGATGGACGACTTTATAAGCAATTACACATAGCACATTATACATAAGCAAGTGACAAATATTCCTAAATTTAAAATAAATCATGCCTTTACTTCAAAAAATCATCCGTTTCCGGAAATTTTACAATTATTTTCCATTTGCGAAGGATTGCCTAGAAAATGCAGCAAACCAATGATTTTTTGCAGACGAAAAATTACATGCCTATTATCAATACACTCATTGAAATATTCCTACAACTTATTCTTACAGATCAGTTGTCACATCCATAAAAATTATTAAGAATTTTGTAACAAATCGGCAAGTTAGAATTTCTAAAAGCATTAAAACACGATTTTTTGAGCGCATGGACGAAATATAATAGATAAAGTTTGGTTGGGACGGATGTGCCAGCTCTACAATGTTGGCCTGTTTGACACGGATATAAATTCTAACTACTCGGACTTCACACAGATGCAGAGAAAATAATATGCATCATCATACGTCAGCAAATGTTGCCCTACTTGTCAATAGCGTGATTGTGTGTGATGGTGAGTATGCATACATATTATTTGACATGACGCATGATGATAAGGCTTGGTATTCCATTTCATTTAGGGAGTACATATACCATTGTAATGACATCTCTGACTTCACAGATTAGGTTTAAAGTTCCATACTAATAAATTCAATTTGAGTTGGGGGAACTTTTTTCAGCAGTAATCTATTTTTGCAATCAGCTCTTGTCAAACGTTGGCCCAAACAGTGCCTACTATTTTTTCCCCTATGTGTGCAATAACTTGACAGTTTTTTTATTTATGGTTTAGGATTTATGACAGTCTAAGTTTTATGGTTACGTAGAGAATGAAACTCTAAAACTGATACCGCAAGCAGCAACACATGTTGTGCAAGGATTAACATTAAATCAAATAAACTTAAACATGAGGATTTATTGTAATATATGGAGTTTCTCTTTCAAATTTATTATACGAGATAAAGGATGGTCTTTATGCAATGGAAATTTATAATACCTTCACCACGAACTAAATGAAAACAAATCATTCAGTCGGTTGTTTACTGAATTTTTTCATATCACTAATTTTTGTAAGGATTAACTGGAATGAAATACTTAAGTAGGATTTCACGTTTCAAAACTTCAAAAAATCCTGTAATCTTTTTGTTAAATCTATAACTTACTTTTTTATGCTAAAGTCCACAACTATTTTTTGGTATAAATGCAGAGATTTTATTGCTTTACTCACCAGTTCTTAGTGTCTGTGTGCAAACACTTTGTGTCTTTTACGTACCGTTTCCATTTCAATCATGTTTTGTTTTTTGAACGCCTTTCCGCTTTTACTTTTGGCAATAGCCTCAGCTACAGCTATTGCAGCTCTTATAGGCACGTACTTCCTTTTGTATTAAAAGACAAATATTTATTTAGAAATAGCGTCAATGTATAACAAATATACTTTGTGCAATATTAAGCTAATATTGTTTTTATTGCTTCTACAGACAGCCAGTGTGAAATTCAAGCGGGATTTTTTCTTGGAACCGTGGAAGGAAAGACCTATTATGCTGATAATACTGAAACACGAGTATGCAATAACATTTGAGAAATTTTAAAAAAAATCTAAAATTACATGCCTTAAAATACAAAAAAATAATTTAACGATTTTTTGTTTTATTTTGTTCCTAAAAACAAGACATGGACTGAATCGATGGCCTTTCGTCGTAGTCTTGGTATGAGACAGGCAAGCATTGAAACCGTTGCGCAAAGAAACTTTTTGCTCGGCATAAACAACTACCAATTTCATTCCGGTAAGATGTCTGAACATTGTTTTAATTACTAGCTTGCCAAATGTATTAGTGTGTTTTTGTACTATCTATAGCCTACTGGACCGCAGCAAGAGACGCAAGAAGTCATCAGCAATTTGTTTGGGACCATAATACAACACCGCTGATTCAGGATCTTGTCAATAGAACATTTTTTCCGGATGCAGCTACATGCATTGGTTACGTGAGTTCGGTACAGTACAAGGTATTTAATGCGAATTATTGTTCACATAAATTGCATACACTGTGTGAGACAGTTTAGTGGGTATCGAAGACAATAAAACGCTGAGCTCCTACATAATGCAAATTAAATAAATTGAGTTTGTTTAATTATTTTAAGTTTAATGATTAAATGTGTTGCTTGGGCTACAAGTTATTTTTGGAATTATACACAAAAGAAATGCGTATGCAACTTAGCAATTGTGATAGTATAGTTTATATCAATAAAATGTTCGTCACGCACAATAGGAGCTACTAATACGCAATGCTCCATGAAAGTTGTCGCTAAATAGTGTTGAGAACAAAAACGTTCTTGAATGATTTTTTCGGTGAGTATTTGATAAGTCTCTTCATCTAAAAAATCTTGATATGAAAGAGTGTTTATATTAAAACACGTAAATATTTTATTGCAGTCTGTCAAGAAACCTTCAAAATATATTGTATAATGGCGAGATTTAGTGTAATCAAAAAAGAGCTCAAGTTCAAATGACCTAGATTTGCAAAAACGGTCTTAAATTTGGCGCAAGGTTTGTCTGGCATTTGAAACTTAATTATTTTTCAAATCTTAATCGTTACAACAAGAGTGATGAAAACGTAGAAAAATGATAAAATTGCAAATTACACTACACGTGTGAATAAGTTGCTTCATACTTTCAGTTATTGCAAGGAAGCAAAATATATTTTAAAATTGAAAACTATTAATATATTTTTCGGAGGGATTATGATCACAGTATTTCATATCTTCCAAGACACGTGCTGCTGTCGTGCTAAGTAGTTTTGTTAATAGATTTATTAAATGGTTCTACTATACTGAACATGTAAATAAGATGTATGAAAATAGAACTGATTAACTACCATTGCTGAATTTTTTTTAACATTCAAATTTAAACCTATTGTAATCAAATCGTTTCCGATTAATTGATAAAACCACTCAAAATAAATTGAGCACGTGGGCACGTGCCGCAGAATTATGTATTTATTAATAGAATTGCTTCATTTCATATACTTTCCGTTATGATTGGTTATAATCGACAGCTATTAATGTACATGCTCGTGTATTAATAGCTTTCTTTTAAGAAAATTGGAGCAATCGATTCTTGCCACGCGCTTTGATCAGGAAGTTGTACATAAATAAATCATATGTAGTTACAAACTCAACAGCCCAACTAATTTTCACTACTTGTGTAGCTTCCAACCATTTTAGTTGTTCTAATAACCAAATTTTCCGAAGAATTTAAATAGAGAGCTTGATCATACAGATTCAGCTTGAATGAAATACGAATTTTGTTTTGAGTATAAAGCCTTCTGGTTCTTGAAATAAAATGGAATTAAAATTTATACTGTACGTTGCAATGTCTCTCAATTACGCAAATCATTCTCATGCTATAAGCACCAACGTAAATACAGTTGCTGACAAAATAAATTGTGAAACAAGCAATAACTTTGTGTCTCATAACTACACGTTTATTATTTATAAACTTCAAGAACTAGATTTCAAATTTTATTGTGCCGCAACTACACTCATGTTTACAAGCGACACTGCTGAAGTTCCTTATATAAAAGGAATGAAGTATTCTCAATTGTTTAGTGTAGTTTTAATGCCATTTGTTGGCACTGATATATCTATAATACGCAATGTATTCAAATACTATTTGTATAAAATTACCACGATAATAATTTTCGTTGATTTCGAATATATAAATGATACAACGGAAGCTTACTCTAAATACCATGTTTTATCTCTGGAGTTAAATGTTCCAGCAGTATTTGGAATTGGCCTAAATTTCTACAATGGACGATTCCTGGTTGTTTCAAATAATGACAAAAGAGACAAATACACACTTGAAGAACTAAATAGTTTCGAAAAGGTTTCAGATTTTAACAAACGTATTGCTTGGAACGCAAATGGTGAAAAATTTAAGGTGTATACTGATGACGCACTTGTGGCAAAAAGCATAAGAAGTGGCTGTGCGAAAAAATTTCCTTGGTCAAGCATATCTCAATATTGCAATTTTAAAAATATGGTTGAAGTTTTTTGGTCCAGTTTGCACAATTTTTCAGCAAGCTATATAAACTATCCCACATATTCTCCTTTTGACCAGTATATTGACCCACACACTCTTTATGCAAAAGTTCCACCAGAAAACTTTAATAACTTTTCAGCTGGGTTTAATCAATTAGTGGAACAGTATTACTTTAAGTTTGACCACAATTACATTTTGTATTGCCAAGAGGATTTTGCGGAAATAAGCAATTTACAAATTTGGGTAACTGGAGCATTTCAAAATTCGGTTTATATTTGCATTTTGGCAACTATTTTGGTTATAGCTTATGTACAGGTTAAATATTCAAAAATGCGTGTTAGTATGTTTGCGGAAATACTGACAAATTTTTCGGTATTGCTAGGTCAAGAGCCACGAATGAATGTAAAAATTAAACTAGTTTACATTTTACTTAGTTACGGTGGTTTTTTGCTTGGTCAGTTGTACGGCGGTTCGATAACAAGTTTGGTTTCAGTGTACGTTCCTAGAACACCGTTTACAAAAGTCAGGAACTTTATAGAAAGTGGATACAAAATCTGGTGGTTTTCAGACACAGTGTATCAGACAGTGAAAGCGGAATTAGTTTTTGAAAGTTTTTTCCAAAGGCTGAATATGTCGTCATATTTGAATACAAGTTTTTATAAAAATCATTCATTTTCATATACGATGCTGGAAAAAAGGATTGGAAAAATTGTCTACAACTTTGATTCAGATATTGAAGCTGCTAGAACAAATGCATACTATAGTTGGGTATCTAAAGGTAAAACAAACTGTCACATACTAAAGGAAGATTTGGATGAGACGCCTGCCAATATTGTAATAAGAACTAGGAATCGTCACTGGATGTGGATTTCATTTGGTAGAGCAAATGAAGCAGGATTAGTTGACTTGTGGAAAAGTAGACCAATTTGGTACACAAAATTGAAAGAAGGGTTGTTTAGCAAGGATCCAAAGCCTAATTTACCGTATGTTGCAAATGATGAAATTGACATTGGCAAGTTTTCCTATTGTTTGATTGGATTTGGATATATTGTGCTAACTGCGTTTTGTGTATTTCTTTGTGAGTTGGTAATCAACTTTGGAGTTTGTACTTTAAGATTGGATGGATTATGTAAATATGATAACTCGACTACAGTTGAGGTTTTAAAAAACGAGAATGTTTGCGTTTTAGATGATGTGCCCGAATAAAGTATCTTAACTCTATTAGAATATATACCTCCAAGGTACTCCAAAAATACAGCACAAACTCAATTTTTATGTCATGCTTGTCCAAATCAAATTAAGGTTTTCTGAGCGGGAGCCTATTAAATTATACTAATTTATCTAAACAAATGCGTTTATTTGTTTACATTATGTGCTCATTCAGTTCAGTAATAGCCTTTTTAATACATAATACAACGTATTTGCTTTAAACTTATTGTTAATTAAATAAAACTGGTTAATTACCTAATAAGTGATAATACATCTTATACTTTTGATACTGTTTTAAACAAATTGATTCATAATAACGCAAGGCTGGTATCTAGCCGGGTGAAACTTGAAAAATACGTGTGGTGTGACGTCTTTTCATACAAAGTGCCCTAATTGTTTCCTGTAACAATTTTAGCATCCTTCCAGCAAGTTTTATAAATTGACAGATGAAAGCTTTTGTTTCCTGCACAATCATTCTATACAAAGCTTGACAACTATACACTCTGAACAGAATAGAGGCAAAGTATAATTCCAGAAGATACATTACAAATGCATATGTTAATCCAACCAACAAAACACAAAATATTACAATCACGTTCCCTTTTAGAGACGCGCTAACAGGTGGAGGATCTTCTTGTTTAAAGGGAATTATATTTGTTGAAATTTTTGGTAACCACTGATCGATTCCAGACGCTTTTAACCAACTTATTCTTAAAAGAAAATCTTGATGAAAATATCCTTTAAATTTTATAAGTACTGTTGCATTGTTATATATTTCAGTGCCGACGGAAACAAGCGTTTGGTTTTGAGACGCAACCCTCTTTGCATGCTCATAGCACATATACTCTGGTAACAAAACTGCGGTTTTGCTACAATTTATTAACTTACTCAAGTACCAACCATACTGTCGTTCCAATATGGTATTTTTAATTCCTTGAGACATTTTCTGCAATGAAGGTGTCTTCCCATAGCCACCACCTCTGAATACGGGAATTACACTTTGAAGCAGTGAATTAGCTGTATGTGCTATATATGAAGACAAGCTTGTGTTCATTTCAATATTCGAAATACTTTTTTCGAAATCCTTATCCGTAACCTCAACCTCCACATTAGCCAAAAGAATTGAATATTTAATGGTAAAAATTTCGCTAAATCCAGTACCGCTATCATGATTAGATACTAAAAAATGTTTGTCGAAAATCTTAAATGGATTTTTTTCAACTTTAGAACTAAAATCCAACTCTATACGTAAAAGTCTAGTGTAAATTGAAAAATTGTCGTGTATTAGCTGACTCCAATTGTTGTACAAAACAGGCTTCCTTTGGGTGATCATATTGTACACGTTTTGGTTCTTATATCCGCTACTTAGTACTAATCCGGCTAACAGGAAACCTGCCACAATCCATCGGAGTATGTGATCATTTGTAAGTTTGTCAGGAAATGGATTGCCCTGTTTGAGCAATATTTTCATTAAAGAAAATATATTTTGGATCCACTTACTAAACGTATTGCCAACTTTTAATGATAAAAGGAGGCAAAGTGCTGCTACCACAATGCTTCCGATTGTAAACCCCCATACACTACTTTCGTATACTTTAAACAACTGCTCAAAAGGAAATGGGTGAACGCCAAACTTTCCACACGTAACAAATCGAAGTTTGCCAACAGAACTTTCAATTACGAATTGGTTACTGCGAAAAAATTCCGGTGATGTTTTTTTATTTCCATATCGAATTCAGTGATTTTAGGAGATACTTCTATGTGCCTGCACTTGCGGTTTTCCCATTCTGGGAATATCGTAGGAAGTGAAATAAAAGGATTCGGCTTGGTAGTTTCATTCTGTATAGTTTGCAATATTAGACTGAATAATGCAGTGTAGAACTGATTTTTCTTGTCAGGGTGCGAATACCGCAAATATTGTTTTTCATGTTCCTTGTTGCTGGAAAGCTTCAGTAAAGCATTTACATCAAGTATTTTAGGGTTTATCCCAGATGCGCTCAAAGATAGAAACGTTGCCCACCAATACCTTGGAAAAGGAATTTTGTAAACATCTGTTGAAAAAATACAAAAATGGCATCATGGTTTGTATGAATTCGTTTCAACTTACCAGGAAAACGTTTTGTTAATTCCCTTCAAACTATTAGAAAAAATTACTTCTGCATACCTGTTCCTGGCTTTAACTGTATAAAAGTTATCAGAGATTTGCAGTCACATATTTGAACAAGGGTGACATTCAGTCTCCTCGTTTTGGCTTCCATTTGCAGTAGAACAAGTATGTTGTGATTTGGGTATAAATTCAAGTAACCACATCCAGTTATGCGTCTCATCCATTTCATTATAAAGTAGATACTGGGCATTGGCTGTTTTGCATTGGATACAATAATATCAATAGTTGGTATTGAAGTCATTGGCACATTATTTCTCCATTTTGCATATTCTTCTGAATAAAAAAAGTGTTCAGAGGAAAAGTCCGTAAATGCTGTAAATGTATTTGTGTTATCAAGAATAAACTGTGGCAGAAATAAACTAATGTGAACATATCCCAGCAAACGATTCGATGATACGGAAAATTTTACAAAATCAATTTCTAAACATATTCGTCTATTATTTATTGTTGCGTGCCTGTTAAAATATCTGGAAGATGGACAGGGTAATTTAGCAACAGGACACGAAGTATTACACAAAAACTTTGACGTTCCTCGTGGATACCAAACTAGACCAGAGTGGGAAAACACTGGTACTGGAGTTCTAAGCATTATAGGAGTATTCGTCAAGTTTAAGTTTGCATACTGAAAATTAGTTAGTGTGACCAGAGGATTAGCTGCTGTTGAAAACGTTAGAATAGTGTCGTCTACAGTTTCATTCGGCAGTTCGTTAGACGGATAAAACTTGTAAAGGACTACATTGTCTTGCTGTAAGGAAAAAGGGTTATAACGTAGTTTGATAGAACGTGTCTTAACTGTAGACATCGTTCCTGAGCAACTTAGAAGCTGTATGAATATTATTGATACAAACATTGCTGAAAATGTAAGCTGTAGTTATTTTTACTATTTACTATGTTAATTGTGGCCCAATTTAACAACTTTTCACTAAACTTGAAAAAAATTAAATGTTGGATCACGGTTTTTGAAACACACAATCTATGTCTTGGCATTGGGTTTTGAAAGTAATGCAATGTAATAAAAGGCTTCAATCACAAATCTGGGAATACTTCCATTGGTACAAAAATGTTTAATTTGGTCTCGCTCTTCTACGCCGCAGAACTGAAGTTGTTTATTCTAAAAGTGTCTTGACGTCACCATACATTGGGTACGACATTAGCCATCCACAAAAACATATATTTGAGTGTTTGCTTCGTTGTTGTTGTATTTTGCCTCGTGTAAGGGGCGTATCAACCTGCATTATTATGTTAATGTTGTACCAACCTGTATTACTATTACTGTTAATGTATTACTATTAGGTTATACTGGGATGTACTCTATACTGGGAAGTAGTTTAAGTAACGTACGACCAATTTTAAACAAGTTTTAAAAAATTGGTTGACTTGAACTATAAAGAAGGTTGCAGGCAATTTTTCTATTTGTGCAATTGCCAGCGTTACGTTAGAAAATTGTAAAAGTAAACGAATTATTCAGAATTCAAATATCATTTTTTGATTATTCATCAGTATTAAGTCTGCTGGGTAGTGTTAACAGTAAATTTATGTTTTTCTGGCTTTTTGGTCACTAATAAACCATATTATGTCTTTTTTGTCTGGGTTAAAAACGCTTTTATCAGTGAAACTGTTTGTTTGATACCAATTGAACTCCCAAACGGTGTATTTAAAAAACGTAGTAATTCAGGTTTTTAATAACTTGTTAACAGTTAGAGCCTTGCACAACAAGAATCACACTTATACTTATACTTATCTGCTCTGTTTAACAGTTAAATGAGAACCCACTACATACCAAACTGTTAGCAACCTTGCAACTAAGAACCTACTGTTTTATACCTGCAACCAGAACAGAAGCTCATTATTTTAAAATTTTATTGACGTCAGAATTGGTAATCCGGTAGGTGCTTCTACTTCTTGAAAAACAATTTTTAATCTGCATAGCTTCAATAATATATGACAATGTTGTACGCCGTCGTAGCTATACAAGCACGCAAAGATTTTTAAGATATGTAGCTAATATCTGTGTTCTGTATGTTATAAATCAAATTATAAAATAATATGTTAACAACTCTGATATTTTCAAATTTAAGTTTTCTTCAGCTTTCTCAGAAATATTACAAGGATCAAAATTGCATAACTTTGTGTATTTTACTGACTTGAGCACAACAAAAGTTTACAATCAGATTTCAACTACCTGAAATATAAAAAGCAATTTTTTGCAGGCGATTGTTACGTTTGTATTGTAGATTCGGAACAGAATATTATACAGATCCCTAAAAATTTGATCCTATGCTTTTGGATGACAGAAAAGCCTTCACCAGTAACTTGTCGTACTTTTTCCTTTAACGATTCTCCGCCGTCGATACCGATACCTATATACGTGTTTATTTAATCGAAAGTTTTTGTCATCATTAGATATTTCTAAAACACCACTAAACACTAAATTTCTTGTGGCACAACGCGTCCTTATGTTTGTTGCTAACAACATTATAATACAGTCAAACCTAACTATACTGGCCTTTGTTTTACTGGCGACCCGGGTGTAATGGCGTAATTCACTGCCGCTTGGCGGGCTTTAATGTAAGGTAAATCAGGGTAGCAAGGCTTATAATGGCCAGTTTTATACTGGCTACGGCACTATAGTGGCTTAAATTTGAGGGTCCCTGCAAGCAATAACTTAGTTTATAGTGGCCATTGCATTACACATTTCTAAAAATGGGCATAGATCCACGCAAAATACCCTACATTGTAGCTCAAAATTTGAATCCAGAAGTTCTGAAAGCAGAATGAAATTGCCTGCAACTGTAACGGAGACCAAAATTTTTGTGAAGTACGTTGCTTGCCCTAACTAGCCCAGTACATATCATTGGTTTCAATGGTTATATAGCTTGACAGACTGAAACAGATGGCACACGGTATTGTTTTCGAAACCGCCGCCGGGGATGTGCAGTCAATGCAGCATCCATTGGGGATTGAACAGTGAATGTTTGTCCATCATTCTTGTGCGGATATACAGGTTTATTTTTTCGCCTATTGCCAAAAAAGGTCAGGGAAATTCTATGATGGAATATGAACGGAAGCAAAAGTACGGTGTAGCACAATTATAGAATAGGCTAACGGTTTTACTGCGTGCAAATTTTGATCGACTCAAATAGTAAAACTACTGGTGATGAGAAGAAGCGCTCGACCAATGTGCTTCAGAAAAATTATGAATCTCTATTCAGCAAATGGATAGAAGAATCATAAAATCGTCGGCATTTAACTACCGTAACAACTTTTTCCGGTACTATAGTGAGGTTTGACGGTATTTCACACTGGTAGCATTCTGCAGCTACCATCAGCGGAACCTCCGTTTTACGGAGTACAACATTACTAAATTATTACACGCCAATTGGAGGAAGTATGAAGATATTTTTTACTAATTAAATTGGAAGTAAAGCCCACTTTCTTAACTTACTACCTGAAGAGAGCCATGGTTAACGACAATTGATGGTTTTGCATATACTATCAGCATATTTGTTAGAATACAGTAAAACATTAACAAACTGAGGTTGAATTCCACGCCCTATTAAGGTAGAAAATATATATTATATATTGCGCCACTTTACATATTAATTTAATTGCCTGGTAAAATAGGGTGGTGAGTACTGACGTCAATACGCTTTTATGATAATTGCTTTTTGGTCTTTTCTGGACTACGGAAGAAAGCTGCCCTTATTTGTGTGAGCTTGTACACTTGCTGGTAAAACTGCAAATTTCTGTCTCACTGCTAGGCTAAAAATTAACAGAATTACCAGTAGCTGTGTACTATATATTTTCTAGGAAACCGACAAGCATAATTCTGATTTTTTATTTATCCTGGTAGATAGGTTGAAATAGTTTTAGTTCTGTATTTCAAACGTTCATAAATACTTAGATTTACTAAAATGCTGTCAATAATTTTGCTATACATATTTGCCCATTTTTGTACAGCTTTTTCTTTCCAGACTCCAGATTTGGTATCTCCATTGCATGTAATAAAAGAAACTCAAGCCCTACACACATTTCAGAATGGTATTTTATCCCTATACAAAAATAAGCCTGTATTTTCTATACCCAAGGAAACTATCGACGTTGACAGTTTTTTGGATTCCTTACCTCAGAATCATCAACTGGTCACAATAATTAACTACAAGTATGTAAATTTGAAACCCTTCAACATTCCTATAATCCTAAAAAGCCCAGTTCCAGCTTTTCAAATAGGAAACATATATTCCCGAAAAAATCCTCCCGGTTATTTTTTTTGGTTCCCAAGAGAAGCCTGACAGTTTTTATGTAACGATACGTGCACGGTTGATAATTTACCTTGTCCGCCATAGTGATGGCAAAAATCGAAAACTAATCGCGATTAATCGCGATTAAATCGATTTTTGTCCAAACGTTTTATCCAAAAATCGGAAACGGTTTGGTCTGTGAAAAATCGGTTGTAAACGTTTTATGCAAAAATCGGATCGGAATCGCGATTAATCGCGATTTTTACAAACTGGTGTTTTTCTATGTGCGTGGTAAACAAAACATGAAAAAATTATTGCTATGTAGGTCAGGAACTGCATGACAGAGCAGATGTACACCAATTACTTGGGATCATTGGGCGTTTTGACCATTTTTTATTACTTGTAATTCTCTTTATTTAAACTTGTATAGCTTTAAGTAGATTTTTCGACATAAGTTCTGTAGTTGGGAAAAATCGCGATTTTACCGATTAGCAAACGTTTTAAACACTAATCGGATCGGAATCGAAAATGTTTTGGAAAATCGGATCGGTTTTTCCGATTATCCAAACGTTTTCATCAAAAATCGGATCGGAAATCGTTTTGGAATCGCGATTAATCGTTTGCCTTCACTAGTCCGCCATCAAAATTTGTTAGCAGGCAACGGCGTGATAAAGGTAGTTTCTGTGTGGAAATTGACTTCATAAAGTTTTCTCAATCGACAGCTCCATGGCTTGGAAACATTTCTGTTCACGTGTTCATTCCTAAGTTTGTAAATATATATGGTTTTCAGCTTAGGGTATTTAATTATCTTGCGTTTATGGAGCTTTCACAATCTCTAACTCCTGTTCTGGGGTTCCGTGATAAGGCAACCGCTTTAAAACTGTACGTTCCTAAGTGTTCTGTCTCAGATGTAAATATTCTAGTAGTCAATAAAACAGAACCCCGTGCAACTAACAATTTAATTTTTACATGGATTCAGAGAACAAATACTCGTGGTGATTATACGTCGCACTTAAATCGCAATATTTTCATCTTAATAGAAACAGAGCACAATAAAAGAAGCAACGCTTTACTAGTTCAACCCTGTGAATGTGACTCGCTAATAACCTTGCATAAATTGAAACTTGGCACAGGTAAGCATTCCATTTAAAGTGTTATTATATACCTTGTTTGAAAAAATAGTGACGCTATTTTTTTCTTTTAATTAACAGACGTATACAAAATCCAATATCCACAATTTTGGTGGGCAACGTGGCTAACCAGAGGAGCCTTTGGTTACAATCCAACAATACTCGAACGAACTTCTTTACTGAAACTCTCTGCCAACCGGAACTACGACAAAATGTATTTTAAGCACAGAGACCAGGACTAGAAAACACAGTTCTATATTGCGCTATTAAGTCTAATTCTGCAAACCATTAACAATGAAACTACAATGCAATAAACCAACCCATTTGAAAGTATTTCGACCCATTGGAAACGAATAGAGTTGTCTGTTGAATATGAAACAGTGTCTCCGCATTTTTTCGCAGTATCCAGTTTGCAATCGACAGTGCTGTTGACAAACTCCGATTTGTCTCCTGCGGTAGGTTTGGCATTCATCCGTTTCCATTTGAAGAACTATTTCAGGTATATGAAACCAGTGTTTGGGTATTTACGATGATAAGCATATTAGTGACAGCACCATGCCTTCTGCTGTCCTTAAAAGTTGGATATAGCTTTAAAAGTCATTGTATCAGATGGGCTCAAAATATATTTTCCTTAGTAAAAATACTGTTGGAACAAGGAAACCCGTTTCCTGACAAACTAACGAATGACCACATACTTCGATGGATTGTAGCGGGGTTCCTGCTAGCAGGCTTAGTACTTAGCAGTGGATACAAAAATCAAAACGTGTACAATATGATTACACAAAGGCAACCGGTATTGTACTCTAATCTTACTCAACTAAAAAATGACAACTTTTCAATTTATTCCAGAGTTTCTAGTAATGACATTGGTATAGATTTGGATTTGGATTACGAGCTTCGAGAGTTACCTTTTAAAATCTCTGAAAAGCATTTTTTAACATCTAAACTTGAAGATGACTTTGGACTTAGTGAAATTCCTAAGATTAAAATTAAAATTAGGGAAGGCAACAGATACAGAATAGAACCTTTAAATAAGAGTATTTCAAGTTTAGAAATAAGTACAGGTTTGCCTTCATATTTAGCAAATACGGCTAATTCCTTAGTTCGAAGTGTAGTTCCTGTACTAAGAGCTGGAGGTTATGGTAAATCACCTTCCTTGTCAAAACTATCACAGGGGCTAATCAGCACATTACTAAAACGACAGTACAGTTGGTACTTCAGTGAGTTAGTAAATTGTAGCAAAATGGCGGTTGTGTTACCTCAGTATGTGTGCTATGATTTTGCAAAGCGAGTTGCCTCTCAAAACCAAACTCTCGTTTCTGTTGGTTCTGAAATATACACTAATCAAACAGTTCTTTTAACATTTAAGTGTCACTTTCACCCCGATTTTCTATTAAGAATTAGTAGACTAAAAGCGTCTGGAATTGATCAATGGCTACCAAAAATTTTAACAAACATAGATCCTTTTAAACGAGTGGATCCTCCACCTGTTAGTGCGTCTTTAAAAGGAAATGTCATTGTAATGTTTTGCGTATTGTTAGTTGGATTAACTTATGCACTTATCATGTATTTTCTGGAATTGTACTTTCCTTCTATTTTGTTCCGAGTATACAGTTGTCAAGCTCTACATAAAATGGCCGTTAAAGAGACAAAAACGTTTACTCGCCAACTTAGGAAATTGGTTATTACGTTGCTAAATTTGTTTGAAGCACATATTAGGGCACATTGTAGAAAAAGACGTCACACTACACGAATTGTTCAAATTACATCAGGTTAGACACTGATCTTGCGTTATTATTTTAAAAATCTTTATTTTAAAACAGTATCAGAAGTACATAAATACAAGGCATATCATTAGCAATTATGTTAACGAACTGTTTAATTTAATTTTTAAGAACTTTTTGTTGTAAAATTAATACGATATATAGAATGTTTAACATCACTTACCATTATTTATATATAATATTAAGATAATGAAACGTGTCTGTAACAGTAGATTAATTAAAGTTATAAAACAATTTACTAACTTATAAAATTTCACTCTAATAAATTTACGTTAATCTGTAATTTATAAACTTAATAATATAACAATTGAGGTAATACTGTATTTATGCTGTACACATTCTAACTGAGACTGAGGATGCATTATTCGGCTTTACCAACTGAAACACATTGTCTCACGTCCAAAAATGTCTCAATTTCAGTCGCGCTACTTCATTTCCATAATTCTTCTACTACATGTATACAAACTCTAAAGGCGCTTACCAACTCAACCAGAAAAGCAAAACACACAGGCAGCACAATATATCCCAACGTAATCAAATATTTTTACGAAATCATGTCGAGCATGCATCATGTTTTTATGGCTTATAATAAATAAATTGTTTGCCCTAAAAAGTTTTAAGGAAACAAAGAATCAATTTTTTGAGGCTTTGCTTGTTTTACGTATCTTGGCGTAATGAATGTAATTAAACGAATTCTGACGTATTGAAATAATAAAATTTAAAAAATGGACAAACTTGATACTTGTGCGTTCTTCACACGATAAGCTTTAATTTGGCATTAAGTATTTCAAAACTAATATTTTAATGCATTCCCTTTTAACAACCAAAGGAATGATAATTAATAAACAATGATAAATATTTAATACATTTAACTTAACTTAATTGGTATGTGTCGCTACATGCTGTTCCAGTTCGTACTTATCTAAGCATGCCTTCATGCAAATAGAACAAATAAACGTCTTCTCATTCAAGTGCCTGCGGATGTGTTTGTTGAGATGACCCTTCACCTTAAACCTTCTGCCGCACAACTCACACGAGTGGTTTCCTCAGAGTGCTTCCTAATTTTGTGTTTGCTTACATTGCCCCGTGCACTGAAACATTCTCCACATATGTTGCACTCGTAAGGATTTTCATTTGTATGAATACGAATGTGACGAACCAAGGTGCGATATTCCAGAACACATGTTCCACAAAAAATACAGCTCCACTTTTTGACTCTGTCAGCTATAAAAATAATTCAATAAATTGTAAAGTTGTTTACTTTAAACTTTGTGTTTTTATTAACTGTTTCTTACCTTGATGGGTCTTAAGATGGTTATTTAGCTCTGTCTTATGAACACATTTTAAATTGCAGACAGTGCATTTCAACGGTTTTTCTCCTGTATGTCTCCACATGTGATCCTTCATTGCTCCATATTGTGCAAACGATTTCTTACAAAGTTTACACTGAAACGGTTTTTCGCCAGTGTGAGTCCTTTCATGGTTTTGTCGGTCATAGGACGTTGCAAATTGCTTTACGCAAAAATCACACTTGAATGGTCTCTGCATTTTATGAACCCTCTTTTTATGCTGTTTTAAGCACCATGGCCGTGAAAATGTCTTCTGACATATTTCGCACTTGTTAGACTTTTTTCCGGTATGACTCGCTGAATGTTTTCTGTGGCACGCCAAGTTTGTGCTTGTTTTTCCAGATTTCCCAGTTTTACTTGCCATCTTAACCTTAAAAAATATTTAGCATAAGAGTAAGCCAAACCCCAATTAAGCTACCCAAGTTACATTACAAGCCTTAAAAATTGCTCAAGCTGTTTAAATATATAAACTCACGTTCACAATCGGTCTTCCACAGATTTACAAAATGTTTAACACAATTAATTTTGGAACTTGGAATTTTTGAATTAATTTTGGTACAAAATGTCAACTGATTTTAAGACAAGTAATTATTCTATACTTTATTAAAACAAGTAAGAAGGACGTAGTTGAGTAGCACTTCTTGCAACTAAACATTTACTGTCTACAAACTATAGAATTTACATTATTAGTATGCACTCTACAGAAAAATATTAATTTACGAACATATATACGAGTAAAATGGTTAGCTTGTTCCAGCTGCTCACCAGTTTGCAATGCTTAAAATCTGACTCACCATCTATTTATGAGCTATTTTATTCTAAATCTTATATATATGATCAGCGGTAAGTACTTTCATAGTGGCAGATAATGTACGTGCGTTCTCATGCATAACAGATATCTACACGTTTGTAATGTGAGTAGTGAAAAGCAAGGTGGTATATAAGATTTGGTTGCGTTTAATCCAAATACGTATAGTGAGTAGTCTCAGTAGGAGGAAAATATTTGTCATGAGCTTATAGGATTACACTGCGGTACACGAAACTTGCTAGTCTGCTTCACAGTGCTGTTTTTACTACATTGAGTGAATATGGTTATATCGATGGCAACTTTTCAGGTTGTGCTATAAGAAAACACATACTTTAAGATTTGTGCTATATAAATTTTTCACAAACTTTGATTTGTGCTATATGACTTTTTTCAAACGCTTCAGGAAGTGCTATATGATTTTTTGGGGCAATGTGAACTGATGGTACCAAAATGCGTTTCAAAATTTCCTGAACATTTTGGTACCAAAAGTTCATTTTGGATTCAATTTTTTGGATTTTTTTTAGAAAATCACAGTAATAGTTTACAGAGTTGTCAGTGTGATGCCCATCTAGGTACTGCTTTTCACAATTAGTGTAAAAAAATCAGCTCCAGAACTGATCCTGTTTGAAAGAAAAATGAAGTTCTTGAACCCTATTTTTCAATATTCAACAGGCCGCCATTTCTAAGTATAGAGGCTCTAGAGTCCTAAACTCATTTGACCACTTTAGTAGGCCTATTGCTACTAAATGACAGCCAAACAATCGAAATCAGAAGAAAAATTTTTTGGGGTGTCAACCACCACAAATTGTTACTCTGTATTCGTTAAGAAAAAAATCATTGTGCAGTTTTTAATATTCAAGCATTCATTAAAGAGTTTTAATAAACATCGATTCTGAAGTCACTGACGTGGTCCGTCGTCTATGCACTCTATATGAATTGGAATTATCACAACTTAAAACATTCTTTTAGTTGCATGAGTTTATGACGTGGATTTACGCCATGCAAGTGATATTGCGGAGATGTACCGAGCAAGTTGGAAGTTTCTGCTGGTCCAGGTATTTCATGTCTTTGCGTAGCTCCAGACACAGTGGTTATGGTTAACTATACATTTACGTAAACTCAAGGCTTACAAGTGATAATTGTAAATCTCAAATTGTCCTAACCTAGATTAAATACCCAAAACACAACAAACCGGCCACCGACCAAATACTCAAAGGGCATATTATGTAAATTTAAATTATGAAAGTATATAATGCAAGTTATACTAGCAAAAGCATTTGACGACATTAAGATTACTAGACAAAAAACTTATAAAAATATGGTTAAGGAAAATAGCATACTATGTGTAGTTTGTCCGGAGAAATGGAGTCCAAACAAGACTGTCAAATAGCCTTTTTTGATTTTGATATTAGGATTAATGTTAAGATATCACAACACAGTCAACAGATTATATTAATATTATTGATGATGTTTTTGTTAGGTCGCAAATGGGTAATTCCATACACTGATAAGTGTGTTGGTACTTGTTAAGATATATTATTTTTTCTTTGATCACATACCGGCGACCAAAATTCAAAATAAATAAAATCATATGGAAGTCGCCATAGAAAACAAGTCGCGATTAAGTTAAAACACCAAAGCAATGTACATAAAAGTTTGTCGGCATAGTTGACAAAGAGAAATGAAGAATTAAAACGTACATGACTTTTCACTCACAAAATATGCTCACATAATGATCGATCGATTGATGGACGGATCACTGCTAGGCTGTCAAAGTTGATATACCTACGTGTTCTGTTTGTTCATCTTATATTCTATTAAAGCATATTCTGAATTTAGTTATATTAAATTTACTTAATACGCGTAAACAGGTCAAACGAGTAAATAATTCACTTAATTAAAACCAACTTGAAACGTTTCACTGGAATATAAATGCTTGGAAAAATAACGACTTTGGCATCACTTCTGTTTCTACAAATGTATATTTCACACACTTTAGTAACATTTTATAACTGACTGTTTGCTACCACAACCTGAACATGGAAGCATTTGCTAAAGTACTAGTTTTTCTTTGTCTTGCAGTAGCAGTTACTAAAGCTGCTGTTATAGGTAGTTGTTATATTTAAACTTTTATATAAAATCTTTAACTAATTTATTTTCAATTCTTAAAAATACAGTTTATGCGCAACCTAATACTAACGCTCACTTTCTTGGTACTGTGGATGGCAAAAGCTATTTCTCAGATCACACAGTCAAACGGGTATGTCCTCACGTAACATTTTGTGTGTGTAAGCGAAAGTATTAAATTTGTTAGTAGTTTATTGTAAATACATGGCTTCATTGAAATTCAAAATAGGACTGGAATGCGTCCAAGGCTTACTGTGAAAGTATTGGAATGAAACTTGCCAGCATTAGAACTACAGCGGAAAAAGAATTTTTTCTTGGCCTTGATGACCCCAACTTTAAAGATTGTATGTATATATTTGTTAATACTAGATACATACTTATTGGGTTACAATAATAACTAATATACCCCAATTGCATTTTTATCCTTACAGTGTATTGGACGGCTGGAAGAGATGTTCGTACTCCTGTGCAGTTTGGTTGGGATGACGATGGTGAACCGTTGTCTGCAGATTTAGTAACGTTTTACTTTTACGAAGAGTCCCTCACATGCGTTGGATATTACACATATCAATCGGATTACTATGCCGCGAAAAAGTTTTTCTCTCGACCTTGCAACGTCACACTTGGTGCACTATGTGAATCACGTAATGACCCCTGTGCACCAGCAGAACATTGACAGGTCAACCATCTATATTATTCCAATAAAACAAAATTGGATTTCAATGAATTATCGCAAGATAAATAAAACACTATATCCAAAATAAAATGTAGCCACTAGAATTTTTTTCAATTGTGCATAGATTATACCAAACATTCGGCCAGAAATATGCCCTTGTGTAATCATGTTTTGAAAATATAGAGTTGAAAACCATAGCACTTTTACTTATTTACATACGTAAGCGCATCAATTTTATTATCACTTTAACAGCTCAATACGCACACTGGTACTTCAAACTGTCATTTTATCTGTCCCTGTTGAGTAAATGAAAAATGCTGATGTGTTGTATAACAAATTTAGAAGATAATACATTGTCAAATCGACGGTAAACTTCTCAGATGGAGATATCAGAGTAAAATATAAACTAAACACGTAGTGTTTAGTGTATATGTTACTGCACTTACATATTTAAATAAACAAATTAAATGCTACCAGAGTTTTGTTTGGTCGGTATTGTATACAATAAATACGTCATTTTTCATTCGTCTCGATTTCCACAGTATACTGCATACATTAGTTAAGAAAGTGGTAGATTTGCTTGTTCTATGAGCTCAATTTATTTATTTGTAACGCTATTCAATGCAGATTCAGACTTTTACATAGTCGCAAAC
The DNA here is from genome assembly GCA_029691765.1 of Entomobrya proxima. Taxonomy (NCBI): domain Eukaryota; kingdom Metazoa; phylum Arthropoda; class Collembola; order Entomobryomorpha; family Entomobryidae; genus Entomobrya; species Entomobrya proxima. The sequence goes on from CM056168.1 coordinate 66,122,625, forward strand.
CAACAAAAAGCCAGTAACACGTCTGCAATAAAGAATTACAGGAATAAAACTGAAAATCAACGACACTACTAGTTAAACGCCTTTCAGTAGATTCCTTAAACAATCGAATACTTTACATGCCTCAAACTGTCTGTTAAACGCCTAAACAGTATAAACACCGATTTTTAACACGATACTCTATACGATGACTGGTAATACGATTATAAGCATTAATTAACGGTTACTTGGTCAGTATGCTTTTGTTGGTTTAGTAAATTTATTGGCAAATAAATTTTCTCAGTATGGGCATGTATACTTTATTGTGTACATCTAAATGTCTAGGTTAGGCAGGTAAATAAACAAATATATTATACTGTAAAAATTTTAATTATCTACTTTCTCTTTCATTCCTCATAGCTATTCACCTCTCTCTGAAAACAGTATTAAAAGAGCAACGTTCACATTTTATTTGGACCTCTAGGCAACCCGCAACAAGTGCCGGATCTAACATAGCATTATGCATCTTATGACAATGGCTTTTAAGCAATATATTTAATTAGTTAATATATAACATCACCCAAATAAGTCAATACTGAAGAGCAGACGTTCAGTAAGATACGTCACATCATTTCCAACCAATAATAGTACAAAAAGCGTATTACCTCGATTGAGTATATTTTTACTGCATTACATTGCACGTGTTCAAAAAAACAAGATTTTATCCGACAATACTTAAATAATATTTTTCTGCTGTTCTATTCTAAAATGTGTCTTATTTTATTTATGTAGCCACGGGTTGTCTTTTTGTCACCAGTAAGCACGTAAATAAGCTACAAATATATAACAGACACGCGCCACGAAATAGACATGCTAAATTGATAAAAAATACTTGCACATGTAGTTCAAAATACCAAAATAGTTGTTTACTTCATGCTATATATATGTTAACAGGAAAGGTAAATGAGCACGGAAAAACAATTAAGCTCAGAAATGTTCAGGGTTAGTTGTTCTCAGGTCGTCAACATTATCATTGTCATCTTAGGATCTCAAAATTATAACATCGGGGTACATTGGAAATATAATACAAAAGTACTAGACGGAAAATAATAAACCAATTTGTTATTCCAGATAACTTTACAGTTGCAAAAATGATTCTCAAATGCATTTTGCTGGTCTGTTATTCCCTTATTTTCATTTGCTCAATCCACGCAACCCAAGAAACATACATTATTGCGAATCTGCACCAAGCAGAAAAAATGCCTGCACTGAAGGAGTATTGGGGTAGAATCGAAAAACAACGCAACAAGTGGCTAAAGCAATTTAATCGGAACTCCCAGCCCGTTGAAAACTTAAACGAAATGCTTGATGGGTTACAAGCCTCCAACTCGCTGGTTGTCATTGATAACTATATCTATTTAAACATAAAGGAGCCAAGTGTGCCCCTTGTTGTTCGAACACCAGTTCCAGGAACTCTTTACTACCGTAATATTAAGAATATTAAAAGAACTGGGAAAAGGTACAACTTTACATCAACAAAATCAATTTGGATTAATTACAAGCTTAGTTGTAAAGGCACTTCTTGCTTAACTTTCAATAATTGCTTCAACATCACCAATAAACTTATTGATTCTACTACCGACGATAAACCTACAAGTATGTGTATTGAAATTAATTTTCATCGATATTCTTCATTTGCAAGGCCATGGAAAAACAAGATTCATTTACAACTTTACCTAATTCGCAGTCAAATGAACACTTTGCAATTTATGGATGAAACGTTGGCTTCCCAGAAATTTTCAGAAAAGATGCCGCCAGGCACCCGATGTTACAACAGGCTTCAATTTCTACCTTGAAAATAATTGTTTCAAGTGATGGGTTAGAACCTTTTAAAAATGGCGACTTAGCATTTTTAGTCCAAAACACTATAAACAGACACAATATGTTAAAAAACCAAGGTATTACCAACTATATGTTTTTAATTGTAAAAGTTTCAAAATTTACAAATTTAATATATAGTCATACGATAGTACAATATTGTAAACGATGCACACCTAATATTCGCTTACAAAATATAAACCGTCTGTCTATACAAACTTTACTTAAAGCTGAACTTAAGCAGCAACTTCACGTCGAACTAGACCCTAATTTAAATTATAGAAAACTTGGTGGAGTTCAAGCTAAGCTACAACTTTGCTCTAGGCACAAAATAAGAAATGCACTGAAGCTTACACAGTATACCTATGATGATATATCAGACCGTTTTGAAATAGGTGTAGCAATGCTACTTTTAGACATTTTGGGAAATTACACTTATGCAACGGAACGTGCAAACTTTGGTTTTAGAAAATTAAACTTGTGCAGTAATGGAGCTAGTTATTTTAAAAAAGAAAGCGGCTTAAGGGATTTTTATTCAGATGTGCATATTTTCTTTGAAGATACACAAGAGTTTCTACCACAAGCAACAAGTGCATTAGCCATTTCTCAAAACTTTGCACGCTTACGGTTTCTAACTTGTGGACAACGCGGAGTGTCACCGTTTCCGATTGAGGAACTATACATCGTATATCATCATCCAATTTGGATAGGCCTTCTACTTGTATTCATAGGTCAAGCTTTGCTTTTTATGCATATTTATCCAAGCAAATTTGGAACCAATTTGAGTAAGCAGTGCTACAGTTCAAGAAGCCGATACCCATTTGGTATTCTCAAAGGTTTACTTGAGCAGGGTGATCCATTTCCAGGAGCATTTTGTACAAGTAACGTGCTTCGTTGGACAATTGCAACAGTTATGCTCAGTTGTCTTGTCCTGAGCAATGCTTACAAAAATAGTAATGTTTATAATATGATACTGTCTAGAAAGCCATTACTGTACAAAACAATGAGTCAGTTGATGCACGATAATTTTACCTTGTATAGTTCAGCAATGCCGTTGGAATATCATTTTCACTTTTTCCTTCCAATTCCATATTCCAAATGCTTTGTTGAAGCTAACGCAAAACATTTGGGTAAAGCCTCTGGTATTCCGCACGATGTGTATCTTCGAGAAAAAAATAGACATCATTATTGCAGTACAATGGTGTTTGTTAAATCTCAGGTTGTTTCATGGCCTCCGTCCGCCAGGGAGATTTATTCAGACAGAAAATATGATTTGATGAATATATCAAGACTTTATTACAACGCGGGAGTAATGTTGCAACACTTGTATGATTCTATACGTCCATTTATTAGAATTCACATGATTCCTCGGACTTATCTTAAGAAAGATACGGGAATAGCTGGAGCAATGAATAAGTTATTTGAAGAAAGGCAAATGAAATGGTTTGAAAAGGGGCTACAAAGTTGCAAGAAAACAGCGATTCTGTTTCCAGAGAGTAAAGCTAATCAGTTGGCAGATGAGCAGAAAACAAATAGCAAATACATATCTGTTGGATCGGAAGCTTATGGAAATCCGCATTTTTCTATACGGTTTTCCGGAAATCCTCCATCTTCTTTGATGAGACGTAAAGTAATTATGCAGGAGTCAGGAATTGCTAAATGGTGGCCACAAGCTTTACTAAGGAGTGCTGTCAAGACAGAAGAAGATCCACCTCCGGAACCAGCTTCAATGAGTGGAAATACTCTAATGATATTCTATCTACTCTATGCAGGCATTGGTTTAGCAAGTATTAGCTTTGCAATTGAAGAAAGAGAAGAAATCTTTAGGATGATAATTGGGGCAATGCAAAGTATTGAAAGATGGATTCTAAGTGCTTTAAGCTTTGTTCAACAAAAGTTTCGGTTATTAGAATTTTGCATAACATGGGCATGGAAACGGCTAAAGCGTAGCAAAGTTCAAACATCGTAGCTGTGTAGTAAGTTAAATTTGTGTAACTGTTGCACTAATAACGTGAATGGAAACAATCGATATCAAAATATTTTACTTTTGTAAATTTCGCTTATCTTTTTGCCTTACAACTCCCAGTAAGTTATGCTTTGCTATTATTTCAACACATTTATAGAATCAACCACAAGTATTTTCATATGCAGGCAAGCATGAAAGCAATGGAACATGGTTGCAATGAGAAAGTAATATTCTCAATTTTTTTGGATAATTTAAAATATTAGCTTTACTGTTAATTTTAGCTTTAAAAATACAAATGTGTTTGAAAAGAAATAGCCGCTGAAATAAAACGAGCCCATTTTACCTTGTGTGGATACCATATTGGCCGGGTATATGATTTAAACAAAAAAGCAAACCAGCAAACAATGCGTAAAATAACAATAAATGCAACTCACTTATACAATTTGCTGAGTTGATATACATACATATATATACTGCACATTTTTCGGAGCTCAAGCTAAGTGTTTTACACAACAATGCAGCATATTTTGACATATTAATAAACTTACTGTTTATTAATCTGTTTAGTAGAAAGCGTATCTTTCTGGCCAATGACCAAATTATATTTTAACATGTTATTAGGTAATAATATATACATATCTAGTGAATCTGTATGTAATCTTTACTAGGCGTTCGAATTCACCTTTTTGATAATTTATTTAAAAGTTTTCTACTTAAAAATCTTAAATAAATATAATCACGCAGTATCTTAGCTAGAGCATAACCAAAATAAACTCGCAGTTTCCATTGTTGTTTCACCAAGTGTTGCTGGACTTCACTTGATTCTCAAGTCTAGCTTTTCATTTAACTGATCTTCGGTCTTCTTCTGATACAACTTCTTCAATCAAAGGTTTGTGTCTTAGCAAATGCTTTTCCAGCTCATATTTATACATATATTTCCTCTTGCAAACGGTACAAGTAAATTCCTCTTTGCCTAAGTGTTTACGGATATGAACCTGAAGACCAGATCTTTCTTTAAATGTTTTCTCACATAATCCACTCTTATGATTTCTCGCGTGAGAGTGTTTTTTTATTTTATGTCTGGTTAAATTCGCTTGTTGGTTGAAACATTTCTTGCACGCGTTGCACCAATATGGATTTTCATTTGTGTGAATACACATGTGTTGAACGAGGCTGCGTAACGATAAAACGTAGATTCCGCAAAACAAACAGCTCCAATTTTTGAGTCTGCCAGCTGCAAAATAATGTATTCGGGAGTTAAATCGTGTTGCATTAAGTTGCATGTATTTGTTTACTGTGTGTTACCTTGATGGATTTTAAAATGTCTCTTTAACTCGGATTTGTATATAAATCTTAGATTACAAGCGGTGCATTGAAACGGTTTTTCTCCGGTGTGTCTTATCATGTGATTCTTCATCGAACCGACGTATGCAAACGATTTTTCACATAGATGGCACCCATACGGTTTCTCGCCTGTGTGTGTTCTCTCATGATTTTTAAGACTTTCACGCGTTGCAAATTGCTTTACGCAATACGTGCACTTGAAAAGCTTCTGCTTCTCATGAATTATGCGTGTATGCTGTTTCAAGGTGAACGGGCGTGAAAATGCTTTTTCGCAAATTTTGCATTTGTAAGGCTTCTCTTCTGTATGTGTCCTTAAATGTCGATTATGATCAGCCAAGCATTTGGTCGTTACACCACACACGCTGCATTTAAATGTATTCTTGTCTACCAATTTATCGGTGTTACTTGCCATTTTGAAGTTTCTGGATGGTGTAACATGCGAGAACTTAATTAAAAACTTTGTGGTTTTATTCACGTAAACTGGAAAGTTAAATTATTTGCTTTGAATTTGAAGAAATGTTTTATTAACAAGTACACATGAACCTCGTTCAACGGTAGGCTATACATGTTTCTTGCGACATTGTTTGCTGATGATTTCCTATTCACTGTTTTGTATAAATTACACTGATTTGCTGAGAAGTGTTTTAACTTAATCTTGTGTGAAGTACAGGTTGAGTTTATTACCGTAGACTGCCAACATCCCCAGGAAAAAGCTTTAACAAATAGCGTCTCAATCCACACCAGACGTCAATGGAGTACAAGTTTATTTATGCACTGCAATGCTTGAATACATGTACAGTGTTGGCTTCAATGCTCTTTAAGTTTCTAAATTCGGAAAAAATAGTAAAGGAATAATACAACGTTTTTACAATGGATCTCATTCTCTGACAATTTCGAGTTTGGACACGGTTTAGGTACTTTCATTTAGGTACATATAGTCTCGCATTCTTATGCATACAAAAATCCTGAAAACCTATTTAGGGATTAGTCAAAAGCAGAAAAATAATCCTGTTTTGGAATTGTTTTTGTATTGTCATATATATAAAGTCGTAGGAGGAATAGGATTGTCGTGAAACTAAGGAATTAATCTGTGGTACCTGAAACCTGTAAAACTGCTTCAGAATGCTACTGTTACTGCATTGGTAATGTATCTGCTTGCAAGTGCTTTTCGTTGAGCCTAAAAATAAGCAGCTTTTGAAATTTATGTATTAATTAAGTTTACAACTTTTTAAAACTTAAAAGTTACTAGTGCTGTGTATTCACTCTTCATGAAATTTAAAGCATCTATAACTTAAACAGTTCCTCCCGCTAGGGGGATTCACGTGGTCCTTTTTTGCTTCATTTATTTCTAACTATATATCAAATTTCATATCATCACTTCAATCAATTAAAACTGCTCATATATTGAATAAACAACTTTAAGGACACTCGTCAAACTAAGGATTAATTGGTGCTTTGCTTAAGTCTCTTGATGCAATGTTAGTTGACAATTAACCATGTAGATGTTTATTATGATTATTGATAAATAAAGACATGCAAGTTAACTTCTTTTTTTAAGTTAATGAATTTTCCTTACAGAACAATTTTTTCAGGTACTTTCAGTTGATGCTTTCTTGTCTTTTATGCATCTAGTGTTTTTGATGAAATATTTTTATTGGATTAGTAAGGAAAGGGAAGATAATACAGCTCTCAATCTGCCTTTGTTTAGAATGATAAGGTCGCGAAGTAGGAGATGGGTAGTGTAAGTGAGCTTGTTGAGCAGCACACAAATTAACCAATTGCAATTGCATTAACCTTTCTAATTATTATGTTCGAGGTACCAAACCCTGACGTTAATAAGCTATCATGTAAATTAACTTATGCTCCTTGGTTGAGTAGCGAGACAAACTATTTTTAATGTATATTGGGGACCTTATTGTGAAGTAAGTTATATGCAACATTACACTTTGAAACTGTCATGTTACTGATTTTTAAATTAAGAGATGATTTTGTTGAAGCGCATTATTTGACTCCAATACATATGATTAATTCCTTTCAAACCTTTAGAACGTGGTACAACGAAAACATAAATAATAATATGATAAATTAGTGCAACTGTAAAGATAGCAAGGCATTTTTATTGAAATGCATGAGAAACTCTGGCAAAAATATATGAAAACTACATTCGTTCTCCAACAAGCTTGTAAATAGCAAGTGAATTCCAGCAAATACTCCCGCCAACTTATCAAAAAGTTCAAATCTGGACGGTCTTCAAGTCTACCAGAACTCCAGAAGGCCGCTTTTCTCTCCAATCTTGTCGGTTATGATTCCAAGATATATCACTATCGACATGCTTAAAATCTATATACCGTATTTTCCCAATTAAACGCAGTCTCCCATTTAGACGCAGCTCCCAAATAAACGCAGCTGCGTTTAAGGGAAAAAAAGTTGTTCAAGCAAAATAAACGCAGCTCCCAAATAAACGCAGCCCTCAAATTAGCGCAGCTCTTTTTTGGGTAGCAAATTCTGACAAATTTGAATTGTTATTGTCAAACTATGAACTGGTACTCATTTTCCTAGTTTTATACATGCAAATTGTTAGTTTGAAGTGAAAGTAGGCAAATTTTGTAATAAAAATTAAGCAATTTTTTCTTACAATTCTTCACTAAATTTTACTAAAATTGGATGTTTGGAAATAAACGCAGCTCTCAATTAATCGCAGCTCCCAAATAAATGCAGCTGCGTTTAGGTGATCAATTTTTGCCGAAGCAAAATAAACGCAGCTGCGTTTAATTGGGAAAATACGGTAATTGTAAAAACCTTATGACAATCACGTCGGAAAAATAAATGTTAAATCCCAGTTCTTACCAAATACATGGATCCAGGTGTAATCTTGATTAACTTTGCTCTAATGCTGAAAGTCCTCGTTTCGTGCCAGTAACGAGTAAGGCACATTTCATTTAATTTTAAATCATTCATGCTTAAAATAATATTATGCATGACGTTAGTGACCCTATGCATCTATACAAACAAGGTGTTTATAACGCGCTTTTAAATTATTATATAATATAATATGTTTTACTCATACAAGCTTACCTTTTGCGAGAAACGTACTCCTAAATACATGACAGCAGCTGAGTACAGGATATCGGCTAAAAATGAAAATCCTTATACTAGATTGATTTCCAGAGCGACAGACAGGGTCAACATTTCAAACGTAATTACGGTTATAATTTTAAAGTAAACAATCATTCCAAGTACTTCATCAAACTTGCGCAAATTCCGGATAAAGACTTTAAGCTGTTGCTTAAAATCTTGATACTGAATAAATATCAAAAAACCAAAGTCTTTAGAAACTGGTTGAGCCAGTAATTCAAGCGAGTTTTGTTCAAATGTGCTGCCATGCTCACAGAGTTGCAGAAACATACTCATGTAAAACGCATTCGAAAATATATAGCGGAGACAACAAAAATGAAAACCTAACGTATACATGGTCAACGTAATGTATGGTTTTACTATAGAAGTAGGCAAAAGTTTCCTACCACGTCTGCTCTAATAACAAACGCAATAAGCTCTTGCAATGGTGTTAAGTGCAACTTGATTGCTGGCAAAATCCATGAGGTTGCTATCATTGTTAAAAGAACAATATTCCACATCAGCACAACTTTTCTTGCCTACAAAATTTAGGTTTAAAATTTTATAATTTTCATACGCAAGCAATTGTTATTGCAGCAAATCAATCATTTCTGGTACCTTAGGTATTGCTGACGGGCTTTTGTTCGAATGAAACTTTCGAATTCTCTGAATATTTGTCAACAGCTTTTGGATTCCATTCTTGCGTGTTATCTGGATGCACGCTAGAGATGTTAGAAAGCAGCGGAAAATTATCGACGCAAAAAGCGACAAAAGTAAAAATGTTGCACCTTGCCCCTCGATATTAACATAAACGGCTTCAATTGAAATCACGATCCAGAACATGTTGTAGTAAAATGCTAGTACTGTTTGGAGAATATATATTATCTAAAATATGGAATACAGAAGTTTAAATCGGAATTACAACTGTTATATTTAAAACAAAAAACTGCAGTTTTACCATTAAAATTCGTGATTTCCGAAACACAGGTTTGCCATCATTGGAAAAACAAAGTTTGTACGGGGTACAGCCAAAACCTGCAGCCCATTTGTACTATGTTGTAATAAATAATAGATCTCCACTGATTAGCTTATTCGGCACCAAAAACTACAGGATTTTGTCAGTAAATTTTTCACACGTGTTAGCCTTCATGATAACAACGAACTGAAATGATAGCTAAATTGGATTGTGATTGCCTAGCCTAGTGTTTGCTTGTTGGTCTACGTTCTAAGACAAACAATTATTTTGGATGTATTAAATGGAGACTTAATATTTAGAACGATTACGACTATTGATACTTTACTCGACGGGAGCTTTACTAATCAAAATCATATACTCTTGTGTAAAATGTGGAATGTAAATGTAAAACAGTTAGCCTGTGTGTTAATTCAGCGCGGGCTGCATGCTGTTGAGGTGAGAAACCTGTCATACAGTTGACGACACTAAGGTCTAGCTGACCGTAAACTAAAACAGAGTGACAATTAAAAAAATGCCAACTCGATTAGCTTCTTAGAATGTACTTAATATTTGCTTTCTAGATTATTGCGTTACTAAACCATAACAGGAGAAACACCACTTTAGCTGTATTAAACACTTCCATCGCTGTTGACTTTGACTTTTTATATATTTTAAGAGATTTGTATGCACTCAAATCTTTCAAACACCAAAATTTTTAAAAACGCTGTAAACTGCATGAAGCACTAGTATTTGAAACTTGGATAATAAATGTTTGCCGGTTACTTAAGTCACTATTATTTTTTTATTGATTAAGGTGGCTCACATACACAGAATTTTAATCCTGGTGGTCATTTAAACCACCATTTGCATATCACAGGTTTACTAATATAATGTAACCAATATTATTATCAAAGTTTATATGTTGTAGTAGCACATTAGCGTTAAACTAGATAAAATTTAAAACAACTTTGCGTTTGATATTCGATAACAGATAATCACTTAACTCCCTTAACAATAAAAAATGCGCATTGATATGAAACAGCAAAAAACAGAGAAAAATAAAAAATCTGGACACCCAAAAATATTGGATTTGACAGTTTTTTAATAGTTGTTTAACTAACTTACTGTGTGTATGCTATCTTGTTGGTCTACATTCCACATTTTCACACAACAGAGACAGTACAACTCACGTACACGACAACGTGATTAAAGATTGCTCAGTGCGAGCAAACCAATTATTTTAATGGTTGTACTTATATAAAATATATTTGGGATGCTACCTACTCAACTTATTTATTAAATTGGATCGTAAATACGTCTCATCTCTGATATAACCTGTATAAGTTTATATATCGTCCTTTTTGTATTTAATTTTTACTGAATAACAAAAAACATAAATTGCGTTTCAACAGGAGTTAAAATACGTTTTCTGCCAGAAAGTAGCCTTAACTTGATGCTAAATCGAGAATATGGTATTACGTTTTATAACACAGTTTCTACGTCTTCAACATCTTGCAATGGTACTCAATGCTGTATACGTTTCAAACAATACTAGAAGCTTATCATGTTTGTCAAGCGCACATGACCGTTGATGAAGCTGACGTACTCGAACATTTTTAAATAGCTGATTTACTTTTAACAGGGATAGTGTCTGTAGCTAGTAGGTAAACAGGACAGCAGTTTACACTGTAGATTAGCTAAGAAAATATTTATGTATGAAGTCCGTATTTCTTCAATACTTGAATACCAGCTATGGGTTATAACGAAACATCACAAAACAAAATCGGAATACCGCATTTGGAGCAGAAAAACGTTAGGTGCACTACCTTTCTCTGATTTTCTGTCAGACAATTTACAAAATTCAGTAAGTTGCTAGTGTATACCGATTAAAAATGGTTAACTATCCATGCCGGGGTTCAAATTTAAAACAAAAACCATTCTGGGCGGGTCCCACAAATTTCAAAATATTAAAAGTATTAGAAAAACTACGTGAATCGCATAAATACTAAAAACAGGAATTATGACAAACCACTTTCTATTCACTTGTATTCACACTTTGATTCTGAAGAAAACTAGCAACATGGAATAGAAGCTATTATTTTATTGAAGTTCTAGCTTACAAATGCTCCAGTAGTAGCAACAATTATTCTCTTCCTGTCTTGAAAGTAGGGCAAAGGCTTATTAGCACAAAAGCATATTGACGTCAATCCGTCAATGCATGGTCGCTATTAAATTAGGTTTAGGTAGCCGTAGCATTTTAATATTATTAAGTTTTGTGAGCTAAAATGTTCATTCCTAGAAGAAGAGTGTCAGGTTGGCATTAACATTTCAATGTTGTAATAACTTTAGAATGAAACTCAGAAACTGGACACTGAACAAACAGTTTGGTAACCTATGACACTTCACGAAATGCAAAATCCAGATACTAAATATTAACCCACAAGTTGGAGACCAAGTCTTAAACTCTGAAACAATTTACACAAAACTTGTCGCTTTTTGCAGTTAATTTGCAGTTAGTTGCAGACACAATTCTGTAAACCAAACAGTATTCAATCAGGCAAAAGATATCTATACTCAGCAGTGACAAATAACATGCCAGAATTTCAGCGAGCAATTTTTATGGTTTACTATGGATGTTTAATTCAATATTTATCTCTATTTAACATCATAAGTCATGATTTTATTCGGTAACAAATGTAGAATGACATTAATATATATTTACATGCTATTAAATTCTAAGGTACAAATAACTACTGGGTTTATTCTTAATCTAAACTAAACAATAGGATTTGCTCATGTCACAACGTATATACAAATTTTCACATTTTCTAATACGATACGATGTTTTCAAGTTTTTCGAACGTGCAAAAAAGGTTTCCAAGAACCTTGCATTTTATCTGCGTTTTGATCAACAGCATTTTATCTATAGCTATATACAATCCACTTAGTCTCCACTATTGTTCTACTTGATATCCTTTTATCTAATTCTCAAGTTTTTAAATTAATTGGTTTCAACATAATTTATTCGGTCAAGGGTGTGTGCGTTAGCAGATGCAATTTCAGTTGATGCTTACGTATATACTTTTTCATGCATACGGAACAACTAAACTCCTTCTCGTCAAGGTGTCTGCGGATATGTACATGAAGACAAGATCGTACTTTAAATGTTTTGCCACATAACTCGCACGTATGCTTCCTCTCGTCAGAGTGTTTTGTGATTTTATGACTGGCTAAATGCGTTGATTGTTTGAAGCTTTCCTCGCAAGCGTCGCACGAGTATGGAGTTTCCTTGGTGTGAACATGCGTGTGTTGAACAAGTTTACCAAACGATGAAACAGATAATCCGCAAAACACGCAGCTCCACTTTTTGAGTCTGCTAGCTGTCAAATAAGTAATTAGAAAATTAAATTATAATATAAAAGCTTACACAAGGTAAGCTGTTCTAAGTTACCGCTTATTACCTTGGTGGATTTTAAGATCATTTGTTAACGTGTTTTCACTGACAAATCCCAAATTGCAGACCGTGCATTTAAACGGCTTTTCTCCGATGTGCTTCATGATGTGATCCCGCATGGTGCTGTAGAGTGAAAACGATTTCTTACAGAGACCACACTCATGCGGTTTCTCGCCTGTGTGCTTTCTTTCATGATTTTTTAGATTACCACGAGTTGCAAATTGCCTTAAGCAATACGTGCATTTGAATTCCTTCTGCATCTCATGAATTATGCTTTTATGCTGTTTCAAGCTAAATGGGCGTGAAAATGCCTTTTCGCACATTTCGCATTTGTAAGGCTTTTCTCCTGTATGAGTGAATAAATGTCGTTTATGATGAGCCAAACCTTGGTTATTCACTCCGCACAAGTGGCATGTAATAATATTTTTGCCTACCGATTTCTCAGTTTTGATTGACATTTTAGCTTCTCCTATACTTGACAAGAAAGTGAACTAAACCACAACTAAACTATAAAATCTTGCAATTTATACAATAAACTGGGACAAATGTAAATGTTTCAAATAAATAAACTCAAAGTCACAATTATTACTGATACACAATGTATTGCGGTATGAACATTTAACACAGGATAAGTACGTGTTCTCCCTCTCTGTGTTAAATCTAAACTGATTCTTAGAGAAACACTTATTTGGTGGTTGGTACGAGACAATGAAATAAAGAATATTGTGCAGCACTAGCCGAAGCCAAAAATGTACTGCTCGATGGATGTATCCAAACTGCTAGTATGTAAATGTTAAAAATATTTATTCAAGCTCTGCTACGTTTCACTATTAATACGACAATTTTCAGCCTACATGCTTATATTTTCTTTCAAATCCCTTTTCAATCCTGTTCGTCATAAAGTTTGAATTTCTCTTTACAGTAGAATTCTTTTCAGGTACTTTCAGTCACGTAGATACTGCTTATACGTTCTTGTCCTTTATGCATGCAAAGTGTGTAACGAAAGTTTTTTTTATAGGATTAGTGAAGAAAAAATACGGCTCTGGATCCACCTGCGATTGTACTCATTAAGTCGTGTTATAGAAGGTGGGTACTTTGACAAGCATTACGGAATAGACTCTGGTACTTGGAACTTGTTAAGCTTCTTCAAGTTGTTAATAACTTGCATTTATAGAACGTAGTAATATCTTTTTTTAGCTTTTTGTATTACATAGATAAGCAACCTCGCCAGTTTGTATGTGTTCAATGTATTGCATACAAATGCCCGTGTAAATTGTACTGTTTTTTGTTGGAACTGAGTTTGCTTGCTTGCTTTGTTAAACGAAAACGATAGCCTCTCTGAAAAATATAGTATGCGTTTAGGTCCAACAAGGCTCCAAAACACGTACAACAAGTATATATACAAGCAAGTAGGAAACAACCTACATTTTTTACAAATTCCAACTTAAAAAGAAATGTTGCGAGCATTTATTTTAAAAAAGTCTTTGTTTTGTTGTCATACCTGCGAGGCCGACGTAGCTGTTGCAAAAGATATTGCACACTAATGCGACTTATTTAGTATTTAGGTTGGTTTAAAAGCTTACACTTCACAAATGCAACATTTATTGTCATTGAATATCTTAATCATGATTTTATTAGGTTGAAACGTAGAGTGACTTTAATATAATTTAATAAGATGTTATGTTATAAGGTATAAAAAACTATTGGATCTTATCTCTTCTTAAATTGGACTAAACGAGCAATTTTTGTTACAACATATGTACAAGTTTTTATATTTACTACTATAAATTCGGGTTTCTGATATTTTGCAAATGTGCTAGAAAGGTTTATACATGCTTTTTATCTCTTTATTTTGATCAATATCGCGGGTTCTTAGCTGTTGTCATACCAAATATCGTTAAATGTAATTCTCACTTTTAGCTTTTGATTTGACCGGTTTGAATAAAACTTATTCGGTCAAGGCTTTGTGCGTTAGCAAATGCTTTTCAAGCAGATGCTTATACAGGAATTTTCTCTTGCACAAGATACAAACAAATTCCCTCTCGTTCAAGTGTCTGCGAATATGCTTCTGAAGACCAGATCTTAGTTTAAATGTTTTGTCACATAATTCGCACGCTTGCTTTCTCTCGTCAGAGTGTTTTCTGATTTTATGGCTGGTTAAAGTCCCTTGTTGTTTGAAACATTCATTGCAAGTGTTGCACCAGTATGGATTTTCATTTGTGTGAATACACATGTGTATAACAAGATTAAAAAACGATGAAACAGAGGTTTCGCAAAACAGACACCTCCACTTTTTGAGTCTGTCAGCTATGAAACAAAATTTTAGAAAATTAAATTGTGATAATAAGCTAAAAAATGCTAAGCTGTCTTTAGTTACTGATTGTTACCTTGGTGGATTTTAAGATGACTGTTTAACTCGCTTTTATTAACAAATCTCAAATTGCAGATCTTGCATTGAAACGGTCTTTCCCCGGTATGCCTTTTAATGTGATCCCTCATGGTACTGTAAAGTGGAAACGATTTCTTGCACAGGCCACACTCATACGGTTTCCCACCAGTGTGCCTTCTTTCATGATTTTTTAGATTACTACGGTTTGCAAATTGCCTTACGTAATACGTGCACTTGAGTTTCTTCTGCTTCTCATGAATTGTGTTTATATGCTGTTTCAAGTGGAATGGTCGTGAAAATACTTTCCTGCACTTTTCGCATTTGTATGGTTTCTCACCTGTATGAGTTCTTAAATGTCGATTATGATGAGGCAAGAAGATATTTTTCACTCCACACAAATTGCATTTAAATATTTTTTTGTCAACCGATTTGTCAGTGTTGCTTGCCATTTTGAAATTTCTGTATGGTAAACAAAGCCTAAACTCTATACTAAGCCGGAATTAAAAACGTTGTGGTTTCATTTACATAAGTTGAAATACACTTCTCTTTGAATTTGAAGAATTTTAAATTAACAAGTAAGCAAGAAGCACGTTTTACGTTAGGTTCTATACAGTTTGTGTGAAAATGTTTAACTCGTGATACTGGTAAGATCCTTTTAACTGCGTTGTTTAAATCAAACTAATTTGCTGTGAAGTATTTTATGTACTGGTGTGATGCAAAAGGTTGCACGATGTCCATCCAAAAAAACTAACTGCAAAGACATAGCCCTGCAATGGATACACGTATGATAGTGAAACCTTGAATGCTTTTTCTAAATGCGGAATGCTTTTTTAAGGAAAATGTGACCATTCTACAATAGTTCTTGTATTCTGAGAATTTCGAGTTTGAATACGTTTTAGGTACTCAAGTTTAGGCATATAAGGTCTTAGTAGTAGACACTCTTATACACTGCAAAATTTCTGACAACACCCGTTTCAGGATTAGTCAAAAGTATAAAAATAATCCTGCTTAGGGATTGGTCTTGTACTGTATAATTCATAAAGTCAATAGAAAAGAGTGGTTGTTGAGAGGCTTAGAAATTAAACCATGGTGTCTAAAACATGTATTTTCATTAAGAAATATGGTTACAAGTGTTTATTTGTTGAGCATAAACGTAGGCAGTATTTGACATGGAAGCTTTTTTATAGTTTTATTAAACGTAAATAGATTCAATACTCACTAGTGTTGTGCAAACACTCTACATAAAACTCCCGAAAACACTAACAATCTAAACTAGTTTTCGAATTTAAAAGATTTACGAGGTAGTTCTTTGTTAGCTCCAGTTATTTCATACTACATGACAAGTTATCATTTTTTACTTCATTCAATTTAAAATATTAATATATTGAATTAACAAACTTGAAGGGTAATTGTCAAATTCAAGATTAAAAAGTGCTGTGCTGATGTCCCTTGTTTTAATGTTAGTTGACAATCAACCATGTAGACGTTTATAATGAGTATTGATAAATGGAGACACGAAAGTGAAGTATCACATAAATATTTATTATTTAGCATTATCAACGATAATATTGTGCCTGCCCAAAGCGCTTTTGGGTAATTCCAAATTCAGTCAAGTGGTTTGGTGTTTTATCAGCATGATTGATTACCAGATTGATTGATTATTGATTCTTTTTACTCCTATTCTCACATTATGAAAATGTGAAAATTGAATGTCGTGTTATGAAAATTAATGGAAGTATGACAAGTAGCCTGTCAAACTGAGATACATGTTTGACGTTTTCAGGCATCAAATATCTCAGAAGGCAAACAGGTAAACAAATCATTTAACATTTGAAAATGAATAATTAAAACAACTTGAAACGTTGAACTTGGATATAAATGCAGGATAGCACAAAGAAGGTTGCATCAGTTTTCTTTCTAAAAGTATACACATAGCACATTTTAAAAACTTCTTTAAGTTGATGTTTACTACCTCAAAATGAACATGGGATGACCTACTAAAGTACTACTCTTTCTGGGTCTTGCAGTAGCACTTACTAAAGCCACTGTTATACGTACTTGTTATATTAAAACTTGTAAAAAATCAATCACTTTTTAATTCACTTTGTGTTTTAATATAGTTTATGCGCTACCTGCACTTATGATTTCTGCATCGATTTTAATTTTATTGGTGGAAAGGACAGATATACATCGAACCTGTTCTTATGTCCAATACCATTACAGTAAGCTTAAATATTATTTGTTGCTCATGGGTCAGTCAACGACAATTTTTTAAACCCTAGATGAATTTGAAGATATAAATTTATTCAAGTCTACAGCGTATTAGAAAAAAACTTAAAATTGAAGATCCAAACCAATTTTGGCGACCGTGATACTGTAATGTAATGTGGTTTTCATTCAAGTGTTATCTGCATTCAGTCTATATAGTATATACTGCTAATACGTATTGTTGTTGCTGAGATTTGCCTACCAATTACCAAGATTTGTTTGTCATTACAATGTTTTGAAAAGTGCTTGACCTATGGAGAACTAACACAAAACGTAATTGTTGAGAGAAAAGGATTAGGGGTAAAAGTCAAATTAAGATAAGGTTACAAAAGGGCCAATTTATCTTGTCAAGCCAAGTTTCCGCGAGGCCTATGTCCATTGGGATGCTGAAGATGTTCCATGAAACAAATATTTCCATGCTTCCTACTAATTTGTTATAAAAGTGATGGGATGGCAGACTATGGACGAAAATGGAAATGCTTTTGAATCTTATCTGACAGAGAAGGTTTTTACTGCAAAAGGGTAAAAGAATGTTTCACGGCGCGTTTTATTCCGGTTGTTAATAAGCACAATGACCTTGAAAAAGTCCAATAAATAAATATAATTTTCATATGCGTTGACAAAATACAAAAAGGAGACGACGAGAAATTATTTGTGGGACATATTATGCTGGTCAATTAATTCTATTCTTTTGTTTCGGTAAATTCCAAAGATTTGAGCTTTCATATTTCATGACAAGTACTACTACGCCTGTGCATCTACATAAAATTATTGTAGTAACATTGGCAGTTTTTTAAAATTTATCAAGACAAGACAAAAAAACAAAATCTGAGTTTTGAAAAATAGAATTTTGTATGTGTATTTGAATAATTATGCATTATTGTTGTTATAACTGTAGTATTTAGCTGACAAATGTTGCGGTTAAGGATTGTTAGTTTCCGTAGTATTTGTAAATCTGAGATTATAAGTTTGGCCCCATTAGCTAGAGAGGTCTTTACAGACAACAAATATGATTTAGTAAATGCTTCAAGGCTTGATCCAAAAGTGGGATGAATATCAATGTGGCAGAACTTGTTTGACGCCATAAATCCGTTAAATAGAATACGTATGATTCCGTCGTCCTTTCTGAGGACTGAATTTGGAATAGCCGGAGTAATGCATCGAATATTTCAAGAGAGACAGCCAAACTGGATTAAAATGGGACTGCAAGGTTGCAAGAAAATTCCGATTCTGCTACCTCTGGGAAAAGCTAATCAACTAGCGGACGGGCAGAGAGCAAATGTTTGTTTTTGTTGGATATGAGACTTATGGAAGCTTTCATCGATTACGCGTAAAATGATAATGCAGGTATCTGGAATAGCTAAATGGTGGCCGCAAAATTTGTTGAGGAATGTGCCGCAGTCAGAGAAAACCCACCTCCGAAACCAGCGTCAATGATTAGAAATACACTTAGGATATTGTATGTATTGTTTTTAGGTATTTCTATTGCAAGCATAAGTTTTGTACTTGATGATTGAGATGAAGTACTTTTGTTATTAATTCATGTATTGTTAGGTTGCAAACAATTGATTGTTTGTAAGTGTTTTCAGTTTTATTAAGCAGAAGATTTTGTCTTTAAAATTGAACCTGAGAAGTTAAAATAGAATAAGGAACAAGGTTTGGGAATTGTGTCATAAAATTAGAAATAATTCTTAGATTAATCGACGTGACCTTTATGACCTAACCACTTCGACTAAAGTTATGACTATGGGTCCAGGGGAAAATATTGGGTAAAATACTGTAAACGAGTAAATAAACAACGAATTCTACATATTGTTATCAAATATTTATTTCCACCACCGCGAAAATACTAAACGACCCAATTTTATCTAGTTAAGATATTAAATGGAACGGGCATCTGATTTAAGCAAAAGTAGCAAACCAGCAAACAATGCGTAAATTTATAATAAACGCAACTTACTTATGCAATTAGTTTACTGTGTTAATATACGCACGAAATATGTTTCATGTATCATCAAGCTCAAGCAAACTCCATCAAACAAAAATGCGGCATATTTTGGCTGATTGATAAACTTACTCTTTAATATTGCAATCGTATTCGGTAAAAATATATTCTACTGACCAATGACTTAATTTTGTTTTAGCATGTTATTCAGTAATAATATATGCATAACTAGTTCATCTACTTGTAATCTGAACCAAACAGAAAGTTCAGATTCACCGATCTCATTACCTATTTGCAAGTGTTCAGATTTTAAAATCTTTCGTAAAAATTAGTTAGCAATATCCTAACTAGAGTTTAGTACAAAATTAACTTGCAGTCTTCACTGTTGGTATACCATGTGTTGCTAAACCTAACTTGATTTTCAAACCCGGCTTTTGATTTAACTGATATCAACACAGCTTATTCGGTCAAACGTTTGTGCTTTAGTAGATGCTTTTCCAGCTCAGCTTTACATATATACTTCTTCTTGCACACGGTACAAATATACTCCTTCTCGTCTAGGTGTCTGCGAATATGAATCTGGAGACAAGATCTTTCTTTAAATGTTTTGTCACATAACTCGCAGGCATGCTTTCTTTCGTCAGAGTGTTTTGAAATTTTGTGTTTGGCTAAATGCGTTGGTTGTTTGAAGCATTCCTCGCAAGCGTCACACCAGTATGGATTTTCATTGGTGTGAATGCAAATGTGTTGAACGAGATTAGAAAACGTTAAAACGCAGGTTCCACAAAACAAGCAGCTCCACTTTTTGTGTCTGCCACCTGTAAAAAATGTATAAGGGAGTTAGGTTATGTTGTAATAAGTTATGCATCTTTATTTACAGTTTGTTACCTTGATGGATTTCAAGATGATGTTTTAACTCGTTTTTGCTAACACATCTAAACTTGGAGACCGTGCATTGAAACGGTTTTTCCCCGGTGTGCCGTATCATGTGGTCCCTCATGCTATAATGGTGTGCAAACGATTTCTTACACAGACTGCAGTCATAAGGTTTCTCGCCTGTGTGCGTTCTCTCGTGGGTTTGAAGATTACCACTAGTTGCAAATTGCTTTGGGCAATACGTGCATTTGAATTGTTTCCGCTTCTCATGAATTATGTTTATATGCTGTTTCAAGGTGAATGGGCGTGAAAATGCTTCTTTGCACATTTCGCATTTGTATGGCTTCTCTCCTGTATGAGTCAATATATGTCTTTTGAGATGAGCCAAGCTAAGGTTGGTCACTCTGCACAAGTGGCATTTAATAATATTTTTGCCTATGGATTGGTTTGTTTTGCTTGCCATTTTAACTTCAATTATACTTTACCAGAAAGTGAACCAATTAAGCCAAGAAACAAAACTACCAAACCACAATTAAACTAGTTTGCAATTTGTACAATAAACTGGAAATGTTTGAAATAGATGAACTCAAAATTACAATTATTACTGACACAAAATATAATGCAGCTTAAATAACACAAGATATAAAATTTCCTCTCCGTGTCGTAAGTTTAAGCTGGTTTTCAGAGAAATGCTGTTTCAGTAGTTTGCCCGAAACATACTTGAAAAGTTGAGTAGCACCAGTCGGAGCAAAACGTAAACGCACTGGTTGACAGATATGGTTCCCAAACTAGTAGTCTGCATTTCGTTAAAAATAGTTACTTAAGCTCCACTACGTATGACTACAAAAACGACGAATAAATATGCATGTTTGTTTCCATGGTTGATAATCCGCTTTACAAGTTTATGCATCGACAAATAGAGTTTTTTAACAGTACAATACTTTTCAGGTACTTGCAGTCAGGTAGGTAGGGTGCATACATTTTTGCGCGTAATGCAAGACAAATTTTTTGACGAAAGGTTATTATAGGATTAGTGAAGTAGAGAAGATAATACGGTTCAGGATTTGCATGCGTTCACAATCAATAAGTTGTGCAGTAGAAGACAGATATTTCTGGTGAGCTTTAAGGATTCACTCTAGTAATTAAAACCTTAAGTTTCATTTGGTTGCTAATTACCTGCATTCATTGAACGTACTAGTATTATATCCGCCAGGTTTTTGTACTTGATAAATTTCCTCATCAATTAGTATGTGCTGAATGCATTGCGTACAAATAAACGTGTAAATTGTATTGTTTGATAATGAACTAAGTTTGCATATTGTTTTGTTGAATGTAAAAAAAGGCCTCTTCTGGAAAACAATATAAATTGTATATTTCCAAGAGAGCTTCAAAAAACGTACTACCACCAATAAATATAAATATGTTGTAACATCAAAGCAACATGCTGGCAAATGTTGAAATGTTACACAATGTATACCTATAATGGTACAGTTACGGGCCTTAATACTTCCTCGATACTCTACAAATTCGGTACTTTTCGTTTTCCTTTGATCTAATTAGTGCTGTCAATCAAGACGAGGCTGAACAATGGAGTTCCGAGAAAAAGTATTTAACAGAAGCAAGCAGGAAGAAAAGTGGTAGCGTGTATACACAATCCTATACTAAACTTTGTTGTTAGGTAGTCGAATTCCAGCTACGTATAAATGCATTTTTGCGGTGCAATAGGTAGTCCTTCACCTTCATCCTGTTTTGCACCGCAAAAATGCATTTATACGTAGCTGGAAATCGACTACCTAACAACAAAGTTTAGTATAGGATTGTGTATACACGCTACCACTTTTCTTTCTGCTTGCTTCTGTTAAATACATTTTCTCGGAACTCCATTGTTCAGCTTCGTCTTGATTGACAGCACTAATTAGATCAAAGGAAAACGAAAAGTACCGAATTTGTCAAGTATCGAGGATATATTAAGGCCCGTAACTGTACTGCGGAAATCATTTTATATAAATTTCCGGGATACATATAATTTATGAAAGAATGTCATTACCATTGGTTAATATGGGCTTATATAGAACCTCTCAGAAGTAATTAGTTTAAGTCCTAAGTAATTCTGGCAATAAGTATGATGGATGGTAGGATGGTAGCAAGCTACATCTTTACAAATTCAAACTCGATAAGCAATGTTTCGGCTATATATTAGCAAAGAAGTCTTTGTTGTCAAAGCTGCCCAGACCGACTTAGGTGTTAAAAATCTTACACACTAATGCGGCATAATTTAGTTGATTGACAAGCTTACCCTCTATTCATGTAACATTTAAACTTATCTTTAATCATAAACTTATTGGGTAAAAACGTAGAGTTTACATTAGTGCATTTCGGCATGTTATTAAGTTATAAGTTATAAATAATTTGATCTAATCTTAATCTGAAATAAACAATTGGATTAACTTTTCTCATGACCTATATAAAAAATTTAAAACATTTAAAAATATTAAACGACCTTTTTTTAAATTTACGAACGTGCAAAAATGGTTCCCATAAACTTCGTATTTTGTCTAGATTTTGATCATCAATACGTTATCTTAGCTCTTAGCTAGAACATCCATTCAGTTACCACTGTTGTTACCAGATACCTATTCATGACTTTAGCAATCGATTCAATACAATTTAATTGGTCAAGGGTTTATGCTTCACAAGGTGCTTTTCCAGCTCATGCTTATATATGAATTTCTTATTGCACACGGCACAAATAAAATCCCTCTCGTCCAAGTGTCTACGGATATGCATCAGAACACCATTTTTGTGTTTAAATGTTTTACCACATAATTCGCACGCATGCTTTCTCTCGTCAGAGTGCTTTGCGATTTGATGTCTGGTTAAATGCTGTTGTTGGTGGAAGCATTTCTCGCAAGCGTTGCACCAGTATGGAGTTTCCTTGGTGTGAATACGCATGTGTCCCACAAGATAACGATACTCCAAAACGGAGATTCCACAAAACAGGCAGCCCCACTTTTTGAGTCTGTCAGCTGTAAATCAAAGTATTAGGAAATTAAATTACGTTTTAATAAATTTAATAGTGTGTCTTTTGTTACTGTTGGTTACCTTGGTGGATCTTAAGATGTCTATTTAACTCTGCTTTTTTAATATATCTTAGATTACAAAGGGTGCATTGATACGGTTTTTCTCCGGTATGCCGTATCATGTGATCCCTCATGGTATCGTACAGTGCAAACGATTTCTAAAACAGATTGCACCCATATGGTTTCTCGCCTGTGTGCGTCCTCTCATGAACTTTAAGATTGTCACGCGTTGCAAATTGCTTTACGCAATACGTGCACTTAAATTGCTTCTGCTTCTCATGAACTGTGTTTATATGCTGTTTCAAGAAGAATGGGCGTGAAAATGCCTTGTCGCACTTGTCGCATTTGTATGGCTTCTCTCCTGTATGAGTCAATAAATGTTGTTTGTGGTGAGCAAAACCATGGTTGGTCACTCCGCACAAGTGGCATGTTATAATATTCTTGCCTACCGATATGTCACTTTTGCTTGCCATTTAAACTTCAATTATACTTGACAAGAAAATGAACTAAACCACAATTAAACTAGTTTGTAATTTGTACAGGTATCTGAAAGTGGAAATGTGTGAAATAAATGAACTCAAAATCACAATTATTACTGATGCGCAATAAAATGCGGCGTGAATATTTGACGTAAGCTATCTACAAATTTCCCTTCTGTGTGGTAGATGTAAACTGATTTTAAGAGACATGTTTATTCAATAGTTTGCAGTTTGCACGAAACAAGGGTGATCTGGATGTGGCTGAGTAGCATCCGGCGGCGCCAAATACGTATTGGTTGACAGATATGGATTTCGAACCAATAGTCGGCATTGCGTTAGAAATAGGTACTTAAGCTGCAACGTACGACTAAAAACACGACAAATAAATAATATGCATGTTTATTCATCGTTTAAAATCCGCTTTACAATTCTTTTCATCGGAAGACAGGAACTTTCTTTACAGTACAATACTTTTTAGGTACTTTCAAGCATGAAAAAAGAGTTTATGCGTTCGAGTTCGTTATGCACAGCAAAATGTTTTGATGAAAAGTGTTTCCTTGTGTTAGTGAAGGGAAGGAAGATAATACGGCTTAGGCTTTGTCTGCGTTGAAAATTATAAAGCCTTGCTGTATAAAATGGGTATTTTCGGTGAGCTTAAAGGATTACACTCTGGGTCTTGGAACTAGCTAAGCTGCTTCAGAGTGTAAATTCCCTGCATTTAAAGAACCAAGTAATATTCCTTAATGTTTTTCCATAGATAAACTAAATTACCTATGCAGTTAACATATTTAGAATGTAACGTAAGCAAATGCCCTTGTAAATTGTAGTTTTTCTGTAGGAACTAAGCTTGCATGCTTGCATTGTTACAGAACCCAAAAGTAAATGTATCACTCGTCCTCCATAGATCTCCTCGGAGTTCTCGGAAAAAGGAAATCGAGCGGATTGGCATATTCGAAACTACCTAAAATGCACTTTAACTGGAGAGAAAGGGAAACTCCACACAACGCAGTGCGTTGCTTGTATGCATATTTGAACATGCTGATAGCTCTGCATATAAATGGACGCTTAGTATGCCTGTTCTCTTGAAACAGCATTTTAGGTAGTTTCGAATATGCAAATTCGCTTGATTTCCTTTTTCCGAGAATTGCATTGTTCTCAGATTGTTCCATTGATGGGTGTCAAATCTTTAGTGGTCATTGACAACTTTGTTCATTTAAAAATAAATGAGCCAAGTGTACAAATGGTTGTTAGAACACCAGTTTCAGAAAATTTTTACAACCAAGATATTACATACTGGTGACTTTGTGTACCTCATTATGTAATTAATTGGTTATTTTAAAGCATCAAATGATCCTAGATCAAATGATACAGAAGAAAAAAAGTACACTTAGCCACATCAGAGCGTTTGTAAGCCAATAGTGGTACATAGAGTTAATTGTCTCGGTTCAGTATATTCCGATTGCATGGCAGTGCACGAGTTCACGAACAAGCGCCCAATTTCATCCTACAGTACAGTGCTCTACTATTCTATTTTCAATTTTACTTAATTTATTTATGTAGCCACAGGCTAATTTGCAAACAATTTTCTGCCCATATAAACAAAATATAGATATAGTATATCACAGGCATGCTTTGCAGGAAATGTTCCGTTTCGTTGATTACGCGTAAAATGTTAATGCAGGAGTCTGGTATATCTAAATGGTGGCCACAGGTTTTGTTGAGGAAAATGTCACAGCCAGAAGAAGAGTAACTTCCGTAACCAGCTTCAATGAGTATAAATACCGTTGTGATATTTGGTTTTTTGATTTCAATATGATTTATATATGGCAATTTTAAAGAAATCACGAATTCAATAGTTAAAACCGTAGAGAGGCATTAATATATTTAAACATTTTAATAAGAAATATGGTAAACAATATAACTAGATATAATCTTAATCTGAACTAAACAATTGGATTCAATTTTCTTGTAACCTATATACAAGTATTTACATTTACTATTATACATGGGTTTTCTTGCGTTTTGCAAACGTGCAAAAACGGATTCTACTTGCTTTTCGTCTGCGTTTTGATCAACAACACGGCTTCAGAGCTGTTGCTCCACCAGATATCGTTAAATCTAACTCTCATTTTTAGCTATTGATTTGACCAGTTTGAATGAAATTTATTTGGTCAAGGCTTTGTGTCTTAGAAGATGTTTTTCTAGATGATGCTTACTTATATACTTCTTCTTGCATACGGAACAAGGAAACTCCCTCTCGTCTAGATGTCAGCGGATATGCATCTGGAGTCCATATCTTTCTTTAAATGTTTTTCCACACAATTCACACGCATGCTTTCTCTCGTCCGAGTGTTTTATGATTTTATGTCTCCTTAAGTGCGCGTCTTGTTTAAAGCATTCCTTGCACTCGGCGCACCAATATGGATTTTCATTTGTGTGAATACACATGTGTTGAACGAGGCTATAGAACGTTAAGACGCTGGTTTCGCAAAACAAACAGCTCCACGTTTTGAGTCTGTCAGCTGCAAAAAAATGTATTCGGGAGTTAAATTGTGTTGCAATATGCTGCGTGTATTTATTTACTGTTTGTTACCTTGGTGTATTTGAAGATGTTTTGTTAACTCGGTTTTATGAACATATCTTAGATTACATAACGGGCATTGAAACGGTTTTTCTCCTGTGTGCCGCATCATGTGATCCCTCAAGGCATGATGGTGTGCAAACGATTTTCTACACAGACTGCAACAATATGGTTTCTCGCCTGTGTGTGTTCTCTCGTGGATTTTAAGATTACTACGCGTTGCAAATTGCTTTACGCAATAAGGGCACTTCAGTTGCTTCTGTTTCTCATGAACTGTGTTTTTATGTTGCTTCAAGGTAAATCTGCGCGAGAATGTCTTTTTGCAAATTTTGCATTTGAATGGTTTCTCTCCTGTGTGAGTCATTAAATGTCGTCTAAGATTAGCTTGGGAGGCGATTTTCACACCGCACAACTTGCATTTAATTGTTGTCTTGTCTGCCCAATTGTCGGTGCTGCCTGCCATTTTGTAGTTTTTGGATAGTGTGACACTAAACGTAGCCGGAATTAAATTAAAAACTGGATGGTTTTGTTCAGAAAAACTGAAAAATAGAATTGTTCTGTTTCAGTATGATTTAAAAAATTACAAGTACATATGAATCACGTTTTACCTGAGGTTTTAAATAGTTTGAAACAATTTAACACGTAATAATACTGGGTTACTTTTTACTTTATTTTTCAATTACACTGATTTGTCGAGACGTATTTTAGCTTTAACTGGTGTAATATAAAAGTTGAGGCAATGTACGTGTCAAAACTAACTGTATAATAAATAAAATCTCAGTCGAGACTAATAGTCAATTCAATACACGTTTGATCATGCACAGCAATCTTTGAATGCATGCATAATAGAGAAGTTTGTAAATGCGGAAGAATTTAAAGGATTAATACGGTCGTTTTACAATGCTTCTCATATTCTGAGAATTTCGAGCTTGGATATCTTTTAGGTACTTAGGTTTAGGTACATAAAGTGCACTTAGTGCACGCACTTCTTTATGTATTGCAGCAATATGGACAAAACCTATATCAGGATTAGTCAGAAAAATTATCCTGTTTAGGATTTGTTTTTGTACTGTCAGATTTACAAAGTCAAAAAACAGGAAAAAAATTTCGTGAAACTAACGAATTTAACCTGGGATATCTAAAACCTGTAATTTTTAGGCTGGTTTATATATAGCTCACCCAAAAGAATAAAAACCTTCCGAACCAGTTAGCATGTGTGTAATGTATTGGATACAATTACTTGTTTAAATTATGTTTTTTTTAAATAAATAAGCTTGAATGTGTTTATTGTTTGAACGTAAGCTTTGGTAAGCAGCTTATGACATTCAAGCTTTAATAAACATTAATATATATATCTCATTAGTATCGTGTATAGACTCTTTATGAAACTTCCTAAAGCTTCCACAACTCAAATTGTTCCTTGATTTATGTGGACTTATAACGTGGTTTCTTTTCTCCTCTAGGTATTTTATTCATTTACGTGGTTTCAAAAATGGAAAAAAATGCCAAATTCATACTATTGGTGAAACTAGAGCAAACGTTATACATTTTGGTTTATCATACCAAATAAATTTAATGCTGTGATTCCCTCATGAGGTGTACTATCCAATGTCCAAGAAACAGAAATAAATTCCAATATGCATTTTCTAAAATAACATAATTATTTCAAAAACTGGTTTTGGAGATTTTCAGGGTCTTAAATTGAAATCTTGGTCAAATGTACATTCGTGCAAGCTCCAGGATATCTACAAAGGATAAAATAAATTACACCAAATACTACTGACGTTAAAGTAAATACACAAGCCACTCCAACCACCGACCAGAAACCCAATACAATAAATTGTTCACAATACAAACTGCAGCATCACCTAGTTTACTACGAAAATTGCTGCAAACCGCACTTCATACCCAACTTATTCAGCTGAATTACTGGTTTTATTTCTACCCATTCTGGATTTGTTACTCGCCTTTGTTTTTGCATGAAACGTGCAACATAAGTTTGTACATAACTAAGTACCTGTTTTCTCATAATTACTTATGCTAATCAAAGTGAAATTATGATTGCACTTTGAAACGTTTTCCAAGACAAAACTTGGTGCAAGGTAAATAACTCAGTCAGACGTAACTTGCCCAATAAAACGAAATCTAAATATCACAATCTATTGAAATTATTATCAATGGAAATTTTGTGTTCCCGAAAATTACAAAGGCTATTCTAACATCTATGTTAATAATGGCTTATATATTATATTTTCTTTGATCACATGCCGGTGATAAGATCTTGAAATAAATGGTATCATCAGTTGTATCTTAATAAAAGTTAGTTGCAATGTAACCAATTTAATGTACCTTTCAATGTGCCAAAATGATTGGTTGCAGCTACGTACACGATTTTCCACTTACACATATTACTTTCTATTAGAATTGATGGAAAGTACCTATAAAAAGCTTGTCAGACGCTTAATGCTTATTTGGCGTTCTCATTCAGTGTTCATGTTGTCAGAAATACGGGTAAATAATCCAATTAAAACTATTAAGTGGTTGATTAAAACGATTTAAAAATTCCAATGGCATATAAAAATGCCTGTGAAATTGAAGTTCCATCAGTTCAGTTTTGGGCATGTACCTAGGTACACACACACCTAAAACATTTAAAACATTTACTGTATTTTTTGCTCCTTTAAAACTAAATATGGGTGAATTCGCTAAGAGACTAATTTTTCTTGGATTTGCGGCAGCATTCACCAAAGCTGCAATTGCAGGTACTTATTAGATTGAAGAAACTTATATAGGATTTTGTTATTGATTAAAAAAAATTAAATGCAGTTGGTGGACAGCCTGGAACTGACAGTTATTTTCTTGGTTCTGTAAATGGCAAATTGTAGTAATCAGAACCTTACCTCCTCTTCAATCAATCAAAAATCTTCAAAAACAAATCAGAATGATTTTAAATGTTAAATAACCTTGCGCGTGCTGTGGTGATCTAGTCAACATGGAAACGTGTAGTGACGTAACTACAGCCAAAACAGCAGCAAATAAGTTATAACCTTGCATTTTATTGCGTTCTGGTTCATCCAAGAGATATCAAGTCCGTTTCAGTTAACGACAGTTTTAAATTTATATTTTTGATTCAGTTGGCGCTTGGCTTAGATAGTTTAAAATCGTATCGAATCCACGTAAGTTAAGTTAGAAGTAATTTGGTTAACAGTTTATCTTCAAATTATCAATCAACGGTCTGCTGTTCTTCCCAAACTAAGCCTATTTTTGAATTTTGGAATTACATCTAGCTTAAAACACGTTAATCAATTTCCCGTAAAAATCAACAACAATAAGTTGTCATGAAAATAAATGACAGCTTTCGTGATATACTTTTAATTATTACGATTATGGAATGCGTGAAAAATAATAATAGTATTGTTGTTTTTGTATTTCGTCATATATTTAAATGTCTTATCTGTTATTGTCAATATTCTACGTTGAAATTAGCGGAAATTCTTTTATGCTTTTAACACTCTTTTGAAGTTGATGGCTGATTTAGGCAACCAAAATTAAGTAAGCCCTCATGATATCTCATGAAGCTCTTGCGTCATTTCCGGCCTCACGTCAAACAAGAATGATTTATTTATTACGTTCAATCAAATATCATGCGACAGTTTGCTAATCCTCAGACTTGAAATACTTTATCTTTGTAATCATTGATTCAAGCCTTCTCTGTTGATGTCTGTATTGTAAAGCTGTCCATGATTGGACATCTAGCGTTGCGCATTAATTCAAATCGTATGTAATGTGGAGCATGCAAATCCCCAAGCCTTTGATAACTTTTGCTATGGATTCTAAAACGTTGCACGACTGGATATTAATGTCAAGAAATTCAAGTTAACGCATTATTCGCTTGGTGAATCCGAAGAATTATACGAGATATATTTTCAACTGACTTTTTTCCCACATCAATTAGTCATTTGCCTAGTTGTTTCTATAAATTACAAAATGCTGCTTTTACACTGCAAGGTCGTCAGAATATAAAATCTGTATTTCAAGCAAGAGTATGCATAATAATGTGGTAAACAATGTCTGTGGCATAGCTTTGGCTATGACCTAGATAAGAAATAAATCCCAAACATGCAATAATTATTTCATGTCTGTGTATGTGTATGCTTTTGATATTTCATTTTGATTCGTTATATTGATTGTATCATATCAAACGGCTTGAAATTGCATTATATTGGTTATAAAATCCGGACTTTGCACACACACGTGTGCAAATAAGTTTGTTTTTGTTGCTGATTTGATTGGCATTGCATATCCCATCTCAAATAAATGTTGCATAATCTTGTTTTTAAAGGCTTGAGAACATACTGGATTTACAATATCAGTTTGTTTGCATGTATGATTTATCAATCAACTTCAGAAGGAATTTTGTGGACGTGACTTGTTTTTAATCATTATTTTTTGATACCCCAATTAAATTTTATAGCACGTAATAACGTAAATGCGGAGCCACAAGGCTAAGTTTCAGATACATTTGTTTGATTCCATTTTAGGCGACTTATCTTACCTCATACAATGCGATCCAGAATTAGTATAAAAGCCGAGATCTGGCTGACTTGACGACATCAGTAAAAAGCTGTCCATTGGTTTTCACGCTCCATGTCATTTCAAATTGCAAGAAGATGCAGGGCTACAGCGCACTTGTTTTTACGTTGATGTTGGTGGCAATTATACATGTCTGCGTGCTATCGCATTCCGTAGAAGGTAAATTGTGTTTGGTGTAGTTCATATTGGCGATAGTTTTATCGAATTTGCAGTAATTTTGCATTTATTTTTTTAGTCAGCGATAGTGAAATAAACAATTTCGCTTACCTGGGAAGCGTGGATGGAAAAAGCTTTTTTTACGAGACATTTCCTAGTCGGGTATGAAAATCACATATACGCATATACTTTTTAAAAAATCTATATGATTTAAGGTATATGTAACTTGTATTATGTGTTTCACTAGACATGGCGTGAAGCAAGAGAATTATGCAATATTTCAAATATGGCTCAGGCTAGTATCACCTCCACCAGACAAGTAACATTTCTCCACGACGCTACAGGCGCGGGCTTTACCAACTATTCAGGCTGTAAGTCACTAATTTATGCACACTTCAAAAACCCATTATTTATAATAAGTTTATCATATGTATAGATTACTTTTGGACTGCTGGATATGTACGGCTTGGCATAGAAGCCATTTCGCAGTTTCATTGGAACACAGACAACTCAACCGTATCGGATCTCGGCATGGATTTTTCTGAAGGCCATGTAATTGAACAATGCTTGACGTATCTGCCTCTTGCGCCAGGCGGATACCTATACAGTGAGGGTTGTACAAGCACTTATTGAACATTATGTGAAGCATATCACAGTATATAAGCAGGACAAAAGCAGCAAATTCATTGAATGATCTATTTGAAATGAAAAAAAGAATAATAGTTTATTGGAAAATATGCTTTCATTATTTATTAAATTTTGAGTCAGGCATTAACTTGTTTAAGGATTCAGTTTCGATTGCAGTAAACTAAGCGGTGCTAATTACCGGCCAATAGTTCTTGTTCTTGATTTTCATATTTATTTTTAAACGCATGTCCTGAAAACATTTTAGAGTCATTTAATCAAAACCTTGAGATACTGTTGAAACACAGAGGGTAAGAATATTGTAGAAAACACTAATCCAAAATTAGGTCTTCGTCCGTTGTTATTGATGAAAATATATACAATGCATATTATAATTGATACCTTTTGGGTTATTGGTGAAGATGTATGCATAAAGCCCGATTCAGACAAACAAGTTTTACGGGATCATATGCAAAAAAAATATTTTATTAATTCGGATATTTTTGGATTTTTCCATTTAGTACAAATATTATCCAGCATATCAGTAAATCGTTTTGTTATCTTTCCAAGACAATTGCTTAAAAATGTAAGCACGCTTGCAAATAAATGCGATTTTATAAAGACCTACCACGAGAATTGATGCCTTCGTGTTTTGGTAAATTAACACTTGACTCAATTATCCTATAAGTTATTTGGATAACTGGCTAGTGGTTTTTATCTTACGTATGATTTTTTGGCTATATAAAATGATTTGTACAAATGGCGTGAGACAACACTAGGGTCTTTTTTACATTGTTGGATTCATCCAAGGTTGGGTACCAGTAATTTAAGTAAAGTAGAAATGTGTCTTTTGGCTACGGAATGAAGTAGTGTTCATATGTATCTTAATTCTGTTCACGTAGGAGATAAGCATTATTACATAAAAGTGTGCTTCATAAATTAATGGACCGCAGTAATGCTTCCATAGGTAGCACATTTTAAAAAATGACAACTACTGATAAGGCTAATGTAAATTATCTTTTAAACAAACATAGTGTGGGTTTGCAAATGTTGACAGAAACATACATCGTATGGCAAATAATAAGTGACTGCTGTGAAGATACCGTAAACAGAACAAATACAAGCTTGAAAAAGCAAGTTCTACTGTATCATTTCTTCCATTATGTGCAGGAATTCAAAACATTTATTTTGGCTTTTGTTAAGCATATATTTTTAACTTACACTCACTCGGCTGCAGACAAGTTTCTTTTAAACATGTCAGACATACTATGGTATACCTTAAAAAATGATAGCTTATCTAACATGTTGGGTGGTCATTTGCTCTACTGGAATGAAACTACAAACAAACTTCAAATCAGCAAAAATCACTAAACAGAACTTAAAAACCAGGATTTAGCATAAATTCAGGGTAATAAAGCCCTCCTCGTAAATCTGGAGACATTTTAGCAAACATGGATAAAATGCAAATAAAGGCAAGAGATAAAAAATTGAATGCATCATGCGATGGTTCATCCTTCTGGGGTTACATGATGCATTTTTCGTTTTTTCAAAATATACGCATCGTCATAAAATCCCGGGAGAAAGAAACGTTTTCAAAACGGGCTTTATCTTAGTTCAAAAATGTCGCTTATGTGTCAACGATTGAAGCATTGAAACACTTTGTAGAAACAGGTAAGCGCCATGCAGGTTGTAACGGGTGAAGTAATTTGCTTTAAATTCCCCGTTGTGTCCTTTATTAGGATGCAGAAATAATAACGCTTTGGAGGAATTTGTTAGAGTAAGTTTGGAATTTATTTTCTACACTATCGTTAACGAAAAAGTAGTTAGAATTTTATTTATAATTTTATAATTGTTAGCCAAAATATTGCAGTGCAGGGGAAGACAAAAAAAGCCCCTGCACTTGCCTTCACAAGTTGTGAAGAAGAAGTGTCATTTGTTTTATGTAGGAGAGCTGAGATTTTTCAGCTCTCGTTCCTTTTCCACAAAGTGCATGCATAGGCCACATGGAAGATAGGATGTTGAAGTTGGTGCGCTTGGCTTGGAAAGCTTTACGTCATGAGTGGGGTTATAAGGTATTTACAATATAATTCGGGATACGAAACTACAAAAACATCAGGGTGCAAGTTCTCTGAAGAACGTATTGCAATGGTGGCTCCCTTAGGAACCTAGAAGACGACTAGAAAGTTGTTTGACGGGGAGCCCTCCACTTAATTTAGTGCTGCGGCCAACAAACTCAACCTAAGTCTACAAGCGATAGAAAAAATTAAAGCTCGGAAGTTGGGCTTTAAAGCCTGCACTATACTGAAAAGCACGAACAATTTTCAAGAATCAGGAACAGCGTGTAAAATCTAAAACCTGACTTGTTTACAGAAAAGACTTTCTAAAACCATAGATAATTATGACGTAGCTTACGTCCATTGGAATGTTCTAGATGTTCTGGGAAACAAATATTTCTATGCTTCCAACCCTAGACAAGTTCTTCAAAACCGAAAAGTTCAGCCAAAAGCAAATTTGTTCAAGACATTGATGGAGTAACAGTTTATAAACGAAAATGGAAGCGTTTCCGAACCGTATATTAAAGAGGGGACTATGACTGCTAAGAAGTACCTGGCAGATTGTTTGATGGCACGTTTGATTCCGGTTGTTTATAGGGGCCATGACCGTGAAAATGCTTAGTTCTGGCCAGGCATGACCACTTCACTTATTCAAAAAACGTAACTCCTAACTTGAAGCCCAAAACACCGATTTTGTACCAAAACTTAAAATTTCTTCGAATATCCACTTGGCCATAGGAATCGAAACATTTTGGGGTTTATGTAAAGCGGAGTACTCGAATCGTCAAAACCCACCCAACTCTCTGCGAGGTTTCAGTACTATTTGGAAAAATATCACCACCAAAGAGGCAGCGTCATTGGGATATAGGGTTATAGCATAAGCCGAACAAAAACTTTCGAGCACTGGATACAAAGGCATCAATGAATCTTAATTTATGTGAATATTGTTAAATATTAGTTGTACTAAATCGAAAAAAACATTGCAGTTCAATAAGGCTTACATGTTCCAAAATATCACAATTCCAAAAATGTCTCCGGATTTACGAGGAACCCTTTATATATAATCATATGTAGTGATAACGAAACAATTATTAGGAAAATTAACTTTAACGAGAGAGAATACCCGACCATATATTTGGGAGCAACGTTTGTTAGATAGGAATTGGATTAACCTTTTAAAATCGCAAAGTCTTAGTCTACAAAGAACCTACCTTGATTTGGTAGAAGGGTTAATTTTAGAATGCTCTGTATCACTGTAATGGTCATTCATCAACTAACAAAGTGTACACTTTATCAAACTTTTAGATTATTAATTAGATGGTTTATAATTTTTAAGTATTTGTGTTTCTAGTCTGCCCAATAACGACAAAAAGAAAACCGAACGCAGCTACCAAATCACCGAATAAACGATTAAATACCAACTAAATATTGAATAAAAGACTAATTTACGGCATTTACATTTGCTATTAGCTTGGTGTTTTATTTCATATTTCATGGGAAAAATACGACTTAACATTTGTTTTGCTGTTGTATCCCACGCAAGTCTGAACGGGATGGTATGTATAAAAACTTATAAAGGTTTCATCCAATGGGTCTTCATCGTGATTCCAGGTAAACTGTTGAGGAGAATGGGCATCCTTTCCTCCTACCCACAAACCTTGGATTAGACATTCGTTTTGTAAATATCAAATGAAATTCAATTGCAAAATTGCTTTTATGAGAAAAATTTAGTGTCTTGAAACTGCGGGTTATTAATTCCATTAAGGAAGTCTCTTTGCACCTCCGACGTGACAGTACCTAGCCGCATGCCATTATTTTCGCAATATGTCAGTGATTGATTCCAGTTCTATATCCCATATTTATGAATGCCATTAAAAAAATTTGATAACTTTTTTGAAAAAATTATATTTTACAACATACACGACGGATGGTGCTATCAGCATAATAACATTTGCCTTCCACAGTGCCAAGAAGTAGTAGAGCGTCAGCACCAAACTGGCAATATATTGCATTTTAAAATTGTTAAAAAATAAATTAGAAGAAGAAGTTCCCAAATACACCATGCTATTGATTCCAACGTCACCATCTATGTTATCAAATAGTATTACTCACAAACCACATATTTATGTATAATAGATTTTAAAAGCAAGCAGAACGATTGCTAATTATAATTTACCTTGTGTGTGCTGTGGTGACCCACCGCAACTTAACTATAGCCTTGCATCTTATCCCGTTCTTGATTTTCCAAGAGATAGAAAACCCGTTTCTGTGAACAAGGGCTGCTTTAAATTGATATTTTGAAATCAGATGAAACCTGGCTTATATACTTTTGCTTAAATAAAGGGCAACAGCAAAGGCTGTCATAAAAACAAACAACAGCTTTCATAATCTACTTTTAAATAATGTGATTATAAAATGCATGTGGCATGATTTTGCATAATTTTTCATGTGTTTTATCATTTACACGAATCGTGCATATAATATTGTCAGTATTCAACACAAGTCCCTCACTGCCCTTAAAACACTTATGAAGTTGATTGTTGATTAGGCCACCAAAAATAAGCTAATCTAACACGCTATAACTAAACGCTTGCGTCATATCCTACCCTAAATTGATTGTTGGTAATCTGCTATGCACTTTATAAATATAAAGTGCTTGAAATACGCTAAGAAAATACTGCAAAATTGTTAAAAACTACAAAATATCTTACAGCTTTCATAACATAAATTTGATTAAGATGTGTATAAATTGCATAAGGCCTTATATTTGTGTAGTTGTTTGGGCATATTGTCATTTTTTATATCCATCATGCTATTTTTCAATAAAACTATACTATATGACAATGGAAATCACGTTACACGGAACTAATTCCCATTTAAATAGTTTACTTTTTACGTCACTGACATTTAAGCTTTGGACTTTTCCAGGTATACAGCAATCCATTGAGATGCAAAATAATTTAGTCACGGGGTTCATCAAAATTCAATTATCAATCATTTGTATTTTGGTGCAAGGTTACGTCACGCGGTGAGCTGCATTGCCCTTACTCTGAATATGACAAGGAAGTGGTCGATGATATATGAGGAAGGACAATTGATAATTTTCAATATTTTCCGCACTTGTTTAGTCAATCACTCTTATCAACCATTACATTACTAATTCCTTATATACATGCTTATATTACAAGGATATAGTTTGTTTTTGCAATAATGCTTCAACGTTGACAACATAAGTCTTTGCATTCGAAGTTGGTTATTCCATGCCTCTGAGTTGTGTTTACTGTTCACTTTTCCGAGAAATTCTTTACTAAATGCTTTCAAGGTTTCGACCTTGCTGTCATGTATCATGAATCAATTTCAGTGGAAACTTATCTTGACAAGCTTCATATGTAAACTCAGACTTCCTCATTAAGTTTTAAAACAGGTATCAAGATAATTGTCTCAATTAACCAGATCCAGGATACGTATAAAGCAGAAACCAGGCCGGAATAACAACATTAGTAAAAAACTGCCTATTGGTTTTAACGCTCCAAGTCATCTCATATTGCCAGAAGATGCAGGGCTACGGCACACTTGTTTTTACGGTGGTTTCAGTGGCATTGATACATGTCTGTGCGCTGTCGCAATCCGTAGAAGGTAAATTGTGTTTGCCGAAGTCCGTATTGGCAATAGTTTTAACGAACTTATAGTGATTTTTCTCATTTCTTTTAATATATTATATATAATTTTTGTATAGTAAGCGATAGTTCAATCAACGGTTTGGTATACACGGGAAGTGTGGATGACAAAAGCTTCTTTTTCGGGAGATATCCTGGTTGGGTATGCAAATCACATCATTGAAACCATGAACCAACATTTGGACCTTGAGTTTGAATCAATGAACCTGCACATGGCTTATGGCATTGAATCATCGAAACTGCTGACTTTCTAGATTCTAATCAACAAAACTGTATTCTTGGGGTACCTTGAAAATTGCAGTCTGAGTTCAAATGTTGGTTAATTGTTTAGAAAGATATTTCTAAAAAAAATATGAGGTGTAATGTTTAGGGAATTTGTATTGTTTCATTAGACATGGTTCGAAGCAAATGATATATGCAATAGTTCAAATATGGATTTGGCCAGTATCACCTCCACCAGACAAGTAACATTACTCCAGGTCGCTACAGGCTCAGGCTTTTCCAACTATACAGACTGTTAGTCACTAATTTATACACACATTTAAAAGTGATGTTTTATAATAAGTTTGCCATTTGTGTAGATGACTTTTGGACTGCCGGATATGCACGGCTTAGGATAGAAACTATTTCGCAGTTTCGTTGGGACACAGACAACTCAGTCGTATCGGATCACGGCACAGGTTTGTTTGAAGGCGAAAGGATTGAACAATGTTTGTTATATAGACCTCGTTCAGGAGGCGGAAGATTATACACTATGGGTTGTACACAAAAATATGGAGTATTATGTGAAGCATATCACTATGTGACCACGGGGATACCGTCATCCAGCAGTGGATGGATGGATTAACATTGTACGCCTAGCTTGTGGTGGGTTGTAATTTATTTATTTATTTTTTATTACGGTGTGTAAGCATGACAAAAGCATTGTAAAATTATTCAATTGCGATTGCAGTAAAAAAAGTGGTGTTAATTACCGACCTATTCTTCTTCTTCATTTTCATCCTTATATTTTCAACACTTGTCATGAAAACATTTTAGAATCATTTAATCAAAATCTACAGAAACTAATTGTGGTGTTTGGTGAAGCCTTTCTAAAGGCTTGACCATAGAAAGCGTCTCATCTCCTAAAGTAAATGTCCGTATCATTTGAAAGTGTAGCTCATGTGTACGGCATGCCTGAACCTTGATGTGGGCATGTCTCTAGTTATCCAGAGCAGATTCCAGTGACTCTGCTCACCTACCTACTCTTGTAAGCATCCTAAGTGTAGGCTCTGCCCAAATCACTAACTCTGTACCTTAAGTAATAAAACCTTAACTAATTCGGTATTAGGAAATAACCAAGCCTTAAGTTCTGGCCTTTCATTATTTCCACAAACACCACATTTGGCGACGAGGAAAACGGTTTTTTCTATAGAAAAGTGATATTTTTCAGTGCAAACCTTGACATTTTGACTGAATATTTTGTTTTTGAGTAGGAATTTTTGAAAATTTCCGAAATGACGACAGTAGGAAATTTAAAGCCCTTCGATCCTGTCACAGATGACATTGAAGTATGGATACGAGCATTCAAGTCATTCCTGCTTGCGAATGACATGGACCCCACCAAACCTGCCCAGGACAACACGGATAAGGCTGTGGAAAAAGCCTATCTCAAGTGTCGAGCAGTACTACTATCCAGTCTTGGCTTATCCACAGTGGCCACAGTGACGTCTTTACTATCCCCAGCTTTACCGGAAGATACCGAGTTGGACATTCTATTGACAACCCTCACCGACCACTTCAAGCCACCCCCGAAGGCACTTGCTGAACGTTACAAGTTCATGAGCCGAAAGCAGCAACAGGGAGAAACGGTTTCTCAGTACCTAGCAGAGCTCAGGCGTCTAGCAGCAACTTGTAAGTTTACAACTGACTTATCAGAACGATTAAGGGATCAGTTTATTTTTGGTTTGAGAAACGAGCAGGCCCAGAAGCAGATCTTTCAGAAGAAAGACGATGTCAAATTGGATGATGTCGTAAAAATGGCTATTTCTCAAGAACTTTCCGAGCAGAGTCTATCAGTGGTTCGTGGTGGAGGAGCCCACCATAAGGAAACCGAAGTTAATAAAGTGGGAAAAGGCAACTTCCGTGGAAAACAAGGTCAACAGCAGTCCAAAGGAAAGGGTCACACGGGAAATCAAAACTCCTCAGGTTCCCAAAGATGCCCCAGCTGTGGTTCAACCGCCCACCGAAAGAAAGATTGCCCCCACAAGGACAAGGAATGTTTTCACTGCAAGAAATTGGGTCATTTTGCTAAAATGTGCAGACAAAAAGCAAAAAATGCAACAACAGCACTGAAAAGCAGTCACAGTCAACCGCCAACAAGCTGGATATCAACTCCGCCTCCATACATCAGATTTCTCCGAGCAAGTCCGAGAAAATATGGATTTACCCTAAAATCAATGGGAAGGAGCACAAGATGGAGTTTGACACGGGATGTGAGGGAACGCTGTTAGAAGTGGAATTCTATGAAGCTATTGGATCTCCGCCCCTCCAGCCATGCGATACAACATTTGTGACATACACAGGTGAAGAATTCAAGGCGATTGGGACATTTCGGGTAACCATTGAGTACTATGGACAGCAGATAGTCCATGATATTCCGGTTGTCAACAGACCATCCCTTTTCGGCCGTGACCTGTTACGTAAGTTAACCATAAATTGGAAAGAAATCGCAGCACAATGTAACAAAGTGGAGCAGTCAAGTTTGACATTAGAAAGCCTCCTACAAGAATTTAATGATATTTTTTCTGAGCCTACCGGTCGCATCTCAAACTTCAAAGCTAGGATAATTCTGAAGGAAGATGCAGTTCCAAAATTTATGAAGGCTCGCCCCATCCCGTACGCACTCCAAGAAAAGGTTGATACGGAACTCGACCTCATGGAAAAAGCAGGCGTAATTGAAAGGGTGGAACATAGCAAGTGGGCGTCACCGTTGGTGGTCGTGGCAAAACCTAATGGACGTGTGAGGATCACAGGCGATTTTAAAAATACTGTAAATTCTCAACTTCACATCCACCAGTACCCCATTGCCAGTCCAGAGAGGATCTTCCATACAGCATCAGGCTGTAACCGGTTTACAAAGTTGGATGGACAAAATGCTTTTCATCAAATGGAATTAGAGGAAGACTGCAAGGATTTTTTGGTGATTAACACCCACAGAGGACTTTATAGATATAATGTCCTCCCCCAGGGCATTTCATCATCTCCAGCCATCTTCCAGCAGTTTTCGGACATCATGCTCCAAGGTATCTCACTGACAGGTACCTACATAGATGATGCGCTATCGTGTGGTAAGAGTGAACAGGAAAGCCTAAGACTATTAAGGCAAATCTTTCTCCGCATGAGAAAATTTAATTACTTTTTGTCTAAAGAAAAATGTGAGTTTTTAAAAGACAATGAAGAGTTCCTTGGTCACATCGTATCCAAGAGAGGAATCCACACTAGCCCGAGGAAAATCACAGCAATCGAGGGAATGCCGAAGCCAAACAATAAGGACGAGCTCAGCTCATTCCTCGGTTTGGTAAATTTTTATTCAAAATTTGTGAATAAATTTGCGGATTTTTGTTCTCCTCTGTACAGACTCACCAGAGAAAAAGTTGAGTGGAAGTGGTCCCGTGAATGTGAGAGTGCATTCCAGAAAGTTAAAAGTGCCCTTGTTAGTGCCCCCATTTTGGAGCATTACAACCCTGAGATGACGATTGGGATAAGCGCTGATGCATCATCCACCGGAATCGGAAGTGTAATTTTCCACCGTTTGCGTGAAAATGGTAAGACAATTGAAAAACCAATTGCATTTGCGTCAAGGGTGTTAACTGAAACAGAAAGAAACTACTCCCAAATTGAGAAGGAAGGACTTTCCATCATCTTCTCCTTGGAAAAATTCTATAAGTACTTACTTGGAAGGAAGTTTGTACTTGTGACGGACCATAAACCACTATTGGCCATTTTTGGACCGAAGACAGCACTCCAGCCCTATGCAGCAGCACGCCTACACCGTTGGAGTGTGTACATGTCACAGTTTTCTTATGACATTGAATATCGCTCAACAGCAGAACATGGAAACGCAGATGCCCTAAGCCGTTTACCACTAGCTGGTTTGAAACCAGCTCCCGAAGAAAAAGCCGCAAGCCAAGTTAACTTGATTGCCCAATAGAACATTGACGTACTTCCAATCACTGCAAAACAAGTACGTAACGCAACAGCAAAGGATAAAGTACTGGCACAAGTACTCAACTATATCCACAACAGCTGGCCAAGCAAGGCCAACGAGGATCCAGAACTAAAAGCATTTTTCAAGAAGAAGGAAGAATTAAGCTGTGACCAAGGAGTAATCATTTGGGGAGTCAGGGTCGTGATTCCGACATCCCTCCGTAATCAGCTGCTTGAGAGCCTCCATGAAAGTCACACCGGCATTGTGAAGATGAAGGCTTTGGCTCGACAACACATGTGGTGGCCCAATATGGACTAAGATATTGAACTTTTGGCTAAAACTTGTGTAACGTGTTGTTCTAATAGATCTGATCCTCCCAGCGCACCCCTGCACCCTTGGCAGTTTCCGGAGAAGCCATGGCAAAGGCTCCACATGGACCTGGCAGGACCCCTGAAAGGAAAGATGTTCCTTATAGTGGTGGATGCACACTCGAAGTGGCCAGAGGTGTTTGATATGGGCACCAACACCACCAGCAGCAGTGTCATCACCAAACTCAGAGAAGTTTTTGCAAGATTCGGGATACCGGAGCAGCTTGTGTCGGACAACGGGAGACAGTTCGTTTCCGAAGAGTTCAAGATGTTTTGCCGAAGCAACGGGATACGGCACACAACAAGCTCCGTGTATCACCCGCGTACGAATGGAGAAGCAGAGCGCTTCGTCCAGACATTTAAGAAAGCAATTTGTAGTGCAAAAGGTGAACTAACTGTGTGTTTGCAGCGTTTTCTATTGAGTTACAGGTGTACCCCGCATTCCACAACAGGCACGTCACCATCAGAGTTGCTTTTGGATCGCCGCCCGCGCACCCTCCTCAGTCTGATCAAGCCGGATGTCAACAAGAATGTGGCAGAAGCGCAAGCAAGACAAGAAGCAAACTACAATGCACATGTCCAGTCCAGAAAATTTGAGAAGGAGGAAGAGGTCTGGGTGAAGACATACAGCAAGAATGAAGCAAAGTGGTCATTGGGAAAGATCGTGAAGCCGATAGGACCGGTTACCTACCTAGTGGAAGTGGGAGGTCAGACGATCAAGAGGCACGTCGACCAGATCATTCCAGCAGCAAAGGTACGTCTAGGAAAGGCAGCAGGAGCTCCTCTCAAGACTCCGGTCAAAATCCCACCACCGAGTCCCAAGTCATCCCCGAAGACACCTCCAAGAAGCCAAGCCAAGTCGGAACCGAAGACG
This sequence comes from Entomobrya proxima, assembly GCA_029691765.1. Lineage (NCBI taxonomy): Eukaryota > Metazoa > Arthropoda > Collembola > Entomobryomorpha > Entomobryidae > Entomobrya > Entomobrya proxima. The sequence goes on from CM056168.1 coordinate 66,165,465, forward strand.
CCAGCAGCAACGCCACCCCAACCCGAAGCCAGTCCAGGAAGTCCAGAGGTATTCCATGACGCAGGTCCCGGATCGCCGCAGCAAGCCCAAGTTCCAGAGCAACCAGTACCCAGAAGGTCAGCCCGTGAGAAGAGGAAACCGCAGTACTACGGTGCTAATTGAAGGGGAGGAAAAGTTTGGTGTTTGGTGAAGCCTTTCTAAAGGCTTGACCATAGAAAGCGTCTCATCTCCTAAAGTAAATGTCCGTATCATTTGAAAGTGTAGCTCATGTGTACGGCATGCCTGAACCTCGATGTGGGCATGTCTCTCTCTCTAGTTATCCAGAGCAGATTCCAGTGACTCTGCTCACCTACCTACTCTTGTAAGCATCCTAAGTGTAGGCTCTGCCCAAATCACTAACTCTGTACCTTAAGTAATAAAACCTTAACTAATTCGGTATTAGGAAATAACCAAGCCTTAAGTTCTGGCCTTTCATTATTTCCACAAACACCACACTAATGAAACAAATGGTGGGAATAGTACATAAAATCATTTAATTAGGTCAGCGACTGTTTTTATCGATGAGAATATATACAATATATATTATAATTGAAACCTTTGAGTTGTTGGTGAATAGGTGTACCTAAAGCTGGCTTGAAACATACAAGTTTTAGGGTCAGGATCATATGCAAATTTTTTTTACTAATTCAGATATTTTTGGATTTACCCATTTCACACTTATTTTATCTAGCATATCAGAAATTCGTTTTGTTATTTTTCCAGGAAAATTGCTTAAAAAAGGAACCACGCTTGATGTTTTGGTTACCTAATAATTGATTAAATTTTCCCAAAAGTAATCTAGATAACCGAGTGGTTTTTACCCTTTGCATGAAAACAATTTGTGCAAATGGTGTGAGACAACATTAGAACTTTAATATTTAACATTGTTGGGTTTGCCCAAGGTTGGTTTACCACTAATTCATGTAAAGTAGGTGCGTGTCGTTTGACTACAATATGGTAATGTTCATATGCATCTTAATTCTGTCCACGTGGGAGACAAGTATAATTACATAAAAGAGGGCTTTGAGATCATAAATTAATTGCCCGCACTAGTGCTTCCAAAGATAGCACATTTAAAATAAATGATGTAATGCTACTGGCAAGACTAATGCAAATTATCTTTAAAACAAACATTGTGTGGTTTTGCAAATGTTGGCTGAAACAATTATCTCGTGGCAAATAACAAGTGACTGCTGTAAATATACCGTAAACAGAACAAACACAAACTTGAAAATGTAAGTTCTAATGTATCATTTGTTGCGTTATGTGTAGGAATTCAGCTGGTATATTATGGCACTTTTTAAGCATATTTTTTAAATTCATACACACACGTTTGCGGACAAATTCCTTTAAAACACATCAAATACATACCATGACAAAAATGAAAACATTACTCGCTTATCTTACATGTTGGTTAGTCAGCAGCTATAATAAAACTACAAACAAATTGCAAATCAGCAATAATCACTCAACAGAACTTCAAAAACTACCCTGATTTGGTAGAAAGGTTTATTTTAGGATGCTTTATATTACTATTGGAAATTCATCAACTTACAAACTGTAAAATTTAACACATTTACGGCGATGTAGAAGGTAGGTTTATATGTAAGGAATTATTTTTTTTGCATTGAATGATGCGCAACTTTTACATACTTGTAATTTTAGTCTGCTCCACGACGGCAAAATGAAAACCGAGCGCGACCGACCAAATATTAATTGTAAAAGATAATTTACTGTATTTACATTTGTTATAAGCTTTGCGAGCTTGGTGGTTTATTTCATATTCTTGCATTCACATAACGTCATGGACTCGCATATTGTTCCATATGTATAGGTGCATGGTCGGGAGAAATATAACTTAATGTTTGTTCTGCTGTTGTACCCAACGCAAGTCTGAACGGGGTCGTATGTATAAAAGCTTATCAGGCTTTCATTCAACGGTTCTTCATCGTGATTCCAGGTAAACTGTTGAGGAGAATGGGCATCCTTTCCAGCTAACCACAAACCTGTGAAAAAAATATTCATTCTGCAAATATTAAGTGTCGTTTGATTGCAAAATTGGTTTTATGAAAAACATTTACTGTCTTCAAACTGCGGGTTATTAATTCCATCAAGGAAGTCTCTTTGTGCCTCTGACGTAACAGTAGCTAGCCTCATGCCATTACTTTCGCAATATGTCAACGATTGATTCCAATTCTATTTCCCAAATTTATGGATGCCAATTAAAATTTTGGTAATCTTTTTGTAAAATTATATTCAGGGACTTACACGGCGGACTGTGCCATCAGCATAATAACTTTTGCCTTCCACAGTGCCAAGATGTAGTAGAGCGTCAGCACCAAGCTGGCAAAATACTGCAATTTAGAATTATTAAAATCAAATTAAAAAGTGTTTAAGTTTTAAAATTGTATGTAGCATAAAATCAGTATGTTTTAATGTATTCAATTTATTTTCGTGTACCTGTGACAACAACCACAATTACCAAAACCACGGCAGTCGCAGAACTCCCCATTTCTGGTTGGAAATGATTACAAAATTGGATAGAGTCTCAGGGATGCTAACTCATTTGTTGCGCTTGAACTTGAAGGCTTGAACAATGGATAATAAGGGGCTGATTATGACACCGTATATGTACAGGCTGAAAGATTCATCAATGTGAACTTAGGTCGTCTCAGCCGGTAAACACTTTCAAGAATGTTGTTTATGTCAACATGTCAATACTACATAAGTAATTCATTAAAATGTCAGCAGTACAAAATCAAATTTGATTAACTAGGTTAGCAGGTATTTATTAACCTCATGCAATATTAAATCAAAAGAGGTTTCAGAAGTGGAAACTCGTGGCAGGTAAAAAACATATTTAAGGACCCCTTTGTTCTTAATTGGAAATTCCGTTTTCGTATGATTTCACCCGTATATGGATGGCAATGTCATTCAGCTATTTCTAAACTAACACGAGCATCACTTCAATTCTAATTAATATTTTATGTTAGATCTTATCAAACAAACTGACGTTGACAAAGCAAAAAATGCCGCCGGTTGCAGACAAATAAGTTCCTCTTAATTTGTTTTGATGATGCCGGTTTTATCACAACACAAGCACTGTTATGTGTAAAGTTGTTTATTTTGTATAATGTATCAGTACTAAAATTCTAACAGGCTGTCGCGCTTTATTACGATAAGTTTTGCCGTGTCGGCAGTGTGATTATGATATAATATGTGAAATGTTATAAACATACTTATATAATTTGACCGTAACAAAATATTTGCTTTGTTTATGCGCCAGTTCTGTTGTCAAGCACTTTAAGTTTTTCTACGCACAAACACAAACTAAGTGAAAAGTTGTGTAACTTGTCAAAACAAACTTTGTTCAATATTTTGATAAGGTATATTCTATTTACATTTTCCACCCGAGAGAACTGGTTACTGAAATTTTAACAGAACTGATTTTAACAAAGCTCTTAAGTTTTAAAGCACAATAACGGACGTACGTATGCAAATACGGAGCCACAGGGCTTAAGTGCACACACATTTGATTGATTTCATTTTAAGCAATTTATCTTACTTCGTACAATGCGATCAAGAACTTGTATAAAAGCAGAAGCTTGGCTGACTTTACGACATTAGTAAAAAGTTGTCGATCGGTTTTCACGCTCCAAGTCATTTCAAATTGCAAGAAGATGCAGGGTTTCTGTGCGTTTGTTTTTACATCAGTTTTAGTGGCATCGATACATGTCTGCGTGCTGTCGCATTCCCTACAAGGTAAATTATGTTTAATGAAACTCGTATTGGCGATAGTTGTTTCGAATTTTTAGTAATTTTATTTATTTGTTTTGGTATAAATATAATATATCTTTTTCTAGTGAGCGATAGTGAAATCAACAATTTCGTATACATGGGAAGTGTGGACGGGAAAAGCTTCTTTTTTGAGAGATATCCTGCTCGGGTATAAAACTCACATCACTTAAACCAAGAGCTAACATTTGGATCCAGATTTGAATCAGTAAACCTGCATGTGGCTTTTAGAATTGCATCAGTGAAGATGCCATGGCATTCCGATTCTAATCCACAAAACTGCTGTCTTGGGGTAACTTGAGAACTGCAGTCTGTGTCTAAATGTTCGTTCTTGGTTTAGTTGTACCACTGACGATATTTTATAAAAGCTTCCATGGGTAAAGTTTAAGTAACTTGTATTTTGTGTTTCATTAGACATGGCTTGAAGCAAAAGAAGCATGCAATAGTTCAAATATGGTTTTGGCTAGTATCACTTCCAGCAGACAAGTAACATTTCTCAACGACGCTAGAGACGCAGGCTTTTCTAACTATACAAACAGTTAGTCACTTATTTATACACACTTTAATAACGGTTTATAATAAGGTTATAAATTGTGCAGATTTCTTTTGGACTGCTGGGCGCGTACAGCTTCACATAGAAACAATTTCTCAGTTTCGTTGGGACACAGACGACTCAATTGTATCGGATTACGGCATGGGCTTTTATGAAGGCACTGCTATTGAGAAATGCTTGTACCTATATGCATACTCAGGAGGCGGAAGACTGTACAGTACCGATTGTACAGTCACTTTAGGAGTATTATGTGAAGCATACCACAGTGTATAAGCTTGATAAAAACCAAAAATCAATTCCTGATCTATTTAACATGAAAAAAGCATAATAGTTTTTCGATGTCATTTTTACCATAGGTCAGGTATAAAAATTGTTAAAGTATTCAATTGGGATTGTAGTAAAACTTAGTAGTGCTTATTTTTGACAAGCCGTTTTTGTTCTTGAATTTCGTCCTTACCTTTTTTACGCTTGTCATGAAACCATTTAGAAGCCATTTAATTAAAATCTTTCGAAACTAATGAGACACATTGTAAGTTATAATTGAAACTGTTTTGTTGGTTGGTGAGGAAGTATACATAAAAGCAGCTTAAGATGTGTTTATGTATATAGTATATGGGTGAATAGTTTTGTATTTTCCAAGACAACTGCATCAAAATGTAAAGAGGTTTGCGAATAAATAGGATTTTATACCACACAAATTCGTTCCTCTTTATTTTAGTAACATACTATTAGGATTGTCCAATATGCTCCACTGTCTAATCGAGACGCTAATGATGATCAATGTTTTGTCACAAAAGGATGCTGTAACGAACGTTTAAGGGTAAAAAATTAGATGCCATAAATTTTGAATATGAGCGATTTACAACGATATCATTTGCTACTTGATTGGCGCTTTGTTTATTTTTCTCGCATTCACTTAATAGCGTTCATTTGCATATTGTGCCGTATGTGGCTTTACATAATCGAGAGAAATACAACTTAGCGTCTGCTGTTGTATTCCAAGCAAGTGTTTTATCGTAGACATAATTATAATCTGTTTCAATCATAGAGATGAGTTTGCCACAATAGCGGAAGCTTGCATATTACGGTGTGCGAATATTCTGTGTAGTGTACGTTAATATTTTTCTGTAGAAAGGTAATGTGTAGAGTAATAGTACGGAAGGGATATAATGTACTACACGCACATATGCGCACATAGTGTGTGCCGTAGTTGTCGGGCAGACACTTTCAAAAGCTTTGTTTACACATGTCTATACTACACAAAACACAAAGAACTTATTAAAAAGTCGGGATTATGCAAAAAAAAACCTTGATTAATTGGGTTGCCGGATGTTTAACTCTTACCTTTATAAATTAATATAGGCTTCAGAAGTGGATACTCGTGGCAGCTGAAGAGTATATTTTCATGCCAGCATAGTGGTAATTGGCAATTTTGTTTTTTATTGATTTCGCAGAATTACGAGTATCCGAACTATTCAGTTATCTTTCCTAACACGAGCATCATTAAGCTTTAATTTAATTTGCATGTTAAAACTTATCAAATATGTTGAGATAAAAAAAGTAAAACTAGCCGTAGTTTGCCGACGCAAATGGCATGATTTTAAGTGACCTGATGGCTTTCGGTAATGCAGATTTTATCACCACATATAATGTAAAGTGTTCTGTTATTTAGTAAGCATTTGTGTCAGCACTTAAGTCTTACATAATATGAAGCTTTATTGCGATAATATATTGCCATGCCCGCAGAGTAATAATAATATTTAAAATGCCATACGCATTCGTACACTTTTTGGAGTTTCATGAAATTTCATCGGAACTACTTTCCTGGGTTTTGGGTTAGGAAGTAACGTAAAGGTCATCCTCAAGCTCAACTGAAACAGCAAGCACAAACAGTAACTTTATTTTATTCACACCTAAACAAAGGTTTCCGAAATGAAGAAGCTTCAGTATTTATTTAGTCGTCTGGTTTTCACAATTTTGTTACACCTGCTTGCATTTTCATCTGCAAAACATCTGGCCAGCGGTGGTTATAATAGAACGCTTTTGTTGAAAAATATTAGACGTTTGAATAAATTGAGGAAGCACGCAGAATCCTACACAAAGTTTGCTACTGCGAAGTTTGCTACTCAATGTTTGCTACCCGCGGACTTTGCTACCTACGAAGTTTGCTACTCGCGAAGTTTACTTCTCGCGAAGTTTGCTATCTACGAAGTTTACTACTCAACGAAAAATGCTACTTAATCATTTTATCAATAGTAAGACAGTTATTTCATGCATAATTATTAGCTCGCTGCTTCAGCAGAGGAGCTTATTAAGATGTATTGTGTCTGTGAGTCTGTCTGTCTGTGCGTGCGTGTTTTCCCCTACTTTATTTTTTGGACTACTATAATCCAGATCCAGTTAATATAGGCTCTAAACCAGCAAACATGTGCCCTAAATTAGCAAAAATATATCCTATAAAGGCAAAAACACGACATAAACCAGCAAAAATAGGCTAATAATCGTTTATATTTAGCAACGAGCATTTTTATGGTTTATCATTCACTTTTGCTAAACTTTGGGCTTGACTTTAGAATTGCTCAAAATCTTAATATATAACTGCATATATCACTAATTTTATCAAACTATCAAATTTTTATGGGTTTGTTTGACAGTGCTATACGACTTTCATAAAACACCCACAAATTTAGTTGTAGTTATTTAAATTGAGCTTTATAAAATCAAAGAAATTTTTTGATGTTATATGGTGTGCTAATTTATATTTAGGTATGTTAATCATTAAACAATATTACAAATTAAAAGAACTAATTCGTTTTCGTCATAATATTGTAAATCGGATTTAAAACAAAACAGTTCATATATTTGATTATTTGAAATATAGTAAAGTAGTTGAATATGTTCAGTATTGTTTTCTAACACGATTTAAGAAAGAACGAAAAGTATTTTGTAGGCCCTTGTAAATACAATTTTCTATTTACATGATAATAAACAACTTGTACATTATTTTTTGTAGTATTTTTCGCGAGTAGTAAACTTCGTAGATGGGAAACTTTGTGCGCAGCAAATTTCGCGAGTAGTAAACTTCGCAAGTAGCAAACGTCGTAGGTAGTAAAGTACGCGAGTAGCAAACACTGAGTAGCAAACTTCGCAGTAGCAAATTTTGAGTAGGATTCTTCGTGGACCCATAAATTGATGTCCTTGAAATTACGTTTTTTTTGATGAGGACAACCAAATAAACAACATGATTTATTTAGGGAGTGTGGATGGAAAAAGCTTCTTTGCTGAGGCAACTCCGGGACGGGTATCCATTTTATATTAAATTACAGCGTTCAAGAAGTTTTAACCATATTTTTTCTTTCTTAGACCTGGTTGGAAGCTGCACAAGCTTGTAAAGATTCGCACATGCACCTCGCCACAATAACGTCTGAGAGCCAAGCCCATCTGCTATATGAAAACAAAGACAAACTTAATGCGACTAAGTGTAAGAACTTCATAAATTGAGCAAAAAATTATATTTCAGGAACTTAATAAATTTGACGTATTTGTAGTTTACTGGACGGATGGACGGGATTCATTGAGCATTACACAGTTTCTCTGGGACGCACACAACATAACTGCATCACATCCCAGCTTGGCGTTTAGACTTGCTGGTAACGTTGTTGCGCAGACTTGCTTGCTATACACCGCTCAAGAAAACAATGGAACACTGGTCGCCGCTTTGTGTGGTAATGCAGTTGGAACTCTTTGCGAGATACATCATTAACGGTTTTATTTAAATGCGCTTAACATTAGAATAAGTGTAGGATACCGATCATGGTACCTGCCAAATTTTGTTTAAGTTTACAATATACTACTGCTGATAAATTTGCTTGTTAATATGTAATAGAGAGATATAAAACTCAGTTTTGACCTACTATTCACCACCTTTGGTTAATAAATCACTAAATATATTTCATTCCCTGAATACGATAGTTAATTCTTACGCTTTGACAACCATTCATTTTGCAATTTAGTATTTCTGTATTTCAGAAAACTTTTTTTTGATTTTACTAAATTTTATAATCAGGATAATAGAAACATATGAGTCGGAGAATCATTTCTGTAAAAATGTATGGCACTGATAAAAATTATGTTACAAAATAACTGTTTCATTCAAAAAAATTAAATGCGACAAAAAGAAAAACGAAGCATAAAAAACTTAGCTTGAACTTGAACTTGAACAATAACAACAAAAGGTACATTGTTAAATCAACTGCACATTGTGTGCAGAAATTCGCCAAAGGTAGTTGGCATAAAGCCAAAAAATAAAAAGGAACTTAATTGGCGATATAAACTGATGAAGCACTTATGAAGAAGATTTTATGTTTGCAATATTCGTCCAGTTTCTTTAAACCTGTAAGTGACAACAAGATAATTAACGCGCAGTAAAACAACAGTAACAGTGCACAGTGGTAGTTCACAAAGTATTTTTTATAATCCCCTGTTATAATTTGTTTGGGGTATTTCGGGAATTTGTGACAAAATGTCCCGGATAATGCTTAATCCCATGTTAAACTATATCTAATGCTTAATTCCATATATATAAATTCACAATGCTTAATCCCTGTTACAAAAACGCAAAGCTTAATTCCAGTTACAACAACGCAATGCATGTTCTGGTTACATTGCCAAATTAGTAAATTATTGAAAAAAACTTGCAATCAGTTATAAACTTGACACCTCATCAATCCATTTTAACACAAACAAACCACTAAAGTACCAAATACACTTATGAATGGCAAAATTTAAAAAACTGAACTAAATATGACTCGTCCTTTTATGGGCGGAATAACAATGACCGATTAAAAAACCTTTTAAATACTAATCGGATCGAGAACGAAAATGTTTTAAAAAATCAAAGTGGTTTTTTTGCATATGGGACCGTGCGGAGCGAAGCGGAGCACCAGGATTCTTATCGCGTGCGAAGCACGCGATTTTGGCAACGGAAATATTCGTTGCCATAATCCTTCACATATGCTTGCATTCAGTAGCACCAAAAAAACTTTAAACTTAACTGGAGAACGACCCACTGGGTCGATTTCGATGAAATAAAAAATTCTGACATTTTGGAGAGATGGAGTAGGGGCATTGATTCGAAAATTTTGAAAAAAATGCATTCTTCGTATCATTTTTGTCAAAAAATTGGTTTATTACATGGCTAAATGACATCAAAAAAATTTAAACTTAACAGGAGAACGACCCACTAGGTCGATTTCGATGAAACAAAAAATTCTGACATTCTGGAGAGATGGAGTAGGTGCATTGATTCCAAAATTTTGAAAAAATTGCATTCTTGGTATCATTTTTGTCAAAAAATTGGATCACTACATGGCTAAATGACTAAACCAGGGTAAGTGGGCTCTACACCAGGCTAAATCGGCTCTAAACCAGGGTAAATGGGCTCTAAACCAGGCTAAATCGGCTCTAAACCAGGGTAAATGGGCTCTAAACCAGGCTAAATCGGCTCTAAACCAGGCTAAATCGGCTCTAAACCAGGCTAAATGGGCTCTAAACCAGGGCAAATGGGCTCTAAACCAGGCTAAATCGGATCTAAACCAGGCTAAATCGGCTCTAAACCAGGGCAAATGGGCTCTAAACCAGGCTTAATCGGCTCTAAACCAGGCTAAATGGGCTCTAAACCAGGGCAAATGGGCTCTAAACCAGGCTAAATCGGATCTAAACCAGGCTAAATCGGCTCTAAACCAGGGCAAATGGGCTCTAAACCAGGCTAAATTGGCTCTAAACCAGGGTAAATGGGCTCTAAACCAGGGTAAATGGGCTCTAAACCAGGCTAAATCGGCTCTAAACCAGGGTAAATGGACTCTAAACCAGGGTAAATGGGCTCTAAACCAGGGTAAATGGGCTCTAAACCAGGGTAAATGGGCTCTAAACAAGGTTAGATGGGGTTTAAACCAGGCTAAATCGGCTCTAAACCAGGCTGAATCGGCTCTAAACCAGGGTAAATGGGCTCTAAACCAGGGAAAATGGGCTCTAAACCAGGGCAAATGGGCTCTAAACCAGGGCAAATGGGCTCTAAACCAGGGTAAATGGGCTCTAAACCAGGGTAAATGGGCTCTAAACAAGGTTAGATGGGGTTTAAACCAGGCTAAATCGGCTCTAAACCAGGCTGAATCGGCTCTAAACCAGGGTAAATGGGCTCTAAACCAGGGAAAATGGGCTCTAAACCCGGGTAAATGGACTCTAAACCAGGGTAAATGGGCTCTAAACCAGGGTAAATGGGCTCTAAACCAGGGTAAATGGGCTCTAAACAAGGTTAGATGGGGTTTAAACCAGGCTAAATCGGCTCTAAACCAGGCTGAATCGGCTCTAAACCAGGGTAAATGGGCTCTAAACCAGGGAAAATGGGCTCTAAACCAGGGCAAATGGGCTCTAAACCAGGGCAAATGGGCTCTAAACCAGGGTAAAAGGGCTCTAAACCAGGGTAAATGGGCTCTAAACCAGGGTAAATGGGCTCTAAACCAGGGTAAATGGGGTCTAAACCAGGGTAAACGGGGCCTAAACCAGGTTAAATGGGGTTTAAACCAGGGTAAATGGGCTCTAAACCAGGATGAATGGGCTTTAAACCAGGGTAAATGAGGTTTAATGTCCCAATTAATTAATCAAAAAATGTTTATCTGAAGAGTAATATTTGTAATAAAAATTTAGAAATAAAACCAAAGGGAAAAATCCCAAAAACCTGCATATGGGACGTATGATGTGCACGAACAAGCTAAAAATAATTTTTTGATTGCACGGTCACATGCGCTAATTTTTTAGATTATGATTAGATTAGAATTGATTAGATTAGCGCATGTGACCGTGCAATCAAAAAAATATTTTTACCTTGTTCGTGCACATCATATGTCCCATATGCAGGTTTTTGGGATTTTTCCCTTTGGTTTTATCCGATTATCCGAACGTTTTAATAAAAAATGGAATCGAAAATAATTTTGTTTTGTAACCGCGATTAATCATAACGCATTAGTGATAATCCTGAAAACGGAATAATATTTACACTGAATCCGCATGGTACTAAAAATTAAGAAAGGAAAAAACCTGTTCAAAACTCTGAGTATATGATACCTGTGGAATTTTCCGGGAACTAGGTTAGTAAAATAAACATCCATTGTCTTGTTCTTATTACAATAAACAACAAGTGTGTGGATGTTGAATCTGGCTGATTTTGGTGGAGTTTTGTTTTGCAATTTATAAAACAATTGGCACGGCTTGTAATTTCTCAGAACTAGAAGATATCGGCTTAATATTAGTACCAAATTCTGTAGCAATTTTTGGTATAAATACTGACTCGGTTGAGTTGGCAGCAGAGCAAACATTAAACGTTAAACGTTAAAAGGTTTGGTATGAAGGTATGAACTTATCAATTTTTTCGGTGGTTAAAAACCCACACACGAATTTACAGTAACAAATTATCTGAATTGTCCTGCACGTTCAAATTTTCAATTGCATTATGAATAGGAAGTCTCTACGGTTATCTATCTAAAGCCAAAAATGTACTAGTCGTTGAAGACAAATAAGTAATTCATATTTCACATTTAGGAATATGAAAAAGTCATTGTTTTCTGTTCCGTCATTTATAGAACAACGCTGGGTGCATGAAGCTGCACTGCTGCATCCAGTCATGTGTTATCTTCTTATCAAGTTCTGGATTGTTTTTTACATAACATGACCATCCTTTTTTCCATCCTCTAAACAACGCATAAATCAACACGCATTGTTCTTTCTGTTTTTAGAGCGTTTTATTTATTATTCTTTGAACAAAAGGTTCATTCTTAAAATTATTGCGTATTGTGGCAAAACTTCTTATGAAATTTGGCAACCTGCCAAAAATGGAAAGGAACAACTACAAGAGTATAAATTTGTGACTTCCACAATGGTTGAACTAAGGTACAGTTTCGTTATGAAAGTACGTAAGTTCAACAATGTTTGTACTTTTTTCAGATCAAATCTGAGGTAAATGCTAAAGTATGATATTTTATTTGCAGTATTCTCCGCTCTGCTATAAACTCGAAGGAAATAGCAATTTAATTAACGTAAATTAAAGTAAACCAACGAAACAACAACTGTTCATTTGTGACACTTGTCAGTTCAGTAAACGTTGGTTGTTCAGAAAATATTTCAATTACAAAGTAAGATGGAATATGAGCAGACTTATTAGCAGACAACTTTTGTTCGCTTACTGGACTTCTAAAAGCATTTTACGTACCTAACTACCTCATTTTGTAGCAAAATAACCAATTTGAAAACCACAGGAAAAATTTATTCAACTAGTATTATGGCTAATGTTTATATAACCTGATACATGCTCAACACAATGCAATTCACATAACAACTGGCACTGTTCTGTGTAAATGAGGGGTAAATAGGGACCCAATGAATGATTACCGCACCTTTCACTATTAGCCAGGTACTGTAATATAGCGTATACAATATCACTTGTGAACCCATACTTAATCAAATACAGGTTATTAAAACACATTTATTGGTATAATTTACATTTAGCTTGCCTTAGAATCTATTGAAGCTATAGCTATATAGGAATACAAATAGTTGGTTTGATTTTTGCGACAATAAACAACAGGTGCTTGTGTGCTGGATCGTGCAATTTAGGGACATTCTTGAAACTCTTGTGCATTTAAAAAAACAATTCGTATGTGTTTTTATTTCTCAGATGTACAAAAAATTGGCTTTATGCCAGAACAAAAATCCCGTAGCCAGATTTGCTATAAATAGCTGAGTCGATTGGAATGCCCGCAGAATAAACATGAAGCGTTAAAAGTTTTGGTATGAAGGTCCAACACGCATGTAAGAACTGACACGTCTAGTATATTATTATAAATTGCATTACGAATAGCAAGTCTCTGAACTTGATATATCTCGCATTTTCATTTGGGTTGAAAAGTTATATATATTTGCTGATTTTTTAACTGCAACAACTTGCTCGTTTTTGTATCACTAACCTTTTCTCCGCTTCCCTTAAAAACGCAATATTACAAAACGGAAAATATTAGAAATTGTTCTTTTCTTCTTGAAGCTATAGGAACTTGGATGGAGCTAAAACTAATAGGTACGTAATTTCCGGTAAAGATGTTTAGTATAAAGAGCTGCTTGATCAAGTCGAGTTGGTTGACAGTGCCAGTACCAATTTCTAAATGTTTTAAGTTTCTTTAAGATTCATCCTTCTAATTATGACACCAGGATATATCAGCTAGATAGGAAACTATGGCGAGATGTAAGGCAACAGTTTACAACCCGGAGCTGGAAAAAATAGGTTTGATACCAATTGTAATTTCTTGGAAAAAAATATCTAGTTCGTGTCATTTGTAAATTAAAAAATACGTTTATTGTTTAGCTTAACTGCATACTGTATGTCAATCGTTTTAAGAAAATGTGTTGGCATTAAACCAAAAATGAAACGACAAGGAACAAAAATATAAATTGTTGAAGCAGCAAGCAACTTTCAGTTTAGATAGTCAAATTAAAACATGTTTTATTATGAAGATACAAAGAAGAGTTGTTTATGGAATTTTGTTGGAATACTACATCCTGATATGAATTCATTATAATTTTTTCATTTATATTTAATCCGCAATATTTTGTGTAATATTCTGAATGTGGAAATGACAACTATGTAATTAACGTGCAATTATTACAATAGTGTCAATTCAGTATGGAGTGATAGTTCGTAAAATATTTGTTTTTTTATTAAATTGTTTTTCGTAAGTCGTGTAATTAGACTTGTTCTTGAAACAATTATTTTGCACAAACTATTTATTGAAATCCAATTTATCTAGTATATTTTTTCATATCAAACAATATAATTCTGAGGATATTCAAATTGTTTGTGCAAATTATAATCTTTTATACACCCTATTGCTGTTTGAAATTGACACCATATAATAATTGCTGCACAACATTGTAAATAAGTTATCTGATGGCACAATTTTTTTCTGTTGAATAACGTCACACAAACATGTTCTATATGCTCAATGATTTCAAGTATTCAGCAAAATTCTCAAGCAAATTTCATTTCATTTTCAGCATCAAACCATTTGCATGTCTAGTAATATAAGTGTTATACAATTTTCAAAAAACTATTCAGTATGACTTTTCGCTTCCATGCTAGAGAGAAAACATGCTATTAGAGTGCCACAGCAGTCTACCCAAAGATAGATGAACAATATTTCAGGAATATTTTTAAACCTGACAAATCAAAATGTACGCTTCAAATTGGACGAAAGCTTTTAAAAATTTTCAAATGGTAGGTTATTTTTATAATGTACTCTTCAGTACAAAAAGAGATCAGTGATTTGCTTAATTTATATTGAAAATTAGAAACGATTATTTTCAAGTGGCTTTCTGCTATATTGTATGCTTTCAATTTCACTTCAATATATAATTAGGAGGAAAATCGTTTTTGTAATGGAAATTATAATGTATATTTTGTAATCAAAATGAAAACGTAGAGCCATATGAAATTTTTATAAGAATGAGTCTCTGCCAGTAATAAGGTGAGAAAAATTAATGAATAGGTAACGCTTGAAAATCTTAAAATAACACTTTGTTTTAAGAACGGCAACAACAGCTGTACAAACTGTTCCAACCAAGTGAGTAAAATGCAAGAGTGAGTTATGTGGGCATAAGGCATAGTAAGTTGATATGTAGAATATAAGTTTTATGCTTATAATCACTATTTTATTTTATGCTTTATGGTTAAAATCCCAAGTAGTTCTGAATGATTTTGACAATGAGATCATCGTATGTAAAAATATTTTAGATATTTGGTGACATAGTACATTAAAGTTGAGCCAGCCATTTTTACCGATTTTATATTTGGTGTATACGCCAAACGAGAAACTGCAAAATTCGATAGTATTTAGTATGAAAACAGCGTAGAAGCGCAGCAGCAAATTTGATGTGAGTACGCGTTGTATTGCTGATTGCGTGTACTTATGGTTGGAATATAGGAAAAATCTAGGTAACTATTCATAAAGTCTTTTGGGTTTAAGAATGTCATTTTATAAGCAGTAAATACAGAGTCAAACCATACCTTATATTTTAGGAAGAACCATTCTAGTTCATTACATATGAGTTCGCTACAAGAATCAAATTTTGTAAGGTCAAGAACATACTTAGCAGCAAATTTAATAACCTTGTCCATTTCATTAGTAATTCCTTTTTCCAAATTATTACCCCAAATTACAATTGAGTATGTGAGAACACTAAATACAAAAGCATTAACCAGAATGACTTTTTTACCTGGTTCAAGGACTTTTTTAAGAGGATATAACATAAATAAATTTTTATAGCACTTCTTAATTACATTATTACAATGTTCCTTGAAATTGAGGCATTCATCTAAAACTAGGCCTAATACTTTTATTGATTCAACCTTTTTAACAGGAATGTTATTTATGGCCAAGCTAAAGTTGACGCATTTGTTTAATATGGATCTCTTATATGGATGGAAGCATATATTGGGTTTTGTCAATGTTAAGCTTTACCTTGTTTTCAATAAGCCATTTATGTATATTCGCTAAATCCTTCTCCACTTTTTCTTTGTTAACTTTTAGTGTTTTCTACATTTTCAGATGCACATACAGTGCTGTCGTCAGCAAACAAAGTCAGATTAGAGTTTTAATACAAAGTGGAAGGTCATTTATGTAAATGCAGAACCACAAACTGCTTGACCCTGCTCCTTGCTGAATACCACGTGTTGTTTTCTTAATATCTGATTTTTTCTTGATTATTTCTACGTATTGTGTACGACCAGTAAGAAGAGAGTTAATTACATTACATTTAATCCCATACCATTCAAGTTTTCTTATTAATATATCCCTGTCAATGCTATCATAAGCCTTCTGGAGGTCAAGTGCTACTAAAGCACATATCTTATCTTCATCGATTTCCTTATACAGATAATCTGTAATTTTCATTAGTACATGAGTAGTTGACATTTTCTTTCTAAAGCCAAATTGGTTGTCATTGAAAAGTTTGTTTTTCTCAAAGTAATCTAAAACTTGTATAAATATGCATTTTTCAAAAAGCTTTATAAAAATAGGCTGTTTTGAAATTGGACGTGTTTCGTTAGGTAGCTTTGTGTTTTGTACTTTAGGGATAGGTACAATACGAGTTATCTTTAAGATATCTGGAATATTACCATCAGTACAAAATGAGTTAAAAAGCTGGGTGATATGATGAACAAACTGCGTGGATTGCATAGCATATTTAACGCTTCTATTATTGATACCTAGTGGATCAAGAGAAAGATTATTTTGATTTTTCATTTTTTTCCATGCATTCAACACATCTTCAGTTGTTATTGGTTTCAATGTAAATGTTGCATTATTGTTAGTAAATAGGTTGGGAGGCTTTTCAGGCAAAGGCTCATTATCACGAATTTTGGTTGAAATATATACGTAGTAATCATTTATAATGTTCGGTTCGGTCAATCATGTCTAACGTGTTGGTTTTTGATTGTTTGAATCCTAGGGTTTTATCAAGACCTTTCCAAAGTGTTTTGTTAGAAATTGATTCATTAATATTTTCTTTTATATCCCTTTTGATAAGGTTTTTAACCTGCATGTTTAATGTTTTTAATGACTTTGCTGAGCCCATACTTGGTTTACGCTTTTTAAGACGGTAAGCTTTTTTGGCTTCCCTGATTTTTAATTTAGTAAGCTTAGATAGTGGAAATTTACACGATTTATCTGATACTACTTTGGTATATGAAGGAATGCATTTGTCTAAGGCTGATTTGAATGAGTTAATGAAAGCTTCAATATTATTCGACCTAATTGTTCTTTCCGCATTAAGCGTTTTAATGAATCTAGAAGTATTCGCTGGGTTGAATTTACGCGATTGCATTTTTGCCACTGTTTTGGTTGACTGCATATAATTATATGTGCATTCGGTCAAGAAATGATCGGCGAT
This sequence comes from Entomobrya proxima, assembly GCA_029691765.1. Lineage (NCBI taxonomy): Eukaryota > Metazoa > Arthropoda > Collembola > Entomobryomorpha > Entomobryidae > Entomobrya > Entomobrya proxima. The sequence goes on from CM056168.1 coordinate 66,182,842, forward strand.
AAAGGCGTTGAATACATTTGTTGTTAATACTTTTGAGGCATGTTTTACAATTATAAGATCTAGTATGTTGTTTTTTCTTGTTGGAACGTCTATCAGTTGTGATATTTCTAAAGCATTACAAAAACTAATTAACGGTTTTACTGTGCCGCCTTTTAGACTGAAGTCCCCTAGTATGATAAATTCATTATCTGTTTCCATAAAATTGCTTATAGTATTTTTTATGCATAATATGTCATTACTTAATGTTGTTTTTTTGTAATTAGGGTGTCTGTAAAAACAGGCTATTGCAATACTTTTAAAATGTTTGTATTGAATTTTAATTAATGCTAGCTCGGTATTTTCAGCAGTGACATGACTATTTCTTCCCCAGAATTTGAATTTGTCAGCAATAAAAATAATTATACCCCTATCACCCGGCTTACTTATGTCAGATCTATATACATTATAACCTGGGATTGAGGGCAAATTATGATCTGGTTTCATAAAAGACTCTGTTATACAAAGCACGTCATACTTATGTACAGAAATTAGATTGATTAGCAATTAGTAAAAACCTATTTTTGATTGATTGTACATTAACATGACCAATTTTAATACCATTTTGTTCATTAGGTTTAAGAATACTTTTCCTTATCTTCTCTGTCCTCTTCCTCTCGTCGATCCCCTTCGGCTCCCACGCTGAGTTGTCGCTCCTCCTCCCCTTGTTACCCCTCCCCTTGTTACCCCTCCCCTTGTTCCTTCTCCCCTTGTTCCTCCTGCGCGTGCTCCATTGGATTGACTTCGAAGAATCCGAGGTTCTAAAAAATCCGAGTTGCCTTCATTTCGTCCTCATTTTGTCGGTGGTTCTCGAATAGTTTCAGGTTCATCTTTTTCACTGTCATCAGAAGATTCAGACTCGTAAGTGTCAGGTTCGGGTGTGAGAACATCTCCTCTTTTAATCACAAGTTCCGTTCCATCGTCCGTTGTAATCGTCATATTTCTCCAGTCAACAGTGTGATTGATTTCGTCCTCGAATAACTCATTTCGTTTTTCACGAATTGCTTTATTGTCTATACGTTGCCTAAATGGGATGTTCTCATTAAGAAAGTGACTTTTAGGAAGTTTGTCCCGCGCTTCGAATGCACGTTTACGGTCACTGAAACTGTTAAAACGTATTCTGACAGGTCTGCTCCCTCCAAAATGTGATAGGTTGCCACAACGGTATACTACATCAAGACTTAGTTGACATTTTGTTATTCGATTCGATTCGAGAAGGTTTGAAACTACACTTTTTAATTCCTTCTCATTTTCGTTCGTTTTCTCTGGTTGTCCAATTAAAATGTGATTAACATAATACAGGTTCCTTCTTTTCTTTCAAACCCTAGAAACATTCCAGTTACCACAAAAAATGCAACAAATCGAAAAACAAGCACTCCAATACCAAACTTGTATTCAAATAAATAGATAATTTTAGCGATTAGCATGTTTTCTTTGTATATCTTTGCAAGTTCCAGTGTTGGGTTTGTGAATCTAAGTGCTTTCAACGTTTCAATTCTATAGTAAAATTGAATAGCAAATGTTAGTACAATTACACGTGTGCTTATAATAATTACTTGGCATAAATAACTAGTTAGTAAAAATCCAACAAGCTGATTGAGAAATTTGTACGAAATTAGATAATTAACTTGGAGAATAAAAGGATTTGTACGATCAAATGTTGCAACCCAAGCTAATTCAATACCGAACCAAATGGTAAACCAAACAAACCAGTTTGCTAAACAAGAGGAAACTTTTACGAAGCGTTTTCGTCCAAATCGACAAAGCCAGCCACTTTTTTGAATAGCCCAATTAGCACAACCTGCCAATTCTCTGCCATCAAAGTGAACAACTAAATCTGCTACAATGAAACCTACCACGAATATAACTTCCAGAACCAGGGAAACATAGTAAGATTTAGTAAATCTGGCAGGATGTAGAATGTTTCCCTAGTTTCACTGTAAGGGTTAATGCAAGGTAGGAAAGTGCATTAGACTTCTTGAACATCCACCTTTGACGTTCTGAGTTCCAACAAAGCGGAGATGGGATCCAAAGGGAGGAGATAAATTGGTTGAATTGGATGACAGAGTAAATATTCATGTTGAAACCGTTAACGGTGACCCGAAACAAGCAACTGAAAATACTAAAGGATATCCTGCGGAATTTGATATACTATTTGATTTATTAAATGATATACTACCATTTTATTTTCATCCGCTTTTTAAAGAGTCCGTATTTCTCAAACTGGTACGGGTAGGAAGGCCATTTTTTAAATTTGTTGAAACATTTTTTTTTCAAAAAGAGCATCCTTAAGTGTTCCCAAATCTGCTTTTACAAAAAAAATTTCACGCAGCCTAGACCCCATACAGGGCGTTTTTTAAAAAATTGGTTTTCAGAGCATAGCTCCGCCAAGAAGCGTCCAAATTAAATGAAACTTTCACCAAAATGTTTTCAAAAATAAGGCCGAGACATTAGTTTTGTTCGTTTTTGAAAATTCGAAAACACTTTAGAGATATTTACAAAAGACAAAAATATGCATATTTTTTATACATTATAACAATTTTTAGAGAACAAGAAACAAAGCAAATGGGATTTCTTGCCTATATAAAAAATAATACGCTACATACTCCCCCCACATGAAATTTAAGAAAATAAATAAATGGAATTTTTCGAAAAACGACTTATCCGACCTCGAAATATAATTAAATCTCCTAGCAAACTACAAAAGCACCTCTAGATTTTATTGAAAAGTCTTCCAGCCTTGCGCTAATCAAACGTCAGTGACCGCGCCAGAGATTTTTTAAGGTTAACTCCTGAATGGTAGCTCTGACAGAGCCAAAACCAGGAGTGCTGTGTTTAGCAGGCAATAATACACACATTACTTCTCACAGATATTGTCTAGCTACACTCGGTCAGATTTTGGACTCGTTAATTTGACTTCCTATTTATGGCTGAGGAACAATATTAGAAGAGGGACGTGACATTTTTTTGAACTTTGAATATGTCATTAGATAGAAATTTTCATGCTGATTCGAATGGTGGTAGTCATTGCTCTCGGAAGACAATATTTTGGCCACAAAATGACCCGATAGGGTTGGGTTGGCAATGGTAATTGTACTGTTAGGTGATATTATACATGACAACCTAACGTATTATGAATTGTTCATATTACAAGTTACAGTAAAGGGCGCGGGCCTCGCTACGGGCCCTTCGGTCCCTGCTCGTCCGCTAGCTGGGGATTTCGCTCCCAGACCCCCTTATTATTGCAAACATAATTGAGCACCGCAGGTTACAGGTTGCGCGCTTGCCGTAGGCAAGCCAAGCGCGCCCTTTCTCGGCGGCGCAAGCGTCGCCTTCCAAATTCCAGTTTACCCGTTACACGTTTGGTCATGTAGACTTCGTACCTTATTGTATGAGTGATGCCAAACAACCTAACCTAAAAACCTACCTAACCTAATTTAAAAACCAATTATACCTAACCAATTATACCTTTACTGTAACTTGTAATAAGCAATTCATAATACGTTAGGTTGTCATGTATAATAGCACCTAACAGTACAATTACCATTGCCAACCCGACCCTATCGGGTCATTTTGTGGACAAAATATTTATTTCCGAGAGCAATGAATAGCACCATTCGAATCAGCATAAAAAACTCTATCAAATGGGATAAACAAGGTTTAAAAAATTTTCACTTCCCTAAAACCATAATAATGTCTGCAGTTTGACCTGCTGAACACAGCAGTGCTAGTTTCGTCTCTGTCAGAGCTACCGTTCTGGAGTTAACCTCGAAAAACCATCGTGTCGGTCATCAGCTATACATAGGAAGTCAAGTTTACGAGTCCAGATTCTGACTCAGGGTAACTAGACAGTATCTGTGAAAAGTAATGCCCATAGTTTGGCCTGCTTAACACATCTGTGCTGGTTTTGTTTCGTCGGAGCTGCCAATCAGGAGTTAACCTCGAAAAACTATCGGATCGGTCATCAGCCATAAATAGGAAGTCAAATTAACGAGTCCAAAATCTGACCGAGTGTAGCTAAACAGTACCTGTGAAAAGTAATGTGTGTATTATTGCCTGCTAAACACAGCACTCCTGGTTTTGGCTCTGTCAGAGCTACCATTCAGGAGTTAACCTTAAAAAATCTCTGGCTCGGTCACTGACGTTTGATTAGCGCAAGGCTGGAAGACTTTTCAATAAAATCTAGAGGTGCTTTTGTAGTTTGCTAGGAGATTTAATTATATTTTGAGGTCGGATAAGTCGTTTTTCGAAAAATTCCATTTATTTATTTTCTTAAATTTCATGTGGGGGGAGTATGTAGCGTATTATTTTTTATATAGGCAAGAAATCCCATTTGCTTTGTTTCTTGTTCCTTAAAAATTGTTATAATGTATAAAAAATATGCATATTTTTGTTTTTTGTAAATATCTCTAAAGTGTTTTTGATTTTTCAAAAACGAACAATACTAATGTCTCGGCCTTATTTTTGAAAACATTTTGGTGAAAGTTTCATTTAATTTGGACGCTTCTTGGCGGAGCTATGCTCTGAAAACCAATTTTTAAAAAAACGCCCTGTATGGGGTCTAGGTTGCGTGAAAACTTTTTTGTAAAAGCGGATTTGGGAACACTTAAGGGTGCCCTTTTTGAAAAAAAAAATGTTTCAACAAATTTAAAAAATGGCCTTCCCACCTGTACCAGTTTGAGAAATACGGACTCTATTACTTTTTAAAAAGCGGATGAAAATAAAATGGTAGTATATCATTTAATATAACCGTTTGTATTTAATTTATATCCTGTTTGTCGGTCTCCGCAATGTTTGACATAGTTTTGTATCGTGAACGACCGAGTAATTAGAGTGTGGTCTTTAGAAAAATCATATAGTATGTTTTTCTGAAAAACCTGGTAATATATCATCTACTACAACCGTTTGTATTTAATTTGGATCCTGTCATTCTGTCTTGCCAATAGTTGACATAGTTTCTTTTCGCAAAAAGGCATAGTAATAATAAAGTGATCCTGACGATAACCATACTGTGTTTTTCTGAACAGGTTGGCTTTTTAAAACAAAATACTAAAACCCAAAATTTTCTACAATTAGCTAGGGTGGAGTTAAAAAGATTGCTAAAAACTACCGTTTGGACTTACCCATAGAAAATGGAGGAAACAATTTTAAAACATCACAAAATACTAGAGGATATCTGCTTTTCAAAGTGCTTAAACGTTCTTATAAATATTTCGAAAAAATAGAATTTAAAAATAAATGATAGCATATTGTTTAGCGCAATCCGGAGGATTTAATTTGATTCAAGTATCTAATTTGTTTTTTGCTTGAGAGTTTCAGCAAAAAATGTCTTTGTTATTTTTATGGAAAGCATAGTACAGTAATCAGAATGTGATCTCCCCAAAAACGATATGGTATGTTGTTTTGGAAAGGGTTAGAGTTTAAAAATAAAAGTTTAAATCACAAAATGGTTAAAATTACGGATAAGCTATCCATGTTATTTAATATAACCTAGTTTCTCCGCCGTCTCCATTATGGTTTGATTACCCTACCGCGTATTTAAGGTGAAAGGTTTTTGAAACAGAATAATCTTACTGTGGTTTTCCACTTTATCTTGCCTTCCGCTTGTGGATGGCAAAATATTACACAGAGCGGGTGTAACACATCAGGGTCAATTTTTGCGCACAGGCGCAAAGAAAAAAAGACAACGTTTTTGGCCAAATTTTGTCACAAGAGAGATCAACCTCTAAGCCACATTTTCAGACTGTATAAACATCCATGGTAAGCCACCGAAAGATGCTCGCTGCTAATATCTAGAACTAGAGCTCATTTCCCCAGTTAAATGCCATTTTTTTCTGATTTAAGACCCATTATACTTTTAATTTAGGGCCCACTTTAACTGATTTAGGGTCCATTTTAGCTGGTTTATGACCCATTTTACCTGGTGTAGAACCCACTGTACTTAGCTTAGGGCCTACTTAACCTGATTTACGGCCATTTGGAGCCTAAACGTAAGTATACAGACAGACAGATATCCTAAACAGCTCAGCTTCAGAAGCAGCGAGCTAAAGAATAAATTCTACTGACATACAGACGAACAGACAAATGAGCAAGCAGACACAGATATCGTAAAAAGATCTGCAGATACAGAAGTAGCGAGTTAGTAATATGTATATATTATATATGGATGTAAATAATATTAGTTTCAGTATTTAGAGATTTCCAGTATTTTATAGATACGGAAAACCGATATGTGTAATTAATTTTAGGTACACCTTTCTTCTGTCTTGTAGATGGGAGTGGCGAATCTATAAATTGATAGCAGCATTAGAGCACTAATTTTAATAGCAAGATTTTGTTCAATTTGAAAAGCATTGTAACCAACTTTAAAATATTTTATAAGTTTCTATTTATTAGTAATGCTTTAGCCTAATTTATATAAGCTAAAAATACTTACTTGAATTGTTGTTATTTAAAGTAGATCGTCAGGTCACGTAAGCAAAGGCAATGGGAAAGTGGCTCTGGCTTTGAGCAGAGTTGCTAGAGAATGCGTTACATGCTTTTTTGTGTTAATCAAGCTTGCTTTGTAGCTTATTTTATGACACTGTAGTTAAGATTCTGGACATGTTTCTTTGCACAACTCAAAAGCCTTTATTGGCTCTAAAGTTTTCTATTTCTTACTAAGACTTGCTCAATAATATAACACATTTTCAATTCTTGATTCAAGCAATTTGCATAGTAGTAAAGAAAACGTTTTGTTGCAGTTTTGAACTCACATCAGTCATAAAAGTGCATTTAAATCTAAATATCTGACTGCTTTGATTATCTATGTGTTATGTCACGGTTGGATTTTATGATATTTTCATGTAAAAAATGTCGGAGCATTACTGGACTTAGTCATAGCTTCGTGACTTCATGAAAGCATAAAAAAGGTGGATGTAGTAAATGTTGGGGTAAAGCGAGAACGGTAGTTTAGGACTAAGATTTATTTATGACTCGTTAAGCCAAGCTCCAAACCAATTCTGATCTATCATAGTACAAGCATAGTCATATCTTATAGCCAAATTCATAGTGTACAACAAAGGTAGACATAACGAATTACTACAATTTAGCTTAATTGAAAGTAGTGACGGACATAGGAGACTATACTAATTTACTCGACTAGGAAGGTGGCGTGAGTACTTAATATGACATGATCACATTTTAATATTGTACATGTATATATACAGTACGCATACAATATACGTGACAGTTAAAGTAATCGTATGAAAACTAAGAGTTCGAGGAAAGCTATGCAGGGAATACTGCAACATAGTGCTTCAAAACCTGGAAGAATTGTTGGCACTATTTTCCCACTGTTACATTCAACTCACAAATTTTCGTGGCTGCGACGCTCTACCTGCATCAAAAATTCCTGTTGTTTATCTACGCTATCATGATTGCATTATTTATCCTCAAAAGTAGCAAAAAACGGTTGCTTGAACTATATATACTTCCAATCAAGTTTTCAGATAAATACTTTTCAAACTTGACGTTCAATGAAACAAAAGAAATTGCAATGCACTATACAAATTCGTTTCAGCTAGAATTCCTCAAAAGTCGAACCAATTGCCTGTGTAGAGAATATTTATATCACAAGGCTGGTACGCTGACTTCCAAGTACCCTCACGCTATAAAAACCTTGAATTTTGCAATTGTGTTCTCGAAAACATTTGGAAAGAATCGTTTATAAACACAGTGCCATCTTGTTGTGCATGAACTCGAAGTCCTAAAAAAGGACGAAGCCGATTATTATCAAATTGTGTACAACGATAGGCAAGTTTATTCTGAGCCTGGTATACTTACATATTTTAATCTTCTGGCAGGTTGACATGCCTATGTTGACAGCTATTTCTTGTCATTAGGCTCCAACAAGACAACAGAAGTTTATTCAAGCCTACAACACATTTTAAAAACCTCTATACATTGTCCATTCTGTGCGCCATGTACTCCTTACAAACCTAAGCAACTCAGATTTTATTTTGTGAATGTAGTCAACGCTCTAAAGTACTTTGAAGCATTTGTTGGACGATCGCAATTTTCGGTCACACTAATGTTTGATTCGGAATATCTTTTGTTTGAAAATGGTCCAATAGATTCATCTGTTGATCTCTGTCATTGATCTGTTCAAAGATCTGCTTGGAGTAGTTCATAAAATGTCTTTGATAAATTATGAGAATATAACAGCCTTACTTTAACCTTACGTACTGCATGTTCTGATTTTTAACACCACTTACACAAGAAAGATGTATCAAAGAAACAGAAATTCTAGATTAAATTACTATGCTAAATATTTCAATCGTCATACATGTGACGGACGCTGGCTATGGCGGGGCAATTTCCTATCCTATAGGCAAAAGCAGAAAACTACGTTGGATCATTTCAATATTCTGGATTTAGCCTAACTAGAAAACAATTGCGTTTGATAAGTTGTGTAAATTTTGAAAAATAAAAATTGAGTAATTTCCTAGAACTTTAAAGTCGCCTTGACTTGCACACCTGGATAGGTAATAATATCTTTCATCGTTCTGTCGTTCTACATAAGAAAAACCTCAAGTATTCTATATAACCGTGAAAATTCTAATTTAAAGAAATTTAAGCGTCAGTCACATTTAGAAATTATATGTGAACCTTGTGCAACAATGTTGGAGCGAATAGGGCATTATTTATCAATCGGTTGTATATAAATGTATTGCCGCATCTGTCCCAAGTGCTCCTAAGTATTCCAATTATTTTGGTGATTTTAAGCAATGTTTTCGAAGAAAGTTAACATAGTTGGGTTTACCGCACCGTCGGCTCTTGTACCGGGGGATATGTTTAACAAAGTTGTTCAAGTTAAGGGTAGCACTTAAACAATTCCTTTGCTACTAGCAGAGATAGAGATGCTTTCGTTATATGGTTAGAAATGTTTTTTCCGTTATTGCGGATTTTTGGGACTTTGAATATCGTATGGCTAAATGGGGCATAAAGAGCCTTTTCAATAATATCATAGTGCCAATAAATCTTCAGCGTTATTGAAACTATTCAATGCTGTTTTCAAACTGGATGTACGTGAAAAATGATGCCGACCTTCCCATTTAGCCAGATCTAGAGCCCGTTTAGCCTCGTCTAGAGCCCATTCAGCCTGGTCTAGAGCCCATTCAGCCTGGCCTAGAGCTCATTCAGCCTGGTCTGGTACCCATTTAGTCTGGTCTGGATCCCATTTAGTCTGGTCTGGATCCCATTTAGTCTGGTCTGGATCCCATTTAGTCTGGTCTGGATCCCACTTAGTCTGGTCTGGATCCCATTTAGTCTGGTCTGGATCCCATTTAGTCTGGCCTGGATCCCATTTAGTCTGGTCTGGATCCCATTTAGTCTGGTCTGGATCCCATTTAGTCTGGTCTGGATCCCATTTAGTCTGGTCTGGATCCCATTCGAAATGTTCTAAATTTTACAAATATTCCAAATTTTCCAAATTTTTAAAATATTTCAAATTTTCTAAATGTTTCAAATTTTGTAAATGTTCCAAATTTTGTAAATGTTCCAAATGGGCTGACTGAGCTCTAGACCAGGATGGGATAAATGGGATCCAGACCAGACTAAATGGGATCCAGACCAGACTAAATTGGATCCAGACCAGACTAAATGGGATCCAGACCAGGCAAAATGGGATCCAGACCAGACTAACTGGGATCCAGACCAGACTAAATGGGATCCAGACCTGACTATATGGGATCCAGACCAGACTAAATGGGATCCAGACCAGACTAAATGGGATCCAGACCAGACTAAATGGGATCCAGACCAGACTAAATGGGATCCAGACCAGCTTAAATGCTGTCTTGACCAGACTAAATGGGATCCAGACCAGACTAAATGGGATCCAGACCAGACTATATGGGATCCAGACCAGACTCGTTGGGATCCAGACCAGATTATATGGGGTCTTGACCAGACTAAATGGGATCCAGACCAGCTTAAAAGGGATCCAGACCAGCTTAAATGAGCTCTTGACCAAGCTGCTGAACGTCAAAAAGTTTCTAAATTTTCTAAATAGTCGAAATTTTTTGAATGTTCTAAATTTTATAAATATTGCAAATTTTTAAAATATTTCAAATTTTCTAAATGTTTCAAATTTTTTAACGTTCCAAATGGGCTGACTGAGCTTTAGACCAGGCTAAATGGGCTATTTCCCAGGCCTAGTGAATCTACACCAAGCTAAATGGGATCTAGGCCAGACTAAATGGAATCTAGACCTGACTAACTGGGATCCTGACCAGACTAAATGGGATCCCGGACCTGACTATATGGGATCCAGACCAGCTTAAATGGGGTCTTGACCAGACTAAATGGGGTCTTGACCAGCTTAAATTGGCTCTTGACCAGATTAAATGGTATCCAGACCAGCTTAAATGGGATCCAGACCAGCTTAAAAGGGATCCAGGCCAGCTTAAATGGGCTCTTGACCAAGCTGCTGAATGTCACAAAGTTTCTAAATTTTCTAAATATTCGAAATTTACTAAATATTCGAAATTTTCTAAATATTCGAAATTTTCTACATGTTCCAAATGGGCTGACCGAGCTCTAGATCAGGCTAAATCGGCCCTGGACCAGGGCTAAATCGGCCCTGGACCAAGGCTAAATCGGCTCTGGACCCAGGCTTAATGGGATCCAGACCAGCTTAAATGGGCTCTTGACCAGACTAAATGGGTTCCTGACCAGACTATATGGGGTCTTGACCAGACTAAATGGGCTCTTGATGCAGACCATACTAAAGCTGCTGAATGTTCTAAGGTTTCTAAATTTTTCTAAATATTCGAAATTTTCTAAATGTTCTAAATTATAGAAATATTGCAAATTTTTAAAATATTTCAAATTTTTTAAATGTTTCAAATTTTCTAAATGTCTCAAATTTTTAGAACGTTCCGAATGGGCTGACTGGGCTCCAGACCAAGCTAAATGGGATCTAGACCAGACTAATAGGGATCCAGACCAGACTAAATGGTATCCAGACCAGCTTAACTGGGCTCTTGACCAAGCTCCTGAATGTCATAAAGTTTCTAAATTTTCTAAATATTCGAAATTTTTTAAATATTCGAAATTTTTTGAATATTTGAAATTTTCTAAATATTCTAAATTTTCTAAATATTCGAAATTTTCTAAATATTCGAAATTTTCTAAATATTCGAAATTTTCTATTTGAAATTTTCTGAATGTTCTAAATTTTATAAATATTGCAAATTTTTAAAATATTTCAAATTTTCTAAATGTTTCAAATTTTTTAAGCGATCCAAATGGGCTGACTGAGCTCTAGACCAGGCTAAATGGAGTATTTCCTAGGCCTAGTGGGCTCTACACCAAGCTTCATGGCATCCAGACCAGACTAAATGGGATCCAGACCAGATTATATGGGGTCTTGACCTGACTTAATGGGATCCAGACCAGCTTAAATGGGCCCTTGACCAGACTAAATGGGATCCAAACCAGATTATATGGGGTCTTGACCAGACTATATGGGATCCAGACCAGACTAAATGGGATCCAGACCAGCTTAAAAGGGATCCAGACCAGCTTAAAAGGGATCCAGACCAGCTTAAAAGGGATCCAGACCAGCTTAAAAGGGATCCAGACCAGCTTAAAAGGGATCCAGACCAGCTTAAATGGGCTCTTGACTCAGCTGCTGAATGTCATAAAGTTTCTAAATTTTCTAAATATTCTAAATTTTCTAAGTATTCGAAATTTTCTAAATATTTGAAATTTTCTAAATATTAGAAATTTTCTAAATATTTGAAATTTTCTGAATGTTCTAAAATTTATAAATATTGCAAATTTTTAAAATATTTCAATTTTTCTAAATGTTTCAAATTTTTTAAACGATCCAAATGGGCTGACTGAGCTCTAGACCAGGCTAAATGGAGTATTTCCTAGGCCTAGTGGGCTCTACACAAAGCTAAATGGCATCCAGACCAGACTAAATGGGATCCAGACCAGATTATATGGGGTCTTGACCTGACTAAATGGGATCCAGACCAGCTTAAATGGGCTCTTGACCAGACTAAATGGGATCCAGACCAGCTTAAATGGGCTCTTGACCAGACTAAATGGGATCCAGACCAGATTATATGGGGTCTTGACCAGACTAAATGGGATCCAGACCAGCTTAAATGGGATCCACACCAGCTTAAAAGGGATCCAGACCAGCTTAAATGGGCACTTGACCAAGCTGCTGAATGTCAAAAAGTTTCTAAATTTTCTAAATATTCTAAATTTTGTAAATATTCGAAATTTTCTAAATATTTGAAATTTTCTGAATGTTCTAAATTTTCTAAATATTTGAAATTTTCTGAATGTTCTAAATATTATAAATATTGCAAATTTTTAAAATATTTCAAATTATCTAAATGTTTCAAATTTTTAAAACGTTCCAAATGGGCTGACTGAGCTCTAGACCAGGCTAAATGGGCTATTTCCCAGGCCTAGTGGGCTCTACACCAAGCTAAATGGGATCTAGGCCAGACTAATAGGGATCCAGACCAGACTAAATGGGATCCAGACCTGACTAACTGGGATCCAGGCCAGACTAAATGGGATCCAGACCTGACTATATGGGATCCAGACCTGATTATATGGGATCCAGACCAGACTAAATGGGATCCAGACCAGACTAAATGGGATCCAGACCAGACTAAATGGGATCCTGACCAGATTATATGGGGTCTTGACCAGACTAAATGGGATCCAGACCAGCTTAAATGGGATCCAGACCAGCTTAAATGGGATCCAGACCAGCTTAAAAGGGATCCACACCAGCTTAAATGGGCTCTTGACCAAGCTGCTGAATGTCACAAAGTTTCTAAATTTTCTAAATATTCGAAATTTACTAAATAATCGAAATTTCCTAAATATTCGAAATTTTCTAAATATTTGAAATTTTCTAAATATTCGAATGTTTCTAAATATTTGAAATTTTCTGAATGTTCTAAATTTTATAAATGTTGCAAATTTTTAAAATATTTCAAATTTTCTAATGTTTCAAATTTTTTAAACGTTTCAAATGGGCTGACTGAGCTCTAGACCAGGCTAAATGGGCTATTTCCCAAGCCTAGTAGGCTCCACTCAAGCTAAATGGGATCTAGACCAGACTAATAGTGATCCAGACCAGACTAAATGGGTTCCAGACCAGACTAAATGGGATCCAGACCAGATTAAATGGGATCCAGACTTGACTAAATGGGATCCAGACCAGACTAAATGGGATCCAGACCTGACTATATGGGATCCAGACCAGACTAAATGGGATCCAGACCAGACCAGATTATATGAGGTCTTGACCAGACTAAATGGGATCCAGACCAGCTTAAATGGGATCCAGACCAGCTTAAAGGGATCCAGACCAGCTTAAATTGGCTCTTTACCAAGCTGCTGAATGTCAAAAAGTTTCTAAATTTTCTAAATATTCGAAATTTACTAAATATTCGAAATTTCCTAAATATTCGAAATTTTCTATATATTTGAAATTTTCTAAATATTCGAATGTTTCTAAATATTTGAAATTTTCTGAATGTTCTAAATTTTATAAATGTTGCAAATTTTTAAAATATTTCAAATTTTCTAATGTTTCAAATTTTTTAAACGTTTCAAATGGGCTGACTGAGCTCTAGACCAGGCTAAATGGGCTATTTCCCAGGCCTAGTAGGCTCCACTCAAGCTAAATGGGATCTAGACCAGACTAATAGTGATCCAGACCAGACTAAATGGGTTCCAGACCAGACTAAATGGGATCCAGACCAGATTAAATGGGATCCAGACTTGACTAAATGGGATCCAGACCAGACTAAATGGGATCCAGACCTGACTATATGGGATCCAGACCAGACTAAATGGGATCCAGACCAGACCAGATTATATGAGGTCTTGACCAGACTAAATGGGATCCAGACCAGCTTAAATGGGATCCAGACCAGCTTAAAGGGATCCAGACCAGCTTAAATTGGCTCTTTACCAAGCTGCTGAATGTCAAAAAGTTTCTAAATTTTCTAAATATTCGAAATTTTCTAAATGTTCGAAATTTTCTAAATATTCGAAATTTTCTAAATATTTGAAATTTTCTGAATGTTCTAAATTTTGTAAATGTTGCAAATTTTTAAAATATTTCAAATTTTCTAATGTTTCAAATTTTTTAAACGTTTCAAATGGGCTGACTGAGCTCTAGACCAGGCTAAATGGGCTATTTCCCAGGCCTAGTAGGCTCTACTCAAGCTAAATGGGATCTAGACCAGACTAATAGGGATCCAGACCAGACTAAATGGGATCCAGACCAGACTCATTGGGATCCAGACCTGACTAAATGGGATCCAGCCCAGACTAAATGGGATCCAGACCTGATTATATGGGATCCAGACCAGACTAAATGGGATCCAGACCAGACTAAATGGGATCCAGACCAGACTAAATGGGATCCTGACCAGATTATATGGGGTCTTGACCAGACTAAATGGGATCCAGACCAGCCTAAATGGGATCCAGACCAGCTTAAATGGGATCCAGACCAGCTTAAAAGGGATCCACACCAGCTTAAATGGGCTCTTGACCAAGCTGCTGAATGTCACAAAGTTTCTAAATTTTCTAAATATTCGAAATTTACTAAATATTCGAAATTTCCTAAATATTCGAATTTTCTAAATATTTGAAATTTTCTAAATATTCGAATGTTTCTAAATATTTGAAATTTTCTGAATGTTCTAAATTTTATAAATGTTGCAAATTTTTAAAATATTTCAAATTTTCTAATGTTTCAAATTTTTTAAACGTTTCAAATGGGCTGACTGAGCTCTAGACCAGGCTAAATGGGCTATTTCCCAAGCCTAGTAGGCTCCACTCAAGCTAAATGGGATCTAGACCAGACTAATAGTGATCCAGACCAGACTAAATGGGTTCCAGACCAGACTAAATGGGATCCAGACCAGATTAAATGGGATCCAGACTTGACTAAATGGGATCCAGACCAGACTAAATGGGATCCAGACCTGACTATATGGGATCCAGACCAGACTAAATGGGATCCAGACCAGACCAGATTATATGAGGTCTTGACCAGACTAAATGGGATCCAGACCAGCTTAAATGGGATCCAGACCAGCTTAAAGGGATCCAGACCAGCTTAAATTGGCTCTTTACCAAGCTGCTGAATGTCAAAAAGTTTCTAAATTTTCTAAATATTCGAAATTTACTAAATATTCGAAATTTCCTAAATATTCGAAATTTTCTAAATATTTGAAATTTTCTAAATATTCGAATGTTTCTAAATATTTGAAATTTTCTGAATGTTCTAAATTTTATAAATGTTGCAAATTTTTAAAATATTTCAAATTTTCTAATGTTTCAAATTTTTTAAACGTTTCAAATGGGCTGACTGAGCTCTAGACCAGGCTAAATGGGCTATTTCCCAGGCCTAGTAGGCTCCACTCAAGCTAAATGGGATCTAGACCAGACTAATAGTGATCCAGACCAGACTAAATGGGTTCCAGACCAGACTAAATGGGATCCAGACCAGATTAAATGGGATCCAGACTTGACTAAATGGGATCCAGACCAGACTAAATGGGATCCAGACCTGACTATATGGGATCCAGACCAGACTAAATGGGATCCAGACCAGACCAGATTATATGAGGTCTTGACCAGACTAAATGGGATCCAGACCAGCTTAAATGGGATTCAGACCAGCTTAAAGGGATCCAGACCAGCTTAAATTGGCTCTTTACCAAGCTGCTGAATGTCAAAAAGTTTCTAAATTTTCTAAATATTCGAAATTTTCTAAATGTTCGAAATTTTCTAAATATTCGAAATTTTCTAAATATTTGAAATTTTCTGAATGTTCTAAATTTTGTAAATGTTGCAAATTTTTAAAATATTTCAAATTTTCTAATGTTTCAAATTTTTTAAACGTTTCAAATGGGCTGACTGAGCTCTAGACCAGGCTAAATGGGCTATTTCCCAGGCCTAGTAGGCTCTACTCAAGCTAAATGGGATCTAGACCAGACTAATAGGGATCCAGACCAGACTAAATGGGATCCAGACCAGTCTCATTGGGATCCAGACCTGACTAAATGGGATCCAGACCAGACTAAATGGGATCCAGACCAGACTAAATGGGATCCAGACCAGACTAAATGGGATCCTTACCAGATTATATGGGGTCTTGACCAGACTAAATGGGATCCAGACCAGCTTAAATGGGACCCAGACCAGCTTAAATGGGATCCAGACCAGCTTAAAAGGGATCCAGACCAGCTCAAATGGGCTCTTGACCAAGCTGCTGAATGTCACAAAGTTTCTAAATTTTCTAAATATTCGAAATTTCCTAAATATTCGAAATTTTCTAAATATTCGAAATTTTCTAAATATTTGAAATTTTCTGAATGTTCTAAATTTTATAAATGTTGCAAATTTTTAAAATATTTCAAATTTTCTAATGTTTCAAATTTTTTAAACGTTTCAAATGGGCTGACTGAGCTCTAGACCAGGCTAAATGGGCTATTTCCCAGGCCTAGTAGGCTCTACTCAAGCTAAATGGGATCTAGACCAGACTAATAGGGATCCAGACCAGACTAAATGGGATCCAGACCAGACTCATTGGGATCCAGACCTGACTAAATGGGATCCAGACCAGACTAAATGGGATCCAGACCAGACTAAATGTGATCCAGACCAGACTAAATGGGATCCAGACCAGACTAAATGGGATCCTTACCAGATTATATGGGGTCTTGACCAGACTAAATGGGATCCAGACCAGCTTAAATGGGACCCAGACCAGCTTAAATGGGATCCAGACCAGCCTTAAAGGGATCCAGACCAGCTTAAATGGGCTCTTGACCAAGCTGCTGAATGTCACAAAGTTTCTAAATTTTCTAAATATTCGAAATTTACTAAATATTCGAAATTTCCTAAATATTCGAAATTTTCTAAATATTTGAAATTTTCTAAATATTCGAAATTTTCTAAATATTTGAAACTTTCTGAATGTTCTAAATATTATAAATATTGCAAATTTTTAAAATATTTCAAATTTTCTAAATGTTTAAAATTTTTTAAACGTTCCAAATGGGCTGACTGAGCTCTAGACCAGGCTAAATGGGCTATTTCCCAGGCCTAGTGGGCTCTACACCAAGCTAAATGGGATCTAGACCAGACTAAATGGGATCCAGACCAGACTAAATGGGATCCAGACTTGACTAAATGGGATCCAGACCAGACTAAATGGGATCCAGACCTGACTATATGGGATCCAGACCAGACTAAATGGGATCCAGACCAGACCAGATTATATGAGGTCTTGACCAGACTAAATGGGATCCAGACCAGCTTAAATTGGATCCAGACCAGCTTAAAGGGATCCAGACCAGCTTAAATTGGCTCTTTACCAAGCTGCTGAATGTCAAAAAGTTTCTAAATTTTCTAAATATTCGACATTTTCTAAATATTTGAAATTTTCTGAATGTTCTAAATTTTGTAAATGTTGCAAATTTTTAAAATATTTCAAATTTTCTAATGTTTCAAATTTTTTAAACGTTTCAAATGGGCTGACTGAGCTCTAGACCAGGCTAAATGGGCTATTTCCCAGGCCTAGTAGGCTCTATTCAAGCTAAATGGGATCTAGACCAGACTAATAGTGATCCAGACCAGACTAAATGGGTTCCAGACCAGACTAAATGGGATCCAGACCAGACTAAATGGGATCCAGACTTGACTAAATGGGATCCAGACCAGACTAAATGGGATCCAGACCTGACTATATGGGATCCAGACCAGACTAAATGGGATCCAGACCAGACCAGATTATATGAGGTCTTGACCAGACTAAATGGGATCCAGACCAGCTTAAATGGGATCCAGACCAGCTTAAAGGGATCCAGACCAGCTTAAATTGGCTCTTTACCAAGCTGCTGAATGTCAAAAAATTTCTAAATTTTCTAAATATTCGAAATTTTCTAAATGTTCGAAATTTTCTAAATATTCGAAATTTTCTAAATATTTGAAAATTTTCTGAATGTTCTAAATATTATAAATATTGCAAATTTTTAAAATATTTCAAATTTTCTAAATCTTTCAAATTTTTTAAACGTTCCAAATGGGCTGACTGAGCTCTAGACCAGGCTAAATGGGCTATTTCCCAGGCCTAGTGGGCTCTACACCAAGCTAAATGGGATCTAGACCAGACTAATAGGGATCCAGACCAGACTAAATGGGATCCAGACGTGACTAACTGGGATCCAGGCCAGACTAAATGGGATCCAGATCTGACTATATGGGATCCAGACCAGACTAAATGGAATCCAGACCAGCTTAAATGGGCTCTCGACCAAGCTGGTGAATGTCAAAAAGTTTCTAAATTTTCTAAATAATCGAAATTTTCTAAATGTTCGAAATTTTCTAAATATTCGAAATTTTCTAAATATTCGAAATTTTCTAAATATTCGAAATTTTCTAAATATTTAAAATTTTCTGAATGTTCTAAATTTTATAAATATTGCAAATTTTTAAAATATTTCAAATTTTCTAAATGTTTCAAATTTTTAAAACGTTCCAAATGGGCAGACTGAGCTCTAGACCAGGCTAAATGGGCTATTTCCCAGGCCTAGTGGGGTCTAAACCAAGCTAAATGGGATCTAGACCAGACTAATAGTGATCCAGACCAGACTAAATGGGTTCCAGACCAGACTAAATGGGATCCAGACCTGACTAAATGGGATCCAGACCAGACTAAATGGGATCCAGACCTGACTATATGGGATCCAGACCAGACTAAATGGGATCCAGACCAGACCAGATTATATGAGGTCTTGACCAGACTAAATGGGATCCAGACCAGCTTAAATGGGATCCAGACCAGCTTAAAAGGGATCCAGACCAGCTTAAATGGGCTCTTTACCAAGCTGCTGAATGTCAAAAAGTTTCTAAATTTTCTAAATATTCGAAATTTTCTAAATGTTCGAAATTTTCTAAATGTTCGAAATTTTCTAAATATTCGAAATTTTCTAAATATTTGAAATTTTCTGAATGTTCTAAATTTTATAAATGTTGCAAATTTTTAAAATATTTCAAATTTTCTAATGTTTCAAATTTTTTAAACGTTACAAATGGGCTGACTGAGCTCTAGACCATGCTAAATGGGCTATTTCCCAGGCCTAGTAGGCTCTACTCAAGCTAAATGGGATCTAGACCAGACTAAATGGGATCCAGACCAGACTCATTGGGATCCAGACCAGACTAAATGGGATCCAGACCAGACTAAATGGGATCCAGACCAGACTAAATGGGATCCAGACCAGATTATATGGGGTCTTGATCAGATTAAATGGGATCCAGACCAGCTTAATTGGGCTCTTGACCCAGCTGCTGAATGTCATAAAGTTTCTAAATTTTCTAAATATTCCAAATTTTCTAAATATTCCAAATTTTCTAAATATTTGAGATTTTCTGAATGTTCTAAATTTTCTAAATATTTGAAATTTTCTGAATGTTCTAAATTTTCTAAATATTTGAAATTTTCTGAATGTTCTCAATATTATAAATATTGCAAATTTTTAAAATATTTCAAATTTTCTAAATGTTTCAAAATGTTTAAACGTTCCAAATGGGCTGACTGAGCTCTAGACCAGGCTAAATGGGCTATTTCCCAGGCCTAGTAGGCTCTACTCAAGCTAAATGGGATCTAGACCAGAATAATAGGGATCCAGACCAGACTAAATGGGATCCAGACCAGACTAAATGGGATCCAGACCAGACTAAATGGGATCCAGACTTGACTAAATGGGATCCAGACCAGACTAAATGGGATCCAGACCTGACTATATGGGATCCAGACCAGACTAAATGGGATCCAGACCAGACCAGATTATATGAGGTCTTGACCAGACTAAATGGGATCCAGACCAGCTTAAAAGGGATCCAGACCAGCTTAAATTGGCTCTTTACCAAGCTGCTGAATGTCAAAAAGTTTCTAAATTTTCTAAATATTCGAAATTTACTAAATATTCGAAATTTCCTAAATATTCGAAATTTTCTAAATATTTGAAATTTTCTAAATATTCGAAATTTTCTAAATATTTGAAACTTTCTGAATGTTCTAAATATTATAAATATTGCAAATTTTTAAAATATTTCAAATTTTCTAAATGTTTAAAATTTTTTAAACGTTCCAAATGGGCTGACTGAGCTCTAGACCAGGCTAAATGGGCTATTTCCCAGGCCTAGTGGGCTCTACACCAAGCTAAATGGGATCTAGACCAGACTAAATGGGATCCAGACCAGACTAAATGGGATCCAGACTTGACTAAATGGGATCCAGACCAGACTAAATGGGATCCAGACCTGACTATATGGGATCCAGACCAGACTAAATGGGATCCAGACCAGACCAGATTATATGAGGTCTTGACCAGACTAAATGGGATCCAGACCAGCTTAAATTGGATCCAGACCAGCTTAAAGGGATCCAGACCAGCTTAAATTGGCTCTTTACCAAGCTGCTGAATGTCAAAAAGTTTCTAAATTTTCTAAATATTCGACATTTTCTAAATATTTGAAATTTTCTGAATGTTCTAAATTTTGTAAATGTTGCAAATTTTTAAAATATTTCAAATTTTCTAATGTTTCAAATTTTTTAAACGTTTCAAATGGGCTGACTGAGCTCTAGACCAGGCTAAATGGGCTATTTCCCAGGCCTAGTAGGCTCTATTCAAGCTAAATGGGATCTAGACCAGACTAATAGTGATCCAGACCAGACTAAATGGGTTCCAGACCAGACTAAATGGGATCCAGACCAGACTAAATGGGATCCAGACTTGACTAAATGGGATCCAGACCAGACTAAATGGGATCCAGACCTGACTATATGGGATCCAGACCAGACTAAATGGGATCCAGACCAGACCAGATTATATGAGGTCTTGACCAGACTAAATGGGATCCAGACCAGCTTAAATGGGATCCAGACCAGCTTAAAGGGATCCAGACCAGCTTAAATTGGCTCTTTACCAAGCTGCTGAATGTCAAAAAATTTCTAAATTTTCTAAATATTCGAAATTTTCTAAATGTTCGAAATTTTCTAAATATTCGAAATTTTCTAAATATTTGAAAATTTTCTGAATGTTCTAAATATTATAAATATTGCAAATTTTTAAAATATTTCAAATTTTCTAAATCTTTCAAATTTTTTAAACGTTCCAAATGGGCTGACTGAGCTCTAGACCAGGCTAAATGGGCTATTTCCCAGGCCTAGTGGGCTCTACACCAAGCTAAATGGGATCTAGACCAGACTAATAGGGATCCAGACCAGACTAAATGGGATCCAGACGTGACTAACTGGGATCCAGGCCAGACTAAATGGGATCCAGATCTGACTATATGGGATCCAGACCAGACTAAATGGAATCCAGACCAGCTTAAATGGGCTCTCGACCAAGCTGGTGAATGTCAAAAAGTTTCTAAATTTTCTAAATAATCGAAATTTTCTAAATGTTCGAAATTTTCTAAATATTCGAAATTTTCTAAATATTCGAAATTTTCTAAATATTCGAAATTTTCTAAATATTTAAAATTTTCTGAATGTTCTAAATTTTATAAATATTGCAAATTTTTAAAATATTTCAAATTTTCTAAATGTTTCAAATTTTTAAAACGTTCCAAATGGGCAGACTGAGCTCTAGACCAGGCTAAATGGGCTATTTCCCAGGCCTAGTGGGGTCTAAACCAAGCTAAATGGGATCTAGACCAGACTAATAGTGATCCAGACCAGACTAAATGGGTTCCAGACCAGACTAAATGGGATCCAGACCTGACTAAATGGGATCCAGACCAGACTAAATGGGATCCAGACCTGACTATATGGGATCCAGACCAGACTAAATGGGATC
Organism: Entomobrya proxima; assembly: GCA_029691765.1. Classification (NCBI taxonomy): domain Eukaryota; kingdom Metazoa; phylum Arthropoda; class Collembola; order Entomobryomorpha; family Entomobryidae; genus Entomobrya; species Entomobrya proxima. Next base: position 66,204,795 of record CM056168.1, read on the forward strand.
CAGACCAGACCAGATTATATGAGGTCTTGACCAGACTAAATGGGATCCAGACCAGCTTAAATGGGATCCAGACCAGCTTAAAAGGGATCCAGACCAGCTTAAATGGGCTCTTTACCAAGCTGCTGAATGTCAAAAAGTTTCTAAATTTTCTAAATATTCGAAATTTTCTAAATGTTCGAAATTTTCTAAATGTTCGAAATTTTCTAAATATTCGAAATTTTCTAAATATTTGAAATTTTCTGAATGTTCTAAATTTTATAAATGTTGCAAATTTTTAAAATATTTCAAATTTTCTAATGTTTCAATTTTTTAAACGTTACAAATGGGCTGACTGAGCTCTAGACCATGCTAAATGGGCTATTTCCCAGGCCTAGTAGGCTCTACTCAAGCTAAATGGGATCTAGACCAGACTAAATGGGATCCAGACCAGACTCATTGGGATCCAGACCAGACTAAATGGGATCCAGACCAGACTAAATGGGATCCAGACCAGACTAAATGGGATCCAGACCAGATTATATGGGGTCTTGATCAGATTAAATGGGATCCAGACCAGCTTAATTGGGCTCTTGACCCAGCTGCTGAATGTCATAAAGTTTCTAAATTTTCTAAATATTCCAAATTTTCTAAATATTCCAAATTTTCTAAATATTTGAGATTTTCTGAATGTTCTAAATTTTCTAAATATTTGAAATTTTCTGAATGTTCTAAATTTTCTAAATATTTGAAATTTTCTGAATGTTCTCAATATTATAAATATTGCAAATTTTTAAAATATTTCAAATTTTCTAAATGTTTCAAAATGTTTAAACGTTCCAAATGGGCTGACTGAGCTCTAGACCAGGCTAAATGGGCTATTTCCCAGGCCTAGTAGGCTCTACTCAAGCTAAATGGGATCTAGACCAGAATAATAGGGATCCAGACCAGACTAAATGGGATCCAGACCAGACTAAATGGGATCCAGACCAGACTAAATGGGATCCAGACTTGACTAAATGGGATCCAGACCAGACTAAATGGGATCCAGACCTGACTATATGGGATCCAGACCAGACTAAATGGGATCCAGACCAGACCAGATTATATGAGGTCTTGACCAGACTAAATGGGATCCAGACCAGCTTAAAAGGGATCCAGACCAGCTTAAATTGGCTCTTTACCAAGCTGCTGAATGTCAAAAAGTTTCTAAATTTTCTAAATATTCGAAATTTTCTAAATGTTCTAAATTTTATAAATATTGCAAATTTTTAAAATGTTTCAAATTTTTTAAATGTTCCAAATGGGCTGACTGAGCTCTAGACTAGGTTAAATGGGCTATTTCCCAGGCCTTGTGTGCTCTACACCAAACTAAATGGGATCTAGACCAGACTAATAGGGATCCAGACAAAGCTAAATGGGATCCAGACCAGACTAAATGGGATCCAGACCTGACTAAATGGGATCCAGACCAGACTAAATGGGATCCAGACCTGACTATATGGGATCCAGACCAGACTAAATGGGATCCAGACCAGATTATATGGGGTCTTGTCCAGACTAAATGGGATCCAGACCAGCTTAAATGGGCTCTTGACCAAGCTGCTGAATGTCAAAAAGTTTCTAAATTGTCTAAATATTCGAAATTTTCTAAATGTTCTAAATTTTATAAATATTGCAAATTTTTAAAATATTTCAAATTTTCTAAATGTTTCAAATTTTTTAAACGTTCCGAATGGGCTGACTGAGCTCTAGACCAGGCTAAATGGGCTATTTCCCAGGCCTAGTGAGCTCTACACCAACCTAAATGGGATCTAGACCAGACTAATAGGGATCCAGACCAGACTAATAGGGATCCAGACCAGACTAAATGGGATCCAGACCAGCTTAAATCGGATCCAGACCAGCTTAAATGGGATCCAGACCAGCTTAAATGGGATCCAGACCAGCTTAAATGGGCTCTTGACCAAGCTGCTGAATGTCATAAAGTTTCTAAATTTTCTAAATATTCGAAATTTTTTAAATATTCGAAATTTTCTAAATATTCAAAATCTACTAAATATTTAAAATTTTCCAAATATTTCAAATTTTCCAAATACTTCAAATTTTCCAAATATTTCAAATTTTTAAGATATTTCAAATTTTCCAAATATTTCAAACTCAATGTTTCAAATGGGCTGACCGAGCTTTAGATCAGGCTAAATCGGCCCTGGACCAGGGCTAAATCGGCTCTAGACCAGGCTTAATGGGCTCTAGACGAAGCTAAATAGGCTCTCGACTAAGCTAAATGGGCTCTAGACCAGGCTTAATGGGCTCTATCCCAGGCCTAATGGGCTCTAGTCCAAGCTAAATGGGATCTAGACCAGACTAATAGGAATCCAGACCAGACTAAATGGGATCCAGACCAGACTAAATGGGATCCAGACCAGACTAAATGGGATCCAGACCAGACTAAATGGGATCCAGACCAGACTAAATGGGATCCAGACCAGACTAAATGGGATCCAGACCAGACTAAATGGGATCCAGACCAGACTAAATGGGATCCAGACCTGACTATATGGAATCCAGACTAGACTAAATGGGATCCAGACCAGATTATATGGGGTCTTGACCAGACAAAATGGGATCCAGACCAGCTTAAATGGGCTCTTGTCTAGGCTAAATGGGTTCCTGACCAGACTATATGGGGTCTTGACCAGACTTAATGAGAACCAGACCAGCCCAAATGGGCTCTTGATGCAGACCATACTAAAGCTGCTGATTGTTCTAAGGTTTCTAAATTTTCTTCCGTTCCTTAGGTTATAGGCGCACGGCCTCTAGTGGCCAAAACTTTAAAAAGTCATAATTCGAATCCTTGCGACCTTTTTAGTTCTGTTTAAAAAAATATCTACGTTTGTCTACTCTGTTAACATTTACAAAGATTTATTTCTATTTGAATAGATATAAACAAAATTCCATTTCCAGCACTTTTGTGGGAGACCTGGCTAAAGATCAATCCAGTATATTACAATCCTACTAATATTGAAGAAACAGCTCTGCTGGAACTCTCTGCCAACAAGGATTATGACAAACTCTATTTTCTGCACAGAACACAAGACAAGAACAAACAATTCTACATTGCAATGTTAAGTCTAATACTGCAAACCATCAAAAACGAAACTACCACGCCAACTATTCTTTACTATGAACATGTACATGCTGTAAAGTTTAGCTGCCGGTGGAAACGCATACAACTTACATTGGAATTTGAATCAGTTGCTCCTCATATATTTCGTAGTAACCAGTTTGCAGTTGACAGTGCTGTGGACAAACTTCGATTTGTAACCTGCGGACGTTATGATATTCATCCATTTCCATTTCAGGAACTATTTCAAGTGTACGAAGTTGCTGTGTGGGGTTTTATAATCATGAGCATACGTGTAACGGCAACTTGCCTTCTATTGTCTTTGAGTATTGGAAACAGCCTTAAAACTCATTGCATCAAGTGGGGTCAAAATATTTTTTCGTTGGTAAAAATACTGCTGGAACAGGGCAACCCCTTTCCTGACAAACTAACAAATGACCACATACTTCGATGGATTGTTGCAGGGTTCTTGCTAGCTGGACTAGTACTCAGCAGTGGTTACAAGAACCAAAACGTGTACAATATGATTACTCAAAGGAAGCCGGTTTTGTACAAAAACTTGACTCAGCTGAAACGCGACAACCTTTTAATTTATTCCAGAGTGACGACTTCAAATTTTGAATCAAATGTAGACGAGAAGTCAACCGTGGACAATCTGCTGCCAATAAATGTTTTCAGAAATCATATAATGTATTCCAGCGACGGTTCCATTGCAGGGGGGGTCAGTGAGGTGAAACATATTCAAGGTACCTTGTGGCAAGCAAATAATCACAGAGTTAAGGCTGTTTCTGATAGTATCTCAAATTTAGAAAAGAGTACTGGTTTGAGTTCAAATCTAGTTTCCATCGCTACTTCGGTTCTACAAAGCGTAGTTCCAATTCAAAGGGTAAACGGTTTTGGTAGACCAATTTCTATTCCAAAACTTAGAAACGGCTTAAGAAACATTATAGTGGAGCACCAAATGAGCTCATTTGAAAGTGAGCTGGTAAATTGTAACAAAACTGCGATTGTGTTACCAGAATATATGTGTTATGAATATGCAAAGAAAGTTGCTTCTCAGAGACAAGCTCTTGTCTCGGTTGGGTCAGAAATATACACAAATCAGACTGTTTTAATTACCTTTAAGGGGCATTTTCAACCCGATTTTCTACTGCGAGTAAGTTGGATAAAGGCTTCGGGAATTGATCAGTGGTTACCTAAAATATCAGCAAACATCGTTCCATTTGTGAGAGATGATCCCCCGCCAGTTAGTTCATCTTTGAGTGGAAACATAGTTGTAATATTTTGCATTATATTAGAAGGAATGACATATGCTTTGGCAATGTACCTAGTAGAGCTAAAGTTTGCCTGTATACTGTACACAGTGCTTTGTAGTCAGGCTCTTATTAAAATGCTGCTTAAAGACACAATAATTTGGATTCGTCAGTTTAGAAAGAAGGTTATGCCAACAGTAAAACTCCTATGTGTGCATGTTACAAAACTTCATAGAAAGAAGCGTGCTATTGCGACGAGAAAAATCAAAGTGGTACCTGGTTAGTCACCATTTTGCTTATGTGGTTTTGCAACATTATTGTGAAGTTTAGGCAATAGTAATTAAATATTAACAATGTAAGTGTTGGAAACAGAATTTAGTTTTAAGTAGAAACAAGTTGTTTGATTAATTTAATAATCTTAAATAAATGCACAACTACAAGAACATAATTACAGTAGTTTATTATATGATACATTTTCAAATAAATTTCTGAATTTTTTTGGAGAAATCAATAACACAATTTCATAACCTTAATGTTCTTACAGAGTTTCGCTTGAGCTTATAGATGTTTTTATCATAGTTTTTGAAACGTATGCAATATTATTGGAAAAGAAAGAACATTGACACTGAATTCGATTGGTATTTAAGATTAAGAAATGTAAGAGTCTGTTCAAAATTTAGCTTTATTTTTGAAGAATTTATAAAACTAAATATTTGATTACGTAAACGTTTCTTCGGGGAACCAGGTTATTAAAGTGAACGCCCAAAGCCGTGGTTGTGGGAAAACAATGAACATGTGATTGAGTGATAGATCCTGAAATTACTGTACATTTTATAAAACAATTGGTATGGCTCTTTATTTCTCGCAACCACAAGAAATTGGATTTATGCCAATAAAAAATTCAGTAGAAATGTTTTCTACAAAAATCTTTATAATAGGAAAAATTATGTAAACGTGAGTATATAATCAATTATTGTTAAAATATAAAACATCTATGGTAAACATTAAAAGATGATTGCTGCTATGGTCGCATATTGAGTACGGTTACATTTGTAAATAAACATTGCACTACTTTTTTCAAACCCTAGAAAATAAAGTAGACGGACGGACAGACAGACGGACACACAACTGCTTAAATAGCTCCTCTGCAAAGCAGCGAGCTAATAATCACATATAAATCACCACGACAGAAAATATAACCGCTTTTGAGCAGATATGGACAATTTTCTTAACCAGCAAGAACAATCCTGCAAAACATAGCTATCCAAGGTCATGGCAGCTAAGTTCTTGGCACTAGGAGAAATTATTGCGTGAATGGTTTTCAGAATTTTTAGGACAAAGTTTGTAACCTCAAAGTATATAAATAAGCCAACACTTGAATGGTCTACTTAGAGTATTTGAATTACTAAAAATATAGCTTAGTTTGCTAGTTTTAGTCTGTTTTTGCTGGTTTTAGCTTTTTTCTGGTTTTAGCCTATTTGCGGGTATGGAGTCTATTCGGGAAAATAAAGTGGACGGACACGCTGGCACAAATATCAGTAACGTAATAGGTTTATTTATTCGGATATTTAGAATGGTGGTCAATATTTGTGGCTTTGTATTTGTCTGGCAATCAAGGAAAATGCCAGCGCAATTTGCTAATGCATCAACTATTTGAATATTTCGGTGTTGGTATTGGATTGAAAAAAATATTTGTACTTACCACTATTCTTTTTTCCTTGCTGCTTTTTTTGGTCATCAGCGCACAGACTGTATATTTCACATGTTATTTGTTTAAATTGCTTGCAACATCAACCAGTCTTTAAATACATACATCCGTTTTTTTGAATATTCATATATAGTTATTGCCTACTTAAGCATATTGATGCCACCACTAACTTACAAAGCGTGGCATCCTAACTTATTGGAATTTATCCCATACGTAAAAAATACTACCGCAAAATCTTCTACTATTTAGTATAAATTTAGCATAAAAGCAGCGTCATCAGTTGATGTGGCAACACTTAACCAATAAACAATGAAGTCACTTAAGCTAATACAACAAATATATACAACACACAAAAGACAAAAATATTCAATATCGAAATAAGAAGATTAACATTAACATATTCCTTAAATTTATAAAGAATTACAAGTAAGAATAGAAATAATCCAATTTGATCTTTTATGTGCAATTTAGCAGCAATCCTATAAGTAACCACTAAGCTTAACAAAATAAAAAGTTTCTTCTTTTCTTTCAAGTCCAAGAAACATTCCAGTTACCACAAAAAAATGCAATAAATCGAAAAACAAGCACTGCAATACCAATCTTGTATTCAAAGAAATAGATAATTTTAGCAATTAGCATGTTTTCTTTGTATACTTTTGCAAGCTCCAGTGTTGGGTTTGTGAATCTAAGTGCTTTCAATGTTTCAATTCTATAGTAAAATTGAATAGCATAAGTAAGCACAATTACACGTGTGCTTATAATGATCACTTGACTTGACATAAATAAAAAGTTAGTAAACATCCAACCAGCTGATTCAAAAATTTGTAGGAAATTAGATAATTAACTTGAAGACAAAAAATATCTGTACGATCAAATGTTGACACCCAAGCATATTCAATACCAAACCAAATGGTAAACCAAACAAACGAGTTGGCCAAACAGGAGCACACATTTAAAAAGCGTGTCCGTCCAAACCTACAAAGCCAGCCACTTTTCTGAATAGCCCAGTTCGCACAAACAGCTAATTCTCTGCCATCACAGTGATCAACAATATCTGCTACAATAAAAGCTACCATGAATATAACTTTCAGTACCAGTGAAGCATAGTAAGAAACAGTATATCTGACAGGATATAGAAAGTTGTAACTGTTTATAAAATGCAAATCAGTTTTAGTGGGAGAGTACATGCAAGATAAGGTAGTGCATTGGAAATTTTGAAGATCCACCTTTGGCATTCGGAGTTCCAACAAAGTGGAGAAGAGATGCAAAGGGAGCCGATAAATTGGTTGAATTCTTTGACAGAATGAATACTCATTTTGAAAGCGTTAACGTTGACTATACAGGATAACGGCAAAGGAGCAACTGAAATTACTAAAGGATATCCTACAAGGGTTTATGTTTCAGAAATGGTTATACATGTTATTACTTTTTTTAAACCTGTTCAGAAATAAATGGTATCATTTTCTACCACCGTTTGTATTTAGTTTGAATCAAGTATCCAATTTATATCCTGTTTGTTGGTTTTAGCAATAGTTGACATTGTTTTTGTAAAAGCTTAGCAATATTAAGGTGATCTTCACAAAAACCATGTGCTATGTGTTTTGGACAAGGTTGGCTTTCTAAAACGAAATATTAAAGCCCCAAATTTTCTACAGCTTGCTAAGCTGGAATTACATACGCCAAAAAATGAATATCATGATTTAAAATGCAGGATATCTACTTTTTAAAATGGCCTAGACATTTTACTTTTTAGAAAAAACGCGATTACAAAGTAAAATGGTAGCATATCATTTACAACAACGGAAACCATTTAAGCTGATGCAAGCATTTAATTTATTTTCTGCTTGTGCGTTTCAGTAAAGAATGTCTTTCTTTTCGTCGTGGAAAGCATTGTAATTAGAGTGCGGTCTTGACAAAAACGATATGGTATAGTATTTTGAAAAGGCTAACGTTTTAAAATACAAATTTAAATCATAACTTGATGCAATTCACGAGTTGGCTGTATACGTTGTTTAATATAACCTAATTTCCTCGCCCCTGTCAATTACAATTTTTACTCTGCAGCGTATTTAGGGCAAAAGATTTTTGAAACACAGTATCATCTTATCTTGGTTTTCCACTTGGTGCCGCTTTTGTATGGCAAAATATTGAACAGAGTGGATGTAAAAAATCAAGGTCCATGTTTACGAAAGGAAGCTAAGAAAGAATGACAAAATTTTTTGCGAAATGTGCTAACAAAAGGGACCAAACTCTAAAGGGAGGGAGTCCGGGGTCCTGCCCTAGTTTGATGCGTATGTACTACTCACTGTTTGCGTGTAGTCAGGTTGCGTTGTTGTTTGCATTTTGTATACTATAACAAGAGTGGTCTTAATTTACATAAAATCTATAATTTTGAAAAACAAGCTTCAGTAGTGTATCCGTAAGGTTAAAGTTGTATGTACAAATGTATGAATGAATGCGTTGCTTGTGTTGAATTATGCTTATAATATTGTGTTTTGTTGTTATTGTTGAAAATAAGTATGCAGTTTGAAAAAAAGTAAAGTAAAGGAATATGGTTTGGATCTAATACTCTTTCAGACATCCAAAGCAAACGAAGAAATATTATCATTTTCCATAATAATTTTATTCCGATATCTTTAACTGTTGCGAAAAATTTTTTGGGCAGGTTGTAAACTAGTGTAAGAGAGAGAAATATTATTAGTAGAAGAAAATTGATAGTCAGTTCTATTTTTCTATGTCTTTCTGTGTTGAAATAAAAAGTCATTCTATCGCTACATTGCTTATCATAATTCCGCCATTTCGCCCTACCTAACGAGTATCGTATCACTGAAGCGCTTGTTGTGTTTACAGAGTCTACAATACATTCGTATTGTAAGTAAATTGTGCACATATTTATTAATCTCGCAATAACTACTGCCGTGCATTTGCGTTCTTTCTGTTTTTCCATAAAATACAAACTATAGATTCTCTCCCAAGCTATTCCACCGAAAACACCGAAATATGGCTGTAATGGTAAAGCTTTTAGAATTTGCTTTTTGCAAAATTAGAAAATTTTTAATAGAGTTTGCTGGTAAACAGTAAGTTTATAAAACCCAGTAAGTCAAGAATAGATAGTTGAAAATTATTTTTATTAATTTAAGAACTGTCAGTTTTACAAATTTTCCTATCAATAATAATATTATGCCTACAAAAGGTTAAAGCACTACGTTAATTAACTTTTAACCATGCAGTTGCTACGTTTCTCTTTTATTTCAGCATATAGGTTCTTGCACTCAAAAAATTTCATTGTCTCGCTAGACTCATTCATCATATCATATAACGCATCATAAGATATCGAGTATTTTGTATCCAGTGCTATCTTTTTTATTGCCATGTATTTAATAGCGTAGAGTTTATCGTAACCAAAAACTTGCAATCCTTTATCTTCAGAAGAACTAAAGTCGTTATTTACATTTTCAATATTTCGAACGTGGAGATGAAGACTGCAGTAGCATTTATTAAGTTTAGAATTTCTATGCTCTGCCCGTACTAGTTCCTTCACCATGTAAATGTTTGCTGGTGTTTCTGTTACTGCTGAGTATATTACACATTTTCCGCTATTATTTAAGGTGTACATAAGTAGTAGTAGTATGAGTATGTCCCATACTCCACTTAGCGTTGTAGGATAGGGCATTTTTGCATTCAACCTATCCTTTCCATGTTAAACAGAAAGGGTAGTGGTTTTTTAATGCAGGACAGTATGCAAGGTATTTATAGCTGGATATCAGGTTCCTCCATAAAGTATTATAGGATATAGCTAGGGTTATAAGATAGTAACATGTAAAGTCCATTTACCGATTCCTCCACCCCATCCTTTTATGTAAAGGGAGAAAGGTAGGGATGAACTATTGCATATAAATAGGGGAGCATTGTAAGCAGAGTAGACAGGGAGAACTATATCATATGAATAATAAGGGAGCTTTGTAAGCAGAGCGGATAGGGGAGAACTAGAGCGCATGGTAGGGAAGATACATAACAATGGTAAGGGGGTAATATGAGACAGTAACAGAGCAATAGGGGAGGTTTGTATGCAGGACGTATATGGGTGTTTTGTATGCAGAGCGGTAGGGTAGCATGCAAAAAGTAGGGGAAGCTATCGTGCAGCCTACATTTTTGCTTTCTCGGTAGGATTGTATCCCGGGAGCTTTTGCTCCTGGCAGCTCAGTTTCTCTCCAACTTTTGATCTCTCAACTTTGGATCTCTCAACTTCCTCTCCCAGCTTATCACCATGGATATTTTTCCTCGTGTGATTAAGTGCCCTATTTGCACTAACTTTACATCAATCTCTATCGATGCTGTTATACAGCACGTTATTGCTCACAAGTGTGGGATGTGTGGATTTTTCCACAAGAAACCCAACAGAGAAAAGTTTTGCTATAAAAATAAGCGCAAGCGTCCATATCACCGATGTTGGAAGCTTATATGTACTAAAGAGTGTGACAACCTACAAGATCTGATTCGTCATATGGTTAAACGTCATTCATGTGAAGTTTGTAACCTTGTTACATGTGAATGCATTAACGATCAACCCATGCTTCAAGATGGCACTGGACAAGATGAGGACCAAAGGTATGAAAAACCAGGCCCTTCCAAGCGTCAGCGTAGTCCCCAAGGGGAACATCTACCTCCCCCAAACCAACCAAAGATCAAAGCCGTTCTCAAAGAAAAAGAACGAGAGGAGTACTATCGTCTTCGCGACTCAAGATGCCCCTATTGTCTCATGTCCTTTGAGACTAAGGAGGACTGCCACAGGCATTGTATTCATTCACATCCCGACAAGTGCCAAAATCTTGAAAAGATTGAAGGAACTGACCCATTATCTCTTGAGCTCACTCGCACTGCCTTTGATGATGCTTATCATCTCTATGAAGTGGATTTAGATAGTGTCAACGTTGAGGATATTAATGCCATGTTTATGGCTATTCGAAATAACTACAAAAAGGTCATTAAACAAATGCTTAGCAAGCAAAAGAACTTTAAAATGCAGATCAAGATCAAGTGCCAATTTTATCGGGAGGATAACGGTGTTATTACTCATGCATTTGTGCCCATGGAGAGTTTCAACTTTGTTGTGGAGAACAGGCAATATGCAAATTTTGCCTTTAATACTGCTCTATCCAACTTCAATGTGAGAATTGAAGATTTCCAGGAGAACGGAAGTGGTTGGATCTTTCAACGTCTGAACGAGTTCTCCATATTGTTTTCTGAGTACCGACCATTTACCGGAGGTAATAATATAACTCTCCCAGAAACACTATGTCAAAAGCAGTTAAACTTAATTAACGTCCCAGCGGATGACGGATTGTGCTTCAAGCGATGTCTTATGGCATATTTATATAAAGACGAAGCCCCCAAAATAAAAAGAAAGCGCACATTGCAACGTAGACAGTTTTACGATGATCGCGAGTACCGTCTTGCAAAGGATCTTGATTTAGAGGGGATAAGATTTCCCTTCGACATCAAACAAGCCGCCAAATTTGAGCGCCAGAACACAGAATATGGACTCAACATATACGTTTATGATGATCACCCTGATGATGTTAATCAAATTGAGTATGGCCAATTCGATAAGATACCAGAAGACGAACTTGCCGAAGAGATGCTTCAACATGACATAACCATGTCAAGTGCCACATATAAGGAGAAGCTATGGTATTATGAGGAGATTCGAGCTAACATGTACCCTATCAATATATGCAAGGAGGAAAAGAAACACGTTATTGATATCCTACTTGTTATGGATGGAGACACAGGACACTATGTTTTAATTGAGAACCTTTTGGGACTATTACGACATCCATCTCGTGCTAATCAAACAATGATATGCAGATACTGTCTTCAGACATTTCACAAGATGGCGGACACCCACCAACAGTACTGTGCAGCATTAGGCAGAATGCGCACCGACTTTCCAAAAGACAAGTTTCTTAAGTGGCAAAAATACAAAAACACCATACCATTGCTGTTTCTTGGAGCCATGGACTTTGAATCTCGACTCACCCCAGTAAATATAACAAAAGGAAATATTTGCAAAATTAGGCGCCATAAGGCAGCTGGATATGCTTGGGCAGTGTGTGACAATGAAGGGAAGCTCAAGTCATGCAACAGATACGTTGCCAGGGAAGAGGCTGAAGATGTAGCAGAAAAGATGCTACTAGAATTACTGGATCAAGCAAAAGATGTTGCAAACACTGTGGAGACGTGGAATAAGCAAGCCAATACACTTGCAAAGCTATCTAATGCGACAGCTCACGAAATTCATAAAGACGAAATGTGCAAGTTTTGCTCTAAACCTATATTTACTGACGACAATGAAAAATATGTGCGCCACCACCAGCACTACCCACCATTCAAGTTTGAGTTTTACGCCCATCCTGAGTGTAACTCTTGTGCTACCACTAAACCCAAGTTAGTAGTTCTTGCACACAATCTACGCGGTTACGACTCCCATTTCCTCATAAAGGCTTGTGCCCGCAAGAGTATTAAATACAAAGTGGAGGTGATTGGGTCTTCAAGCGAAAAGTTCTTTGCAATTATGGTTGGACCACATCTAATGTTCATTGATTCACTCAACTTCTTCTCAGCATCCTTGGAAACCGTGGCCAATACTATGGATAAAGCTACTGACTTTCCATTATCCCGAGGGTATTTTATGAAGCTATACGAGGAAGAAGCTAAAGTGGAACTTATGCTGAGAAAAGGAGTATACCCATACGATTATATTACCGAGTTGTCGAAGTACGACGAGACTGCACTTCCCCCACCAGAAGCATTTTATGACAGCTTAAGTAAAAAGAATGTGGACCCAAATGAGTATAAGCATGCTCAGAACGTCTGGAAGGAGCTTAACGTCAAAGACTTGAGAGAGTATACGGAGCTCTACAACATCTCGGATGTTCTACTGCTACTTGATAGTTTCAACAAACTGCGATCTGTCTTTAGCAAGAAGTTTGGACTTGACCCCGCCCACTATTTCTCCTTACCGCATTTAACATGGGAATGTGCACTTAAGTATACAAATGCGGAACTGGAGTATATAAAGGTGTGTTGTTTTGCCATTTGCTTGTCTGCTTGTGTTTTTTTTTTTGTCATTTTGTAGACATTTTTGTCAATTTTACACATTTTTTGTCGTTTTTATCATTTTAATAGGCATTTGTTACCATTTAATCCATGGTTTATTGTAATTTGTCTCATTAAAACCTCAAAGTTTGTCAGTTACGAATATGTTTTTTTTACATTTTAACGAATAGGATGCAACTATGATGGCCTGGCTTGAGAGTGGATGTCGAGGGGGCGTGGCTTCAGGACTCGAATACCGTACTGCAAAGGCTAACTCGCCCTTTCTTCCAGATTACAATCCAAAAACTCCTAGCAGCTACATTATGGTACATGATGTAAACAACCTATATGGCACAGCATTATGCTCCTATCTACCCACAAAGGACTTTAAGTGGATCGATGAAACAAGGCTAATCGAGATACGAGAAGACCCCAAGGTATTCATTGAGCATCTGGAGGATGAAGCGGATACTGGATACTACTTTGAAGTAGACTTGGTGTTTGACAAAGAAATACATGATGAGCTCAAGGGCCTCACCCCAGTACCATACAAGAGGGTTATTACCCATCAAGAGCTGTCACCTGGCCAGCAAGAGCTAGCCGAGGAACTTGGAGTTACAGACACGTCTCTGAATGCCCCAAGACTTGTTACAGACTTACATCCTAAGAAAAACTATGTTGTACACTATCGTGTACTAAAGTTGTACTTATCTCTTGGCATACGTATAACTGCATTACACAGAGGCGTATCATTCAAACAAGAGCCAATACTTAGACCATATTTACTAGAGTTGGCCAAGCTTAGAGGATTGGCAAATAGTAAATTTGAACAAAACATGTGGAAACTTGCTGCAAATGCATGCTATGGTAAATCTGTAGAAAGTGTACGTAATAGATGCAGCTTTGTAATAGTAACAGACAGAGATAGGGCGTTGCGATATAACCGAAAACCCACTGTAGCCCAGGTTATACTGCTAGAAAATGAGAATGAAGGGGAGGACATCGCAATTATAAGACTTAAGAAACTTCATGTTGTATTAGATAAGCCCATATACCTGGGTATTACTGTATTAGATGAATCCAAACGTATATTGTATGATTGGTTTTACAACTACGCTAAGCCTAAATGGGGCACTGGTATACACACCCTTGCTACTGATACCGACTCTGTAATAAGTTTAATAGAGACCGAAGACATTTACCAGGACATGTATGACGACAAAGAAAAGTTTGATATGAGCGACTATAGCAAGACAGAAGAACCATGGAAACAATATTTTTGTGGGGATAACCATAAAGCCCTTGGGGTAATGAAAGACGAAAATGCCAATAAATGTATATCTTCCTTTATATTTCTACGTCCAAAAATGTATGTGTATGATTTTACATCTCAAAATGGTATTGATATTGATGGTAGTAATAAGTATGTAGTTGGATGTATGAAAAAGGCCAAGGGGCTTAACCGTCAGTGTGTAAAGGATAACATTTCTATGGGAGACTACCAGGAGGCGCTCGAAACACCCATACAAAAGACTGTAAGCTGTACTACTATACGTAGTGAGAAACACGAGTTGTATACAATGATAGTAACTAAGAAGGGATTGTCTTCTTTTGATGTTAAGAGGTATATATTACCAGATAATGTATCTACTTTGCCATTTGGGCATTATCTTATAAGCCACGAGGACAATAGTCCCGAACAAGTTCTTGTAAATGAAGATGTTGTGGAGCAGTAGATTTACATGTTATATACATATATAGTATTATTAGTGTTGAGAAGCATTTATGCTTATATATTATATGAACATTATGCACTTTTGTGCATGACGACGATGTTGTTGATGATGATGATGAATAAAAAAAAACTCGAATTCTTGTTTTGTACATATATAATTATTCCTCACAGTCGTACTGATTTTTATTGCATTGAATGCATTTAATAGAAATTTCATGCAACACAAGATTTAAGGATCACCAAAGATGTAACGAACAGTTGTTATAAAAAATCACGAGCTAAGGAAATAGAATATTTGTTATTAAGTGGACACTAATTCGCATTTATAGCCCAAATAGGCGTTTAAGTATTACACTCGTCACTTTTGGCACATTTTCCATAAAACGTCAGTGTTATACTTAAAAACAGTTTTAAGTTTTTCCCTATGATCAATACCGTAGAATGCTACACTCTATATTTCGTTGCTACACAATAACGTTTCGTAGCTACAATTAACTCTCGAATTACATGTTAAGCAAGTACACATTTGTAGGTAAGCATATAAGGTAGTTTTCTTCCCATACAACGCTGAAATCTATAGTATTGCCACAAATCATAACTGCATCACTCAAAAAATGTCATATGCAAGGTTTGCATTTACAACGTTTAGGCTGATGCAAGGTCTGCATACCCATAATTTGAAGCAATACAAGGTCTGCATACCAATATTTTGAACAGTATGTCGACCTGAATAACCCAGCAGCATTTACAAGTGCACACAAAGTGCACAAAATACTTGGGCTGCCAGTGAAGCTTATACCAACTATGCCACCAGAGGTGTCCAAGGCAGTAATTGCCAAGTACAAGCCAAGTGCTTCTCCTAGGACAACCCCTTTAGGGCGTCCCATGATTAAAGCACGAAGGAGGATACATACTACAACAGCCCAAACCGGCAATGGATTTGAATGGATAACACTATAAGACCAACGTTTTCGTGTTTAAATGTATTTATTGTCTATATTTACATATTTGTGAATTTTTACATATAATGGGTTTAAACACGAAAACGTTGGTCTTATAGTGTTATCCATTCAAATCCATTGCCGGTTTGGGCTGTTGTAGTATGTATCCTCCTTCGTGCTTTAATCATGGGACGCCCTAAAGGGGTTGTCCTAGGAGAAGCACTTGGCTTGTACTTGGCAATTACTGCCTTGGACACCTCTGGTGGCATAGTTGGTATAAGCTTCACTGGCAGCCCAAGTATTTTGTGCACTTTGTGTGCACTTGTAAATGCTGCTGGGTTATTCAGGTCGACATACTGTTCAAAATATTGGTATGCAGACCTTGTATTGCTTCAAATTATGGGTATGCAGACCTTGCATCAGCCTAAACGTTGTAAATGCAAACCTTGCATATGACATTTTTTGAGTGATGCAGTTATGATTTGTGGCAATACTATAGATTTCAGCGTTGTATGGGAAGAAAACTACCTTATATGCTTACCTACAAATGTGTACTTGCTTAACATGTAATTCGAGAGTTAATTGTAGCTACGAAACGTTATTGTGTAGCAACGAAATATAGAGTGTAGCATTCTACGGTATTGATCATAGGGAAAAACTTAAAACTGTTTTTAAGTATAACACTGACGTTTTATGGAAAATGTGCCAAAAGTGACGAGTGTAATACTTAAACGCCTATTTGGGCTATAAATGCGAATTAGTGTCCACTTAATAACAAATATTCTATTTCCTTAGCTCGTGATTTTTTATAACAACTGTTCGTTACATCTTTGGTGATCCTTAAATCTTGTGTTGCATGAAATTTCTATTAAATGCATTCAATGCAATAAAAATCAGTACGACTGTGAGGAATAATTATATATGTACAAAACAAGAATTCGAGTTTTTTTTTATTCATCATCATCATCAACAACATCGTCGTCATGCACAAAAGTGCATAATGTTCATATAATATATAAGCATAAATGCTTCTCAACACTAATAATACTATATATGTATATAACATGTAAATCTACTGCTCCACAACATCTTCATTTACAAGAACTTGTTCGGGACTATTGTCCTCGTGGCTTATAAGATAATGCCCAAATGGCAAAGTAGATACATTATCTGGTAATATATACCTCTTAACATCAAAAGAAGACAATCCCTTCTTAGTTACTATCATTGTATACAACTCGTGTTTCTCACTACGTATAGTAGTACAGCTTACAGTCTTTTGTATGGGTGTTTCGAGCGCCTCCTGGTAGTCTCCCATAGAAATGTTATCCTTTACACACTGACGGTTAAGCCCCTTGGCCTTTTTCATACATCCAACTACATACTTATTACTACCATCAATATCAATACCATTTTGAGATGTAAAATCATACACATACATTTTTGGACGTAGAAATATAAAGGAAGATATACATTTATTGGCATTTTCGTCTTTCATTACCCCAAGGGCTTTATGGTTATCCCCACAAAAATATTGTTTCCATGGTTCTTCTGTCTTGCTATAGTCGCTCATATCAAACTTTTCTTTGTCGTCATACATGTCCTGGTAAATGTCTTCGGTCTCTATTAAACTTATTACAGAGTCGGTATCAGTAGCAAGGGTGTGTATACCAGTGCCCCATTTAGGCTTAGCGTAGTTGTAAAACCAATCATACAATATACGTTTGGATTCATCTAATACAGTAATACCCAGGTATATGGGCTTATCTAATACAACATGAAGTTTCTTAAGTCTTATAATTGCGATGTCCTCCCCTTCATTCTCATTTTCTAGCAGTATAACCTGGGCTACAGTGGGTTTTCGGTTATATCGCAACGCCCTATCTCTGTCTGTTACTATTACAAAGCTGCATCTATTACGTACACTTTCTACAGATTTACCATAGCATGCATTTGCAGCAAGTTTCCACATGTTTTGTTCAAATTTACTATTTGCCAATCCTCTAAGCTTGGCCAACTCTAGTAAATATGGTCTAAGTATTGGCTCTTGTTTGAATGATACGCCTCTGTGTAATGCAGTTATACGTATGCCAAGAGATAAGTACAACTTTAGTACACGATAGTGTACAACATAGTTTTTCTTAGGATGTAAGTCTGTAACAAGTCTTGGGGCATTCAGAGACGTGTCTGTAACTCCAAGTTCCTCGGCTAGCTCTTGCTGGCCAGGTGACAGCTCTTGATGGGTAATAACCCTCTTGTATGGTACTGGGGTGAGGCCCTTGAGCTCATCATGTATTTCTTTGTCAAACACCAAGTCTACTTCAAAGTAGTATCCAGTATCCGCTTCATCCTCCAGATGCTCAATGAATACCTTGGGGTCTTCTCGTATCTCGATTAGCCTTGTTTCATCGATCCACTTAAAGTCCTTTGTGGGTAGATAGGAGCATAATGCTGTGCCATATAGGTTGTTTACATCATGTACCATAATGTAGCTGCTAGGAGTTTTTGGATTGTAATCTGGAAGAAAGGGCGAGTTAGCCTTTGCAGTACGGTATTCGAGTCCTGAAGCCACGCCCCCTCGACATCCACTCTCAAGCCAGGCCATCATAGTTGCATCCTATTCGTTAAAATGTAAAAAAAACATATTCGTAACTGACAAACTTTGAGGTTTTAATGAGACAAATTACAATAAACCATGGATTAAATGGTAACAAATGCCTATTAAAATGATAAAAACGACAAAAAATGTGTAAAATTGACAAAAATGTCTACAAAATGACAAAAAAAAAAACACAAGCAGACAAGCAAATGGCAAAACAACACACCTTTATATACTCCAGTTCCGCATTTGTATACTTAAGTGCACATTCCCATGTTAAATGCGGTAAGGAGAAATAGTGGGCGGGGTCAAGTCCAAACTTCTTGCTAAAGACAGATCGCAGTTTGTTGAAACTATCAAGTAGCAGTAGAACATCCGAGATGTTGTAGAGCTCCGTATACTCTCTCAAGTCTTTGACGTTAAGCTCCTTCCAGACGTTCTGAGCATGCTTATACTCATTTGGGTCCACATTCTTTTTACTTAAGCTGTCATAAAATGCTTCTGGTGGGGGAAGTGCAGTCTCGTCGTACTTCGACAACTCGGTAATATAATCGTATGGGTATACTCCTTTTCTCAGCATAAGTTCCACTTTAGCTTCTTCCTCGTATAGCTTCATAAAATACCCTCGGGATAATGGAAAGTCAGTAGCTTTATCCATAGTATTGGCCACGGTTTCCAAGGATGCTGAGAAGAAGTTGAGTGAATCAATGAACATTAGATGTGGTCCAACCATAATTGCAAAGAACTTTTCGCTTGAAGACCCAATCACCTCCACTTTGTATTTAATACTCTTGCGGGCACAAGCCTTTATGAGGAAATGGGAGTCGTAACCGCGTAGATTGTGTGCAAGAACTACTAACTTGGGTTTAGTGGTAGCACAAGAGTTACACTCAGGATGGGCGTAAAACTCAAACTTGAATGGTGGGTAGTGCTGGTGGTGGCGCACATATTTTTCATTGTCGTCAGTAAATATAGGTTTAGAGCAAAACTTGCACATTTCGTCTTTATGAATTTCGTGAGCTGTCGCATTAGATAGCTTTGCAAGTGTATTGGCTTGCTTATTCCACGTCTCCACAGTGTTTGCAACATCTTTTGCTTGATCCAGTAATTCTAGTAGCATCTTTTCTGCTACATCTTCAGCCTCTTCCCTGGCAACGTATCTGTTGCATGACTTGAGCTTCCCTTCATTGTCACACACTGCCCAAGCATATCCAGCTGCCTTATGGCGCCTAATTTTGCAAATATTTCCTTTTGTTATATTTACTGGGGTGAGTCGAGATTCAAAGTCCATGGCTCCAAGAAACAGCAATGGTATGGTGTTTTTGTATTTTTGCCACTTAAGAAACTTGTCTTTTGGAAAGTCGGTGCGCATTCTGCCTAATGCTGCACAGTACTGTTGGTGGGTGTCCGCCATCTTGTGAAATGTCTGAAGACAGTATCTGCATATCATTGTTTGATTAGCACGAGATGGATGTCGTAATAGTCCCAAAAGGTTCTCAATTAAAACATAGTGTCCTGTGTCTCCATCCATAACAAGTAGGATATCAATAACGTGTTTCTTTTCCTCCTTGCATATATTGATAGGGTACATGTTAGCTCGAATCTCCTCATAATACCATAGCTTCTCCTTATATGTGGCACTTGACATGGTTATGTCATGTTGAAGCATCTCTTCGGCAAGTTCGTCTTCTGGTATCTTATCGAATTGGCCATACTCAATTTGATTAACATCATCAGGGTGATCATCATAAACGTATATGTTGAGTCCATATTCTGTGTTCTGGCGCTCAAATTTGGCGGCTTGTTTGATGTCGAAGGGAAATCTTATCCCCTCTAAATCAAGATCCTTTGCAAGACGGTACTCGCGATCATCGTAAAACTGTCTACGTTGCAATGTGCGCTTTCTTTTTATTTTGGGGGCTTCGTCTTTATATAAATATGCCATAAGACATCGCTTGAAGCACAATCCGTCATCCGCTGGGACGTTAATTAAGTTTAACTGCTTTTGACATAGTGTTTCTGGGAGAGTTATATTATTACCTCCGGTAAATGGTCGGTACTCAGAAAACAATATGGAGAACTCGTTCAGACGTTGAAAGATCCAACCACTTCCGTTCTCCTGGAAATCTTCAATTCTCACATTGAAGTTGGATAGAGCAGTATTAAAGGCAAAATTTGCATATTGCCTGTTCTCCACAACAAAGTTGAAACTCTCCATGGGCACAAATGCATGAGTAATAACACCGTTATCCTCCCGATAAAATTGGCACTTGATCTTGATCTGCATTTTAAAGTTCTTTTGCTTGCTAAGCATTTGTTTAATGACCTTTTTGTAGTTATTTCGAATAGCCATAAACATGGCATTAATATCCTCAACGTTGACACTATCTAAATCCACTTCATAGAGATGATAAGCATCATCAAAGGCAGTGCGAGTGAGCTCAAGAGATAATGGGTCAGTTCCTTCAATCTTTTCAAGATTTTGGCACTTGTCGGGATGTGAATGAATACAATGCCTGTGGCAGTCCTCCTTAGTCTCAAAGGACATGAGACAATAGGGGCATCTTGAGTCGCGAAGACGATAGTACTCCTCTCGTTCTTTTTCTTTGAGAACGGCTTTGATCTTTGGTTGGTTTGGGGGAGGTAGATGTTCCCCTTGGGGACTACGCTGACGCTTGGAAGGGCCTGGTTTTTCAGACCTTTGGTCCTCATCTTGTCCAGTGCCATCTTGAAGCATGGGTTGATCGTTAATGCATTCACATGTAACAAGGTTACAAACTTCACATGAATGACGTTTAACCATATGACGAATCAGATCTTGTAGGTTGTCACACTCTTTAGTACATATAAGCTTCCAACATCGGTGATATGGACGCTTGCGCTTATTTTTATAGCAAAACTTTTCTCTGTTGGGTTTCTTGTGGAAAAATCCACACATCCCACACTTGTGAGCAATAACGTGCTGTATAACAGCATCGATAGAGATTGATGTAAAGTTAGTGCAAATAGGGCACTTAATCACACGAGGAAAAATATCCATGGTGATAAGCTGGGAGAGGAAGTTGAGAGATCCAAAGTTGAGAGATCAAAAGTTGGAGAGAAACTGAGCTGCCAGGAGCAAAAGCTCCCGGGATACAATCCTACCGAGAAAGCAAAAATGTAGGCTGCACGATAGCTTCCCCTACTTTTTGCATGCTACCCTACCGCTCTGCATACAAAACACCCATATACGTCCTGCATACAAACCTCCCCTATTGCTCTGTTACTGTCTCATATTACCCCCTTACCATTGTTATGTATCTTCCCTACCATGCGCTCTAGTTCTCCCCTATCCGCTCTGCTTACAAAGCTCCCTTATTATTCATATGATATAGTTCTCCCTGTCTACTCTGCTTACAATGCTCCCCTATTTATATGCAATAGTTCATCCCTACCTTTCTCCCTTTACATAAAAGGATGGGGTGGAGGAATCGGTAAATGGACTTTACATGTTACTATCTTATAACCCTAGCTATATCCTATAATACTTTATGGAGGAACCTGATATCCAGCTATAAATACCTTGCATACTGCCCTGTATTAAAAAACCACTACCCTTTCTGTTTAACATGGAAAGGATAGGTTGAATGCAAAAATGCCCTATCCTACAACGCTAAGTGGAGTATGGGACATACTCATACTACTACTACTTACATATTTGCTTTAGCTCCAAGCAATTCTACTACAATATGAAAATTAGAACTTGTAACTGCGTGATGCAATGCAGTTCTGCCGTAACTATCTTGAGCGTCAATATCTATCACCACCAACAACTTTTGGTCGGCTACCAGATACCTAACCAAACTCAAATTATTAAATCTCGACGCCATGTGTAATACAGTTTGTCCAAGTTTGTTTTTCACAGTAATGTCAATATTATTTCGCAACATACATTTCATCATACCAGCAGAATAGAAATAGTTACCATAGCAACCAAGGTAAGCAACAGCAGTATCTCCATTTTTATCGCGTAGTTTGGCAACTGCTCCGAGCTTAAAGAGCAACTTAACAATATCAAGGCGACTATTTTCCACTGCCATCATCAAACATGTTTTGCCCGCTCTATTTGCAATGTTAACGTCACCGCCTACATCGTTTAACTTTTGCATCAGTTCAACTGTACAGTGTTCGTTATTAGCAGCTAACAAAAGCAAAGTGTTTCCTTGCCTGTTTCTTTCATTTATAAAGTCTTTACAATAGCCCAATTCGTTAATAAAGAAAAATCTGTCTTTACTTCGACATGCTCTAATTCCCAAATGAAATGGTGTTTCATTCCATTCATCTCTAGAACTTGGGTGACAACCGTACTCCACAAGACTCTTCCAAACTTTTAAACTATGTTTAGATATAATTTCACTGTCTCCAACTGAAAGTATAGCATTCGTTGTTAAGTCGGGAAGCAGTGTTTGTTTGCAGTTATTTTTGCATTTTGGTATCAAGTCAGTCAAGAAAAAGTTCACCCAGTCTACAATTAGCTTTTGATTTAAATCGCCATTGGCAACCAGAAAGTTAAGTGCACTGTAAACCTGGCGAGATACATCTTGATTTTGACTTGATACTGGCGTCAAATCTTCGCTTCTAATGGCGTTCATCACAATAGATTTAAGAAACTCTTTTGTTCCTGAAGTAGGATGAACAATAAATAAGTTGCTTTTGTTGACAAATGTATGGGCAACACACTCAAAAACGTTGTCGGCTTCCATGTCAGGAAAAATTCGAAATTTGTGAGGTATTTTGCTTCGCAAGTCAAAATTTTCCGAATCGAATTCGAATAATTTTTCGAATTTCCTACAGAATTTCTCGTCTTCGTTTTCAGCAGCAATGCATAGCAAATGTTGAAAACGACTTAAGCTTGAGACTTTTATCTCAAGAAAGTGCGCTAACCTTTTGTACTCGGTTTTGCACTTGATACTTTTAAGTCCAAAATGACTCGCTTGAATTTTGTCATACAGCAAGTATGACATTGCAAGAGAAATCCTTTCATTTGTAAGTTTACCTTGTACATTTTGTAACATAGGGACATTACTCTCATTTTGAAATATCTTTGCTGGGCTCAGAGAGTCTGCCAAACAAGATTCAAGAAAACACGCAACGTGTGGGTGCTTGAATTTTCCTATTTCCCATATATCCAATGTATCAAATTTCAGTACCTCTTCCGATAAAACTTGTCGAAAATATGTATCCTGCCTTTGAATCTTTAAATTAGTATCTTCAGTCAGAACCAAATAAAAGAACATAGCCACTATAAACTCAGCAAACGTTCTGTGGACAAATCGCAATGGCTGTATCGATTCTATTAATCCATAGCTGAGAATGTAGCTGGTAAATTCTTCAGACTCTGAAATTTCAAGGTGCATTGTTTTGCTGAACCAACTTGCTACATAATCTGAAATAATAAGTTTCAAGGCATAATAAATGTGACGATGCAACATTAGTAAATAATTGTCTTTGCCGAATTGTCTCTTTAAGAGTCGCTTGAATCCCATTTTTCTTAAACAAATCAAAAACTTTTGATAAATTAATTCCTGATACAACTGTACTAAGGTAGAATTAGAATTTTCATTCCATGTTAAATTGTTAGCTAGTGCTCGTTCTGCGTACACTTGTGAAATAATGTAGCACTGCAGTGGAATACCAGGAATATCAACATTATTATCGAAAACTTTTACACTTGCGCAGTTTTTAGAAAACATTTTGATATCTGTTGCACTTGGTAATTTGTCAGTATTTTCAGTGTTAGCATGTATGTAATTCCACAGCTCCTTTTCTATGTAATCAACTTGATCTTGTTCTGAAAAAGGCATGATGTTTATATGTACATCATTTGTGAAACTCTGTACGTCTTGGTGCACGTGGTTCCTCATAGCTACCCATACTCTAATAGTGGAAATTTGCTCATTGATCAGTCTTAGAGCTTTTATTAGGATACCTCTGGATTCTATTGTTGCTTCATCTAGCCCATCAAACATAACATCCATTTTCAATTGGGCACAGGTCGTTTCATTTAGCCACAGTTTTGCAATTTGTTTTTTAAAGTTTGTCGAACACAGTAGTTCCGTCAGAGCAGTAATGACCTGATTTTTACTCAAGTTTAGTACTAATGTGCATGTTTTGGATGTCTTTTTTAACTCCTGCACAAACTTTTCGATGTCCAATAACGTACATACGCTATTTACATTTTTGGCAGCCACAAGTTTGACCAAACTTCTCATCAGGAAAGTTTTTCCCATGCCAGGCTGATCCTCTATGAAAACTGCTCTAGCTGTATCAGATATTTTGTCTAGGAAATTGTCTTCAGTAAATGGTGGCTCCTTTTGGGTTTTCATATTTTCGCTGATTAGTTTGTTACCTAATGATTCTATCAGAATTAACCTGTTCTTGTCAGCATATTTTAAACAGTGAATATTATATACTTTTCTGTATCATTCTGTTTCTTTTATTGCCGCAAATATTTCCCTGCTGGATTCAATGTTGTTTTGTACTACAAACACTCTTGAGTTTTTGTAAATGTTTTTAGGAAATCTATACCTACCGTCTTCAATTTTGATATGTATGCATTTTTGTGTACTATTCTGAAACCAATTACTCACTTCAGCATATCTGACTCCGCAAATTATAAAAATACCATTTTCTGCGTTTACGCAATCTGCAATAAGCGTAGCTTCCTCTAATAACATACGTGGCAAGTATATTGAAGGCTTATCCGGAAGTTCACATTTATCAAAAATAATAGAAGGTTCGCCCCTGAGTACTTTATTGAGTTCGTCACCTTTCAAGTTTTTTAAAATACCGACGTCTGCCGGCTGTATGAACGTTTTCAGAGGAATCAGAGATTCATGAAATTTTACATGCTGTTCCATGACATACTCTGTGCACATACCTTCTACATCTTCCCATTCAATATCTGCTTCAAAGAACTCACTGTTGGATTTGCGGCTAAGTGCTTCAACCACGTTTTTTATATTCCCTACTGTGTTCGCTAAAATTATTATTCGTTTGCCAGCACAATGCTCTTCTAAAATCTTGCGGTCAACTTTTTCTGCTTCGGTAGCAAATACAATGGTAACATTGCTAAGCTTTGATTTACGTGAAAGTGCATACGTCAGTGGCTCCGTCTCGTCATTCCAGATTATTTTCATTTCCTCCTCTCCAAGAAAGGCTGCCATTGTTGTTGTATTTGATGGAAGCTTTATTTGTAGACCATCCTTAGCCATTCGAAATTCCAATGTAACTTCTTTAGTGGAGACCTTTGATTTGAAACGTTTTTCTAGTCTACCTGTAACAATTGTTAGCAAATTAGACCGAATTGATGATGATTCTCAGTCATACATCTTCAAATTATGCTTACCTCGCTCTAAGTGTTTCTGCAGTGCGGTTTCCATTTGGTCTAAAAACTCATTTGCATGATATTTAAGTTTGTTTCTGTACTCGTGCAGACTTCCTAACTCGTCTTTGGTGGCTTTATGAAAAGCAACAAATGCAACAAGGCTTGGGAAACTAGTTATTATTATATCTTGTACAAAATCCCGGTATTTAACTGTATCAGCAGGATTTCTACGGAAACCAAGTTTCTTTAGGCCAGATTCGGTCAGGTGAGCAAGTTTACCTCTGACACAAATCACTAGCTCAGAAAGCCGGGATGTTTTCTCAGCCAACTTTTTTTAAAGTTTTTTTCTATCTTCGTCGTTAAGGCTTATCTTATTTTTCCCAAATTCTTTCCTTATTAGTATACTTTCCAACGTCGCGACAGTTCGATTTCCAAAGTTTGTTGTAAGGCAACTTGAACCCTCTTTAATTAGCTCACCTAGGAAGAACGATTTTAGAAAACATAAGATAGCCGCTATCAAAACAAAAACAATAAAACGTGTATTGATTGCATATTTATTACAATATATTTTACCTGGTTTTGTGAATTTAGAATCTGTTAATTTGTCATATTTATCTAGTTGACCCTTCCAGTCGTTTTTGGGCCCCAGAATCAAATTTTTGTTAGCAGCATCGTCAAACGCAGAGTTATTAGAGTCCACTTGAAGTTTATTAGTGGCGCTTTGGGGTCCAGAAATCTTATTTTTGCTAGTCCCAGCATCAGCACATAAATTATCAGCAGGATTTGTTTGCGGTTTGTTGTTGTCTTTCAAGCCGGTCAGTAGAATACCAGCTGCTAACAGACTTGATTTTATTTTAGATGGTTTCCAAAAATATGGATGGTAGCAATAAAATTCCAATGGTGGTGGATCATCTGAAAGTTGCATCGGAAGCATTCTATACTTGTTATCGACAATAATATAAAAACTTTAATTAATTATTATATAAATATATACCTAAATTTGATGCCATTTTCTAACTGTTGAATATTTTGGGTGCAAGAATCTTTGAAATGTTTCAAAACTTTAGGAACCCTAGTTTGAAACCCTGAAAACATTTTAAACTTTGGATAAGTTGTTTTATACATACATCGTGTTATATTCGAATAAAAGTGCATACGTGATGTAACTGCCAGAAACAAAATGTTAAGTCAAGTCAACTATTTTTCTAAAATCCAAGAAAACTAATATTTATTTGCTGCACCTTTATAAGATTGCTACTCAAGGGATATTAAATACTTTGGATTCATACATTTGGAAAAATATAACTAATAATTTTCTGTCACAAATAAAATAATTCCAACTTTTGCAGCTAGCACTATTTATTTACCCCAAAAGGTTTTCCCCGTTGTGCGGTACCACTACGATAGAAAGTAATGACGAAGCAATCCAACTGTGGTTTCCGCTTGCTAATTAAGGAACCACAAAATGACAAGCTGCTGATGTTGCTATAAATAATGATAAAGATTATGATGTAATTTTAATATGTAGTTGATTCAGCTTTGAAATCCTTTTGTAAAATTATATCAGCAGTAATTTTAGCAGCAGATATACCTACATGCATTCTATATGGCAGTAATTAGCAAGAGAATGTGAATTGTTCAAGCTCAGATTTGCAATCAAAAACCAAGTGGTAAAATAACGATTTAATTATTAGCTTCCTGCGACTGCAGTGGAGGTATTTAAGATGTAGTGTGTCCAATCGTATGTAAGTTGTTTGTCTCTCCGTCTACATTATTTTGTACACCAAGTACATATTTTTTAAACTAGGTAAATCAAATTCATACCTGTATATATTATTAGCTCGCTGATTCAGCAGAAGAGCTATTTAAGATGTTGTGTGTCCGTCCGTCTGTCTGTCTGTCCGTCTGTCTGTCCGTCCGTCTGCTTTATTTTTTAAACCAATGAAACAACTTTTAAACCAAGCAAGCTTAAATCAAACAAAATTTTTAACTGGATATACATCGACAGTGGCATAGTTAATATGCGACCATACCAGCGATCAATTTTTAATGGTTTACTATGGATGTTTTTATATGCAAATGGTATGCGACCAAAGCAGCGAGCCTCTTTCGATGGATTACTACGGACGTTAAAGTTTATAAGCGTAAAAAAGAAACTGGTTGCATTTTCTGAAACATTTCTTTGATCGACTTTATCTCCTTGTTTGCACAAAACAAAACCTTTGATATTAAACAAAAAATTAAACACTCGTGAAATTGAAAAAGCTCGATGCTCTGGTCTCATGTCATTTGCATACATTATATATATAAGCATTAATTTGTTTTATTTGGTTGGAAGAATATAAGGTTTGTGTAATGAATAGGGTAGACTGACGGACGCACTGCATCATAATATTGTATAAAAGTTTTATGTGGGTTACAAAATTGTATACTTGATTTAGAAAATAAAGTAAACG
Organism: Entomobrya proxima; assembly: GCA_029691765.1. Taxonomy (NCBI): domain Eukaryota; kingdom Metazoa; phylum Arthropoda; class Collembola; order Entomobryomorpha; family Entomobryidae; genus Entomobrya; species Entomobrya proxima. The sequence goes on from CM056168.1 coordinate 66,233,054, forward strand.
GAGAGAATGACAAGCAAGCGGAAGCACAGCATTTTAAATAGCTCCTCCGTAGAAGCAGCAATATAATAGCGCTCTTTTTCTGCATTAAAATTTATTCTCTGATGAGGATAAATTGTTACATGATGGCGACTTTCCGTAACTATATATAACTCAAGATAAAAATGCATCTGTTATAAACTTACTAGAAACGTAATATTTTCACAAAGCACTAGTAAAACTATTTACTTGGATTAAACGAAAATATGTTCAGAAATGATTATACATACAAACTGAAATGTCCTGCACAATGCCGTAACTACAGCTTAAGCTACTATTTAAATGGTTGGTAGTTTATGCTGGATTTATAACTCATGACCGTCGAGTTTCTTGCTGGCATAAATCTTATAATTTTTAATGTATATAACAGACAAGTAAAAACTTACCCTTACCCTTGTTAGTGAAGTTTCTGGATTCCCGAGATTTTAGCTGTTAACCTTATGTAATTGCAAAAGTGTGATTGCTTCTTTAATATACATAGAGGGCATTCACGTTTTAATATATTATGAGTACAATTTCAAGTTATAACGACAAATTATTAGGATAGCACTACATAACAAATTAGAACGCTAGTCTTAATTGCTACACAAAACAATTTCATTAAAATTCAAGCACTATATACCTGGCTTCTACACAAACATCGATTTATTGACTGAAACAAATGCTATAAATAATTATCTAGTAACTGTTTGCTGCTATTGGGATTTTCAAAGTCATTTACCAGCAGTGGTTTAAAATCCGATGACTCATTCAGTCTTCGTGGCTGGAAGCATTAGCCACCACATTCGTGTGACTCATATTGTGCTGGAATAAGCCTTGATATAATAGACATAAATTCAAACGCAAAAAGTAATTCTTCACTTTTTCAAGTAAAATGACATTCTTGTGACAACTAATTTTGCACTTGCTATTAAGGACGTCATTTGTGGTTTTATGCACTGCATGACATAGACCGCAAATATGAATAACTTACAGACAAACAAATTCGTGCAAAAAAATGATTGAATGTAATTCTCTTGCATTCATTTACTTCGTATTTTACTTTGCGTTTAAGCAAAACAGGCAACTTGTAAAGATAACATATTTACATTATATACTTTTTTATATTGCAAACTTTAATTGCAAAGACATTTGAATGGCATTGAAAAATTATTTATAAATTATTGGTGCTAAATATAAAAGAAGTTCAAAACGCATGTGAAACAAGTTTTTTAAATGGAAAATTAGACATTCAAGTAAAACAGTTGTGTATTCAAAGGCTTGCACCGTTGATACAAATGCACATTTTATCCTTGCACAACTATCTTATCTTTTGTTTTTTCTGTTTCTTGGATATCAACCTACAAATCTGAAGTCGGATTGTACAATATGAACTCTTAACGTACATTTGCGTGCATTTGTATACCAAGACTTTGCCATTCTACTGTTATACAAGAGTTTATTTTTGATATATTATGTTTCTGTAACAATACATTATTACGTGTTTTTGCAAATAAAATCAATGTTTCGAACTGGTTATATTTATTTTTTAGTATCCAATTCTTACAAAGCTCACTGAATATATATTTTTCAGCTGCATTTTGCGAAGTTCATTTCCAAACTGGAGGATATCAGCTTATTTACACAAATGCGTGTTTCTGTCAATAGACAACCCACTTTTAAAAACAATTTCTCATATCATCCATGCCATTAGATTTCAATTCTATGATTAAAATTACTGAACCGCTTATTTGAAAATTGATCAAAGACACTCCATTTTCCAGACATTCTACGCAAACCTTAATAACTTCATCAGCATTGGGGTATATTCCTACATGACCAATACAAAGCACAAGTACAACAACAATAATAAACAATTATAAAATTTATCACAAAAGAGAGAATTCTATTAGGATGTGACAATTTGTTATACGAATCCAATCAATACATAAACAGACAACAATCCTCGTCAGATTACTGCAAACATGTTCAGAAATAGCTTGGGAATTAGAATATTTCAAACTTTAGAATATTAATGTTAATGACTACATTGTCAAAACATTTGCATTGAATAATTTAGCAACTAGAAAGTTTTTTAATCCGTTGCACGGTAGGATTTTGATATTGGAAAGGTGTCAAGTAGATTAAATGGTCAAAAATGTAAAATCAAAGTTTCCTTAGCTTCACGTTGGTAAACATGTTTCAAATACGGCAAAACTATATATTGTTTGGTATTCATATTCTGTACTTGCCAAAATTTAAATGTTTTAACTAGAATGAAACTTGTATTGAAAAAAACTTGGTTCCAAACAAAGGGTTCAAGCTGAATCTGCAGGCTTTACACAATGCGCTGCATAAATAACTGTTTTGCAGTACAACGCATAATACAAATATTTATACCTATCAGCAAATTTTCAAAACATTTTGAGTCTGAAATAAATTTTCACATTGTTGAATGCTCACATTTTACTTGAATGAAATTGCATCGTTCCTTGAATCTTGCTCTTACCTTCTACCAGTTTTCGTGGAAACGACTTAAGTTTTGACCTAATTGAATCACATGCGTATTTTCTGCCTGTACCATTTTCCCCCACTATTTTTACAGACTACCTCTCATGTATACATATACGCTAGAGTTTTGTAATAATTTAATAGTGTCTACATTGTCACCACAAACAAATTGTTTTTTTTTTTACAAAAAACTTAAATTGCGGAGCAACTCTGTCTGGATTTATATGGTGTACCGTTGTTGCGCTTAGGACAACACAGTTCAACTTACTTGCAACATGGCTCCTTATAACTCTAAACTCTAAAATTGTACATTTACTATGATTACTATGATTGTTTGCTGTCCTAAATAAATTTAATGTTTTTCCGTTGATTCGTAAATGAGTTTTCCATTCAACTGTTATTTATTGTTAGCTGTTTTTAAACCGAATCACAAAGACACTATATTATCCATGTTTCATGAAACTCAAAACTAAGCAGTTTTTATAAAATGTTTTCTTTTAATTTGCACCAAATATCACAACACTGCGTCAACATTTTTTACATTGGTTGCTTGCCTGCATACACACTATTTTGAGTTTAAGAAACAAATTTTGACATAATTTAACGAATCAAGTTCCCGAAATGCACTTATCGGGGTTCCCATGTAAGTTCACAATTTCTAATTTCAAGTCATTTTATACCAAATGTTTTACATTTTTGCTTTTTGTAACACACCAAAATATATAGTATACCTGGTTGCTGATGATAGTAGTAGTTTCCAAAATTTCCATCGAAACTTTATAGTTGAAAACTTGATAACAAGAACAGTAATCGAGTATTTAATGAAAAGTACTCAGAAGTTTCACAAAAACTTTTTGAATACGCTGTAAGACTTCTTCTCAATACACCAGTACATCTTACATTCGTATCCGTTTTGCTTATATCAGTGTATACAAATATGACAGATCATTTTTGTACTTAAATATTTGTATAAAATTGATTGTGACTACACTGTCACTACCAACAAATTGCAAACCCGAGAGTGAGTGAAATATCCCAGCAGCGTTTTTAGACGGATTTCATGTAGCACTGTAGTTCATTTGGGACATTACCCGTTTTGCATTGTACATTTACCCTAAATTCCCGTCAAGACTAAGTTAAGTAAGTATATATAATATTTCAAAAGAAAAGAAACCATGTTTCTATATGCAGCTCCTGCTCATTGCTTGTTGCTTGTCGAGGCTTATTTGTTTTTGACTACTTCCTTGTATACTATTCTTTTAAATACTTGCACTAAACTTGAAACCATGCTAAACTATTTATTTAATTGTTGTTTTTATCTGCTGCATTCAGACGTTAGTTTATGGTGCCAATACATAACGCCAGAAGTGGGCGTGGGTTATGAGGTTCATAATTTGAGTTTGAAACAAATTTTGAGATAATGAACGAATCCAGATGCCGATATGCCCGCACACAAAACCGAATTTAACTTTTTAATCTTAAAGTTTTAATTGTTTGATACCAAACACACCACAGTTCATCTGTCGCGACTCGAAATCTACTTGTTATGGTTTGGTGGGCTGAACTTCTACAATTTCCAGCAACATCAAACACTAATCAGCAACAGTAATGAGTAATTCAATACAAGGTCAAGAATCAATATCACATAATCGATATTAGATGGGGACTACATTGTCACTACTAGCAAATTGTAAGACTAAAAGACAGTTAAGATGCACAGCAACTGCTTAAACGCATTTAATGTAGTACTGCAGTTCCAGTAGAATATTACATTTTATCCTAAAGTCCCACCATGACCAACTTAAGTTTCATGTGCTTTACATATTATTCCAAAACTAAAAATAGGACTTCTACTTGAATTTGTGGCTTTTTCATACTAACTGTTCCTAATTTGTTTGACTACTACTACAGGCATAACTACTATAGCATTCATAATTTTAAAGTTCCGTAATGACGAGTTGTCGGTGGTAGCACTTAATTCTTGTAAGTAGGCCATGGGTAATGTCTTGTGGTAAAAATTAAGAAGGCTCAAGTATCTTACTAACGTTTAAAATAACATTACACTTAGCTTAAATATGAGTATGGCCATCAGATATCTGAGTTACCAGTTTGTCATGTCAACACCAATCACGGAAATTTTAGTAAAGTTCTTCAATAGCAGATTTTCAAGTAATCAATAAACAAAAGCCAATGGTTATAACTCCCAAAGTCCGTTTTATAATTTTGTTGAAATATTAAAAATGAAAAGAGAAGACTCTTCACATATACTTGATAGTAACTTTTAAGAATTTTGTAAAGTTTTTATTAATTATTTAAACAATAAATTTTGGAATGTTAACCAAAGTGTTCTTCAAGTATTGTAGCGGGTATGACAGCCTGTGACTGTCGTCGCGTCTCTGTACGCATTCAACATGACTCACATTGTACTCAATGGAGCAAAGATGAAGATATATAATAAAGATGTGGCTCTTCTGATGCCACTTTAGTAACCGCGACCGTCGAGAATAGTTCTCTCATGGCCCATTCTGCAGGCATGTTGGCCTGTGTTCATAAGCATCCTTGCAGTCGGCATTGGGTTGGGCATTGTACAAGTTGGGAAATAGTAGCACAGCATAACCTATAGTAGCGCACAGGACCTGGACCTTATCCTAAGGGGCATAAGAACATTATATCTGGCGATCCTGCAGTAACCTAAGGACCTGGGACACTGGAAAGGAACTGTGGAACCCGGAGGCAAGTTTTCTGGTGGAACTGTATGGACAATCGGAGGAAAATCCGGTTGGCGTGTGAAACAAAAGATGAATAATGGTGTGAGGTGGAGAACCACCCACCAGCACAAGTATTACTTTAATTTTGGCTAAAATGGTATTTTATTTTTGCGGAAAATGGGTATTAAACTAATTGGTATTCTTTCTTTTGGCCTGAGCTTTGTTCTTTCCAGTGAATAACCAGAATTGGTAATTTCTTTTTTGGGGCTGATAACATCTGGGTGTGGTGCACGGTGCACTGAGAGCTGAATACCGGGTGTTGGTAATGAAAAAAAACAGCCAGGTTTTAAGTAAAAATAGCAAACATTATAATAAAATGACTCAATTAGGTATTAAATGAAGGAAAATCTTGTGCCTTTATTAGTTTTTTTTTCAGCAAAGAAAAGAAAGAAGCCCGTTAGAAAGAAAAAGGTGTAAATAGCAGCCTGCGGTGGTGCTCTGTTGGTGCAAAGCGTCTCATCAGTTTTAATTTACTGTAAGTGAGTTAATTCAGAAAAAAAGGCTCGCGTCATTGAACGCAATCGCGTCTACGTTACGCTGTTAGGCCTTTTCTTTTAAAAAACTGAGAAAAGGAATTGGTTATCGTGTCTTTGAACACAATCACGTCACGTAACGTAATCGCGTCAGTGAACGCACCAATAACCTTGAAACAAGAAAGATAGAGACAGATAAATTGTAAAGAGCACCGTCACGTTGTTATTGCGTACTTTAGGTAGGCACTCGCGTCAACGCACGCATTTTACGTCAGAATTAAATTAATTAATTGTACTAGTACGCCCGATAAGCATGAAAAAGTAGCATTTTTCGATCTGAATCTAGACAGAAATTTCAGAAGTAAGCTAGTAATGTCCAGCTTCCGATAAGCAACATTTTTGATGAATAGAGTAGCAGAAAATGTCATTGTAGTAAAGATGAGATTATACATATTTTTTGTGAATGTTTAGAGAAGTCAATGCTCTTTATCTACATTTTCTATTCAATTGTGAACGAACAAATAGATGGTAAGTAGAGACGGAAAATTCCAGAAAGTTGAGAAATAGAACAGTACCTAAAATAAATGCAAATAGTTTAGAAGTTGAAAGTTTTAAAGATGAGTATGCTACCTAACCTAGCAGCAGATCCAGTGTTGAAGGATCTTTCTCCTACAAAGCTTGCACGCATTAGTCAATTACTTATGCAGCATTCATTGGCAAGTACAACTAGCGTCAGGGTTGTTCCAATGAACCCGGCTATTAACGTACCTATGTACAATGAGAATAGAATAACTTCAGACACATTTTTTGAACAATGTGAACAGTATCTGAAAAATCAAGGTTTTGTAGAAGCTCGCTTTCATGAGGTAATTAGCATAATAATAGGAAAAGATTCTTCGAAGAAGCTTTGGTACGACAGTGTCTCGACTACAATTAAGTCTTGGAATGACTTCAAAAGAATTTTTCGTGAAACGTATGATAGTCCTTTAGTGCAGGAAAGAAGAAAAGACAGACTCGGTAGAAAGCAAGAAATGAATGAACCTGTAGAACAATACGTCTATGAAATGGTTAACTTAGCAAGGCAAGCATATCCAAATGAAGAAGAGTCAGTTACGGTGTTGAGAACAAAAAGAGGATTCATTCCCGATTTGAATCTTCACATGGGTGAATGCACTACGGTAAATGAACTTTTAGAAGAAGCCAGTTTAGCTATCGAAGCTGAAAAAGCAAGTGACAAAATGAATAATCGTCACACACGCTTACCTCCATTTTGTGCTAGCACATTAGAGGCAAGCAACCAAGAATCTTCTTTCGACGAAGATGAAGTTTTCGATGCTAATGAATATGGTAATGATAGTGGTGACGACCAAGTTCATGAATACCGGCATTCCAGTGACAATTCTAATTTTAGACAGCGTCTTGGGGCTGACTATTCGAGATTCTATGCTCGAGATCATTCAGACAAAGAATGTTACACTTGTGGCGAAGTAGGCCATATTTCTAGAAATTGTCAAAAAAAATAGCAACGAGTCTAAAGGTGAAGAACCTGGTACTTCAGGCACTACGATGGTTCACTATAATAATAGTCAATCTCATGAACAAGGGAATTTATGAAGAAAAATGTAATGAAGGGAATATTTGAGTTTTGTTATGAGATAAAAGGAATTGAAATAAGTTTAAAAGGAAAAATGTTGTAAAATGCCGAAACCTGTATGGGTTATATGACTTGAAAATAGAGATGTAAATGTGTTGAAATTGTAATTGAGATTTTGTAAAAGTATGAGCTGTGTAAGGATGTTAGGATCGATGGTTGTGAAAGGGTAGAAGTGTACTCACTTAAGAAATTCAAAGAATGATTGAGAAACATTTGTTGTGTTCAAAAGAATTTTTTTTCTGATTTTTGGCGGACAAAAAGAAAATACCCGTGTAATAATGATTTTAGCAGTAGACAAGCCTGATCAACTTGTGACTGCCAGTATGTATAATATTTAATGTTAAATTGTCCAATAGGTCAAAGCAAATTAGAAAATGTAGTTATTTTGTTGGATTAAGTCTTTATTGGCGCCAAGGCTGTAGTTCATCAAACTGTATGAAAAGGTTGAATTTTGTAAGTGAATATGTTTCTCTTTCTTGGTTAGTACGGACGTTATCGGACAGACAAAAAAAGGGTAAAGTTTTCTGTAAGAGCTCGACTAATTCCGGAATTAGCCGTACTGTTGTGTTATGTTGAATGTTTAGCCCACGGCGGCAGATAGTCCTCGCTCGGACATGACGGGTCCATCAAATGATGATGTAGCGTCTTATTTACGTTTTTATTCTGAATCGGGTCCACGAAATAGTGTAGCGATTGCAGAAATTCGAGTACACAATTGGGTTTGGTCCAGATGAATTATTCTGTAGGAACTCATGAAAAGTTGATATGAAAAGAAAAATAGAAAAATGTATGTAATAATTGGTTGCCTGAAACTGGGGCATTGTGATTGGTTTTGTTATGTAAAATTGTAATAGTAGACTTACAAACAGTCGTGTTTTGATTGAAATGTTGTAGTAAATCTCGCTTACAGTGCGAATGGAGCAAATTTGGTTTGTTCCATGTAAAGAATTTTTAGCTTTAGTACTAAATGTTTCGTATGTGTATGTTAAAATGTAAGCAAATGTTGCTCAGTCGTGGTGAAAACTTCATATTATTCAAGTATTTGGACTTGGAAAAGAAATACATTACGAAAGTGCGACTTGTGATAATGATGGTACAAAGTATTTTAAGCGATACGATTAAATGTAATTCTGTCAAGAAATGTTAAAATGTCAAAATGAAATAGTATGATTCTGTTCTGATTGAATTTATGTAACGAAAATTAATTTTGTAAAAAAAAAGAAAGATGAATGAATGACTTTTGGTTCAGCGGGGGAGGAGAGTCCTACGGACTAATAGAAAACCCGGGGAGGATGTAGCGGGTATGACAGCCTTTGACTGTCGTCGCGTCTCCGTACGCATTCAACATGACTCACATTGTACTCAATAGAGCAAAGATGAAGATATATAATAAAGATCTCTTCTGATGCCACTTGAGTTACCGCGACCGTCGAGAATAGTTCTCTCATGGCTCATTCTGCAGGCATGTTGGCCTGTGTTCATAAGCATCCTTGCAGTCGGCATTGGGTTGGGCATTGCACAAGTAAGGGAAACAGTAGCACAGCATTACCTATAGTAGCGCACAGGGACCTGGACCTTACCCTAAGGGGCATGAACATTATAGTATGGTGGTATTAGTTATTGGATTACGTACGTAAACACAAAAAACTGAACACTTACTCGTGTAGTTGCTGATCATTCAGTGTGAAGTTGCTATTTATCATAAGTTTTAGGCAAACCACAATTAAGTAACTTGAAAATTTGCTGTCACTACTTCTCAAGCTTAAAGATACTTAAGTGTCTTAGCACTTTTGAGAAAATAATTTGTTTTTGCTCAAGTGTCTATTTTTTAAAGCATATTAACAACTTACCGTTAAAGAGTCCTTAAAGCATGGTTGAATAATTTTGCTTACGACGATTTTTTGTAAATAAACAACTTCAGAATTTAATTGAGTTTTTTAATAATGAGGTAAAATTGTCAAGTATTTTGTTTTGTAAGGCTGGAGCCGTAAAAATGTGGAGTAAAACATTACACGCTTGTGATGCTACCTTGTAGTACAACCATAATTAAATGTTTCAAGCATCATATTATTTAAAAGAAAAACTTAGAATTGAAAAGAAGCTATTCGTGGCTTTTAAATTAATAAAAAACATAAGCGTAACGCTTAAGCATTATGACAAGGTGCCTTCTCACAATAATTATTTCAATAAACTTCAATGGCAAAATAATGTCAGCAAATCCCTGACAGTTCACCACGGGAGTGTGCATAGCCTAATCTACAAATATCTTTCTGCTATTTGAAATTTTTTTATTATACCTGTAAGGCAGACACACTGTACACGTGTTATACATACGCAACCATAGTCTGGAAATTTAGAATTGCTGATAGCCATGCTTGTTTACCTAAACAATTTTGACAACATCAAGAAGACTAAACAATCTAAAATTAAAAAATGCCTCAAAATGTGGAATAAATTTATAACAAAGTTTACTGTATAGTGAAAATGCTAGTTTAAAATTAGCCAACATTTCAAACCTTTTAAAATTTGTTAACCTTTTACAACAAAATGATTTCTACATCTCCACAAGTTGTTTGCACTTGATTAACAGGTTGACGCACTGAATTCATTGAATTGAAAACCGTTTCAATATAAAACTTTCACATGAGTGCATTTATTGTATTAGAAGTTCGTATTCGTAATTGGGATAAAATGTATTGTCCTGGTTTCTCTGAGTAAATTTAAATATTTTTATACACTAAAAATCTACTACTACTAAACGGTTTGTAGTAAAAATGTAGACAGGAATAATAAACAAATAGTTTAAGATTGAATATTGATCGGTAATACTGGCATATACTGACATAAAAATAGAAAGGAACAGAAAAAACAGCCCTAAACAGTTTTTTGAAGCCGTTTTTAAAAAAATTATAAAATATATCGTGATTTAAACTTTACTATGTAAGTTATGATCGCAAGCTGCAAATTTCCGATAGACCAATGTGTTGTACTATCACTGCTGTGTTAAAACCCGTAAACATGGTCTACAAGGTTTGGTATAAAATATCTTGAAACGGGAATTTAAAAAAAAGCATAAAAGTAATAATAATACAATAACAAAATAGAAAGAAATACATGTACAATGTACAAGTCATTAATACTTGTGACGGTTTCTTTAATTGTCCTTCGTACCGAAAATTAAAAGAGAAGAATTCCTTTTTGACAATGACCGTGCTTTTATATGGACTAACTCATTTATTTTTCACTTTTCATCGGGCGTTGAGATAAATGCATAGCTGTTTTTTCATAATCCAGTTTTATTGGCACTTGCGTTGTTCCATTGCAGGTTCTGACATTTATGTACTTACCACAAGGTAATATGGGATCCAAGATGTTTGAAAAGAGTTCAAAATAGTTTGACGATTTAGGATTTTGGTTCATGCGCGTAAAAGTGATGGTTATATATGATAATTGCTGGTGACTGAATAAATGTTCGGAGAAAATTGACACTGCTCGCGAAGTGGTTAAGGTTTAAAAGAGAGTCAATTTATTATACATAAGTCGGCAATTTGTAGTTATTTTTGTAGTTTTCTTCAATTAATTTAATGTCAATTATTATTCCTAATTATTGCTTCTCTCCGTGAATTTGAGCCCGTACCTAACCTTGTGAATGACAGACCGAGAGTGTGTAGTGCACCTATGCATTACCTATTAGCTTTCGTAGGTAGAGAGTACATCTATATAGCTGAATTTGGTGACGACGACGAACACGACGACCGAACCGTGTTCCTGGACAGGATTTTCGTGTTTTAGAAAGGCCTAGTTTTTACAGATTGGCTTTTATGAACTAACAGAGGCAATTTTGAAGTAGTTCAAATATAGTACATCATTAGTCTAAAAGATCGCAGGATACATTCTCCCAACAAAGTATTGCTAAAATCTAAAACCTTAAAAGTACATCATTCAATTCTTAACAATGTTGTTTTATGTAAACCGTTGTTTTTATAACGTTGAGAATAAACTCCAATATGCCTCGTGTATAATGACGCTTTTATTTTTTATGAAATCTAATGAAGTCTGGTATACAAGGGAAACAGCAAATATTATTGATTAAGTTTTACATAGTATGCAACAGAAGAAAGTATAAACTACAAAAACACTAACAGGTATAGAATATGTAAGTTTCAGGTACATTTGGCATTGACACGTGCAAGTTATTTAGTTCCAATCAGGAAGCGTAATATACATCCAAAAGTCTTGTACAAAATTTTAAGGTAGTTCGAGATTGAAGTGGACATAGTGTCAATAAATGTCTGCAAGCAAATATTCTAGCTTTCCATTCCGTAATATTTGCAAACACAAAAAGACTCGAAATAAAGTTAGGAATTATTTATAAAACCACTCGGAATTAGTTAGGTGTGCAGCATTTTTCAAAAAAAAAAAAACGTTAGTGAGCTTAAGAATTATATTGTGTGCCAGAAACTCGGGTATAAATGCATAATGTCAGTCTTTAAATTGGCTTTTGTACATTTCAGTGTTTACTTAACTGTGTGAGATAAGAAGTAAGAATCAGTATCAGCGCAAATATTTAGTTTTTTAACCTTCGGTTTAACTATAATAGGAATAGCACTTTGCTTTTAGGAGGCTGCTGTACTGTTGCTAAATAAAACGTCGCCGGTATAATGCATCCAGAAAAAACAATTGTCGTTTTAAGTCATTTTTTTACTGCTTTTGGTCTATGCCATGAACTGGTTTCTGGTTGGAGTGACAATAAAGTGGACCTCACAAACCAGCTCACCAGCCTTGAAAATTGTTCGATCTACACAGTTACATCCATGCTACTCAACGAAAACAATGTAAGTGGATTACCATTAAATGTGAACTTACAAAATATTTGAACAAACAATATCATTGTTTATCGAGTAATATTTTTGCTTTACACTTCTTAATAGAAAACCCATACCACAAGTCGTCTCTTGATAGGCAATTCTTGGAACCTGCCTATGGTGCTTAGCGAATATCGCTTTTATCCAGTAACACCAAATCCCAAAATGTTTCACTTTGTGTGTACAAACTCGGAAAAATACAAACTGTTGGAATACGAAAGCGAATCTAGTATGCAAATCAAACGAACTCACCGCAACTGGGGTAACCAATTTAAGGGAAATCTTCTAAAATGTAAGGTATTTCTTTACGTTACCCCCCTGGGGTGCAAAACTTGGAAAATAGCAAAAGATGCTCATAAACATTTTCCAGTAAGTATCAATCCTGTAAATATTCCAGTTCTCTTTCCAATTTTAGACCCCTTCTTACCGCAAAATCGTTACGGTAATATGCAAATAACAAATGGTGATAGATACATGATATTTGTGGGTCAATACTCAAGCTTTGACAAAGTATTTCTGTCTAGCCTGTTCACCAGTTTGGATTATTCTTTTATTAATAATTCCCCATATTTTAGCTTTTGGAAGAAACTCTTTTTTGTAGTGGATGTGCACCATAAATCCCTTGAACATAAAGTTGTTGGAGTATTCAAAGTTTCACTAGACGTCTATAAAATTACACAAAGGATTTTGTACAGTTGTAGCTCTCTCAACCACATTCTAGTTCTAATTTGTAGCAAATTTTGGTTCCAGAGTGCACATTATGACCTTCAGTTGCTACCAGAAAGGGTTAATCTTCCAAAACTCCACTTCTTTGCTAGTCGAACGGAAAATATAATCTGGTACTATCTACCGTTTTTCAGCCTTAGCTTTTTAAGTTCTCAAACTATTCGAATGAACCAACTGCAGGATTTCTATTTTGATCAACTTGGTAGGATATCATACTTACTAGAAGATACTTCCATAATTTTGTTGAGTATAATGTTTCCGAATTCCTCGCTAAGCACAGAAGACTCCATGAATTTTTTAAGAACCGCTACAATCCAACATACCTATAGCCATGTTAATAACACTCTAGCAGTTTACACAGCTTATCGAAAAGGCTACTCATTTCTTATTTGTTCAAATATAACGGAGTCAGATAACTATTCTCTTTTTGGGTATACCTCCGCATTTGACTGGTACACTTGGGCTTTGCTAGTAGCCACAAGTCTATTGACAGGTTATGTAGCACGTATCTTCTTAAACCGTAATCGACTAGATTCAAAACTTATATATTTTTGCTTTGCGGGAAAAATATTGCTAGAACTAGACTCACGTTTTATACACAAGTGCAAAATATTAGGCTCAGTTTGGATTTTTATGGGAATTGTAATAACAAACGCATATCGTGGAAATAACATAACTCGTTTAACTGCACCTCTAGCACAACGAAAACTTAACTCATTTGATTTGCTTATAAGCCACAATTTCTCGTTACTTGCACCATCAGCGAGCTTTGAAAATATGAGCCCATTTATTCATCAAATTTTCAAGCTTTATTTCCGGAAAAATCCTAACTTCCATACTAACCAATTAGACAATTTCACTTTCCAAACAACATCGCTAGAGTTGTTTTATTCTTCTAACTTATCCCAAATCGACACAGTTCTGCGTGCCTCTATATTTTCTAGCTTGGAAAAACCTGCCATCACGCTCATGGATGCAATGCAACTATTTAACTCGACAAATTTAGAGAAGAAGGTAGGAACGTGTGCTTATGACAAATATGCATATGTCGATGAATTTAATACAATTTATAAAGCCTACGCCAATCTAAAAAACAAGTTAACTGGCACTCATTTGTTTAACAAAATTAGTACGGCAAAAGAGCCTCTGGCACCTATTCGGGTGGAATGGTTGGTAAAACATTCACCAGTAAGTGCTGCGAGTTTAACAAGTACATTGCATCGAGTAGTACAAGCTGGTCTGTTTGATATTTGGTTTTATTGGGCTGATCGAATTCGCACCTGGAATGAAACGATTCTGCTGGCGAAAGCAGATCCCGAAGCAAAACCTTTAACTACTAGAGACAATGTTATTGTGGTATTTTTTGTCTTTTTGTGCATGCTTCCAGTTCCTTGCATTTCATTTATTTTGGAGATTTGGGATAGGAAGCAGCAGTCAGTTCGAATTACGGCTGCACATGTTTTGGTGACAGGGCACACAAAGTTGCAAAATATGGTAGGTTACCTGACTGTATTTGTTTGTCACGTGGTGTTGCTCTTTCAGATGCCCAATGTTCTAAAACGCTATTTAAATCCAAAGTTTAAAATCAAGCGTACACATGAAGTTGGTACTGTAAAAGCTAGTTGAAGTTATCACCAGGATACAATAGCAAAATAAAAAGTGTCAAAATCAAAGCCGTAGCCAAACGAAAGCAATTTGCGTACTGTCCCGCCCTAAAACCTTGAAGGGAAGCTTTCAGCGGATTACTTTCTCCTTTCAGAGCCACAGCAAGAAGCTCCGCATTCACAAGCATTAAGCATCTAGCAATTTACAGCGGTTTTCCTTTCAGGATCCGTTCGGGTAGCAGCCTAATACAGAGGATTTAGATTAGCTCCATTTCACTGAATATGCTCTCGCTATCGTTTCTGGCTGAGAGCTTAGGTAGGAGGACTCTAGACCTTTCCCGGCTGCGCGCATATTTGGTAAAATGCGTCTGCTGGATAACTTATGTCGTTTTCCGCTACCCGATGCGATCCTGAAAGGAAAATTACTCGTGTGAGAATTTTACAGATTCGCTAGGTCTGTATATGCGGAGCTTGTAATTGTATTCGGTTTCGGTTAAGGGGACAAAGCTGAATGTGTGTTTGGCTTTGCATTGAAGCACAGTGTTATTACAGGTGAACTATTTTTAAATTAAATGGCTTTTAATCTTCATGCAAATGTTTCAAATACAATCTAATTTTAAATGGATGTCTTAAATATAAAAAATAACAATTATTTTTAAAAAGTGCTAAAATAATATGATGACCATTTTAACCATTTTAACCATTTTTCATTACTTATAATCCATATTAATTTGGAAGCTAGTACGTCAAGGGTTTTGATAACATTTTAAAATCAGTATTACCACTAAAATAGCAAAACAAATAAAATCCCAATTTTAACTTTGATTAGCTATTTTAATTCATATTTCCTTCATTTATACCTTTGTTATCAAAGGACCGTATTGTGTGTGTAGTCCTGACAAAACAATATGGTATATATTTTTCAAAAATATCAAACTACGTATATCCGATATGAAATAAACAAAAAAATGAAATAAAATTACTTCAGTGCAGATGTTCAATAATCCTTAACAGATGCATTCAAATTGCTTTAGTTTATACTTCATGCAGATCCTTGTATGGATATAGAGTGCATGGTTGCTACTTTTGTATGATAACGTGCTACATACCGAATACAATCCAACACGTATAACAACTGGCATTGTTCCTGATTCCTTGGAATTAAGAGAAGTAGGTAACATGCCAATTAAAAAAAGTAAATTTCCGTGCCGATGCTTAGTATAAAAAGCTGCTTGACTTGAATGTCAGTACACTTTACAACTTTAGAGGTTCAGTATGAAAATTCCTCATCGCACGAATGCGAATTGATTGTTAATGTTTTCTTGTTTTGTGACATAACTATCTTATACTGTTTGAAAGGTAAAAATCTATGTTTTGAAACCTTAAACCGATATGACATGTTGTTTACAAAAATCTTGACAATAAGAAAAATTACGTAAACGTGAGTATAAAATCAATAATTGTAATAATAGAAATAATCACATATAAACTAACACGACAGAAAGTAAACCGCCTTCGAGCAGATATGCAATCAAACCAAATCGTATTTGCATCACTTGTTTTAGTAACCAACAAAAACAAAATTGCAAAACATACCTATCAAAGGCGATCATACAAACAATTAGCAGAGTCAGCAACTAAGATTTCCGCACAATGGGAAAATTCTATATATTTTGCTAACCAAGTTGGTTTTTTTTATAAACAAAGATGTTAAATTACAGAGTGGTAAAACATTTTATGTAGTGATGGTTCCTTTTTAGTGAAATGAATTTGCGGAATCCATTCTTTGGGCAAAGTTTCATGATAGTAAATAAACAAACTTTAAAACCTGCAATGATATTTTAACCTGTATTAAAACTTACACTCCAACCTTACTTATACCAACCTCATTCTGTCCGTCATTCTCATTCTGTCCGTCAAGGCATATAGAAGCACCTTCCTAAACCTGTCTCAAGTCAAAAAACAAATTCGTGTTATTAATTCTGAACATGGTTATACCTAGAGACAACGGTAGTATGGACTACTACACTCAAGCTAGTCAACCTTTGATTGACTTGAGTGGTACAGTAGCTAATTCTGGAAACCATACTAACACAAAAAACCCCGAGAATCCTTCCGAAAACCAGGGTGAATCAATCAAAGAAATATTGTCATATATGAAATCAAAACTTGACAAAATTGATAGTGTTGAAGCCAAACAAGATGAAATTCTCAAGCTTCAAACCAACAACAGTTCAAAAATTAGTGAATTAGAAAAGGAGAATCAACTACTCAAAAGCCGAGTGAATTTCCTTGAATCCGTGACTGAGAGAATGAATCGTGATTTGTACTTTCAAAATCTTATTATACATGGTGCAGTTGAACACAAAGACGAAACAGTGCAGTCACTTAAAAAAGACCTTACTGAGTTTTTCGTGCAAATTTACGAGAAAGAAATCGAAATTGATACATGCAAAAGAATCGGTGAATATCAAGAAAACCGCCATCGTCCCATCAGAGTTCGCTTCAGAGGCCATGACGACAGAATTTTCGTTTTTGAAAATCGAAAGAAACTTCCGGAAGGTGTGTCACTTGCGTTTGACTTGCCACAGCATATTCGAGAAACCGACAATTTGCTACTAGCCAAACGACACGAACTAAAAGGCGCAGGAACTGAATCAAAAATCGACTGGAAAAATAAGGCAGTTATAACAAACGATGGATCCACATACACGCTAAGCAATGGAACTTTCACCATCAAAAGGGCTAGATCTCCAGAAAATGTCAACGGAAACGTCGATAGTTCTGGAGCAACGGCCGTGCAGATGGACACCTCAAAGCCACAGGACTCATCAACTGGAACAACGAGGAAGACATCATTCAAAAGGCACAAAGGAGACACCGTCAAACCAAGAACAACTTATAACTTACGTAGTAACGCCCCGCCAAAAAACGAAGAAAATGTCAGTCAAAACCCAGGAACTTAGCGGTAACCAATATAAAAATAGCACATGCAAATGTTCAGTCATTTCGTAATAAGCAGCATTATGTACAAACTATTGTAAATAAGGAAAAATTTGACATTTTCTGTATGACAGAAACATTTTTAAAAGAAAACGATCATATCATGCCATTCATGAATTATAATGTACACAAAAGCAAAGTTTTAAAGAAAAGTGACAGAGGTGTAGCTATTTGCATTTCAGATAAGTTAAAATTTTGGGAGAATAAACTAGATGTGAATATTTCCAGTAATATTGAAATCTGTTCAGTAAAAGTTCAACTCAGTCATATGAAAAGTATCATAATATGTGGCATTTACAGACATCCAAAGTATGATAAAGCAACACTCAATGCAGACTACAAAAGCATTAGAAATATTATAATGACTTTACATGAAACAGGTAACGACTTCGTGTGTCTAGGTGATTTTAATCTTCGTGATAACTTTTTATTGCCAGTGTTAGAACATTGTGAGGGACTAGGCATTAAACAAATTATAGAAAAGCCAACTAGAAAGGACAAGTTACTTGATCTAATATTCGTAAACAATAAAAATAATGTTTTAAGCACACGTGTATTCAATGCTCACATTGCAGACCATCTAGTCACTGAATGTGTATACAATCAAAGAAAACCTAAGCCAATAACGCGAACAATAAGTGTAAGAAAATTCAATGAATCCAACACACATAATTTTATAAATGCATTAAATGAAAATATTCTGAAAGCTTCAGTCGACTTCCCAACTTTTCTCAATACTTTTACCTCTACCATTGATAGTAACATACCAAAGGTACAAAAGCAGTTTAAGCAAAAGCAGAAAACACGATTTTTATCTAAAGCCACTAAACAACTTATCAGGAAAAGAAAAGCTCTCTATTCAAAAACTAGATCGAAACTTGATAATTATAAAGCACTTGAACTAAAAAGGTTGAACAAAACTATTAAGTCCAATATTCTTAGGGATACAAAAAATGAACTTGAACAAAATATAAAAAAACATAATCTATGGTATTCACTGAAGAAGGTCATTGGTATGGAAAAGAATAAGAAATGCTCATTAGATATGGACCCTGACATAATAAACGACTTTTATATTAACATTGTCAGTAAATCACCTCAGAAAAGTAAAAATGCAAAACCAATTGATAAACCAAGTTTTGTAAACCCTCACAATAAGACCTTCAAAATTGCTTCAATCACACCTCAGGACATAATTAAATCATGGTTGGGTATGAAGAACCTAAATAGTGTATCAGAGGATCCACTCGGTATCAGCAACAGAATAATGAAATATGCTATGAAGTCTACCAACTTTGTTTATGCACTATCCGATTTATTCAACACTTTCATTAAAAATGGTTCAATCCCTGATGAATTAAAAATATCTAGAGTTGTACCCATACCAAAGGTAAATAATCCAATGTCTCCAAACCAAACCAGGCCTATTTGTATACAGCCTGTTATAATGAAAATTCTTGATAGGTGCATTTACAAGCAACTTAGTGAATATTTTGAAAGTAACAACTTGCTTAACGAAAATCAATTTGGTTTTCGTAAGAAGCTTACAACCACGCATGCCCTAATTGCTATATGTGACTACATATTAAAAAATATTGATAACGACAAAGTATGTATCATGCTAGCCTTAGATCTTCAAAAAGCTTTTGACAGTGTAGATAGATTTATCTTATGGAGCAAACTTAACTGGTATGGCGTTTATGATGGTATAATTAAATCACTGATTAATCAGAGATCACAATTTGTTAAATCTGGTACTAGGAACTCAAGGATCAAATTAACACATACAGGAATTTCTCAGGGCGCGTCATGCAGCTCTTTGTTATTTAGTATTTATATTAATGATCTACTAAGTATCATTAAAAATTCAAAAATGACCCTTTTTGCTGACGACAGTAGTCTCCTTAATTCCAAACATACGAATGAGCTAGAATCTCTTAAGACTGAAATTGAATGTGATTTAAAAGGTATTAGTGAATGGCTCGATAACAACAAGGTTAAACTTAACATAGACAAAACCCAACTGATTATATTTGGTAAAAAGGAAAATCTTTTAAAATGTGAAAACCTTAGTATAAGGATTGGTAATAACAACATAGAACGTGTTAAATGCGTAAAAATGCTTGGTGTACTGTTAGATGAAACAATGTCATTTGCCGATCACCATAAATTTATTGTTAAAAAATGCTATAGCAATATGTCAAGACTTTATCCTCTAAAACATACACTGTCTAGTACAAACAAAACAATCCTTGTTAATGCTTATATTAATAGTATTTTACGGTATGCTATTGTTGTATGGTATCCTAGAATCAGTAAAACCCAATGTAAAATGTTAGACGGCATTATTAAGAATTCTGCTAAATTCATATATAACAAACGTAAATACGACAACATTAGTGATGAAATATGTTCTGATTTACAGTGGCTGTATTCCAAATACATGTATCAATATGAAACCTTGCTTATAACGTATAAAGTTAATTTCTGTTTGACTAGTGGTTACTTTCATAACTACCTAGACTTCTCCTTTATAGAGACACAATCAACCCGTTTTAAATCTTACAAATGTCCAATTGTCAAACCACGTACTCCATGGGGATACTCTACTTTTAACTATAAAGCAGTCATTCTATGGCTACAACTACCTGACTCGCTCAATAAGGAATCAATTGAACACTTATCTTTATTTAAACGTAATCTGTATTCATATTTACTTGAACTTCAATGTAAAGAATTTCTTGACAATGATGAATTGACCGAATAAGCAATTTATTGTATTGTAAGCAGTTATTGTATTAACATTTTTATTCTCAACATATTGACATATGCTCTTTATATAATCTGTACCTACTAAAAAATTCCTTGTCTTGTTGTAATTTACCTCTCTTGAGGAAAACTGGACAATAAAACCCAACTTATTATTATATTTCAATAAAGCAACTTATATCTTTGAAAGAAGTAGTTTTCTCTATGTAAGTGATACAACACCTTGCAACTGGTAACCCAAACTCTCATTTCGAGTAACGTTCACTTTCTGAATGCCTCGATATTTTGGTTTCAGTTTGTAAAAACGAAGTAGCTCCAGGTTTGGAAACAGTTTCCACACGTTGCTTCCCAACATCTGTTCTTTGTAATTGCATAGTTGAATCAGTGGTCTCAGGTCGGACACTTGTCCATCTTCTAGCTCCGATTGCTCCTCAAACAGTCTATCGTCCAATTCGTAATACTCCAATTCCTCCAATTCAGAACAACGCAATAAAAATTCCCAGCTTTCTACAAATCTGAAACAGCTATACAAAGTTACTTGCTTTAACTTGGGAAATGCCAGATCTGGAATCCAACCAATTCCTGCACGCTCTGTTTTAGAAGCATATTGAACTCTCACTTCAACTTTCAAGCTCTCTAGTGTGTTACCCCAGTTAATAGATATAGCGTTTAGTAGCTGGAGAAAAGCATCGCCGTTAGAAACACCATAAACGCTTAGGTTAATGTGTAGCGCCTTAAGTGGACATTGAGCAACCCCGTATACGAAATTATCCAGGATTTCTACAATTGTTGATGCTCCGATGTAACAAATATTTAAAGAGAGACTAGAGAGACTGGCAAAATTAATTTCAAATAGACTTGGTTTTCTGATAGCGGTCAGTCTCAAGTATTCCAGATTTTCTCCATATTTCGTCAGCAGCATTCGATTTAATGCACAGTAGTACAAATCATCAACTACCAGATTCCTTAAATATGGCAGCTCGGGAAAGCATTCGGAATTTGTTGGTGGGAGCATCTGGTTTCTGTTAGTTTTTAAGTCGAATGCTTTCCAAACTCCGAGTGTTCTAAGGTTTGGCAGGAATTCTAGGCAGCTAATAGTAAACCGAAATTTCTGCTCATCTTTCATCCTCGGCGCCAGCACAAATCGGCAATGCAAAATTTGACTTCCGCAGGTTCTGAGCTTATCCCATGTTCCTAAATTTAGTTGGGTAGTAGTAATTTTGACCGGAGGCAGTATCACAAGTTTCGAATTTGTCTCTTGTGCTGTGACAATTTGCTCCAGAGTCAAATAATTGCGACCCATTATGTAGTTTATGTCTTTCCATAAAACCGTCTCGTAGTGGTTTTGGATACATCTCTGGACATAAGGGTCTGATGCACACAAGTTCATCACGTCAACCGCTTTTAGCAAATCCTTCTTTATCAGAATGAGAAACACAGCGTTCATTTGAATCCGGTTAAAAGGACGCGACATGTACTGCACTTCCGACGGAATAGCTTTGGCAATGCTTAACTCATCCATGGGATCGGTTAAGTAGCTGAGAATCTTTTCCCGGACAACTCGTCCAGGTAAATCAAGATACTTTGGAAACTGTGCCTCCGGCACATTTATCTTTGATTTTCTGAACCCGGAATTCATCTTGGAAATTTTCATTTCGTTCAATTGTCTCCAAGTCTCATTTTGTTGTTCCATCACCATCTGTTTGGACACACCATTTTCCTCCAGCGTAGCCCAAATTCCATCCCCTTTGGATATAAGAATTCCCTTAAGAATTCCAGACAACCGGAAGATCTCCGCTTGAACGCTGAGCTGTTCAAACGCTTCAGCTTCATGTTGCTTTTGTTTCAACTGCTCAATCTTCCGCAGGTACTCTGTTATTCGAGCTGACTCATCCGCCATCTGAAAGCAGAGAATATTTTGTAGGCAGAAAAACTTTCATTGATTTTAAAATCTAAATGCCTCAATAGCGAAAATTATTTTAATCTCACACGTGGGATCGTGACTGATGACCGACTCTTGACTTGCTTAAATTTAGGTTGGTAGTTTACAAATTGCCTAAAACTAGAAATATTTCTCCTAAGTCTTTTTGAATGTTCCTTCTTACACTTACAATAGGAAACTAATATGCAGAACGAAATTTATACGTTGGATAATATTAATGCTACTGAGAATGCAGAATGATTCGGCAAAAGATATCTTATCTCGAAAGCAAATACAAAATTGATAAGATAAAATGTGCCATTTGCATTCTTTTTATTACCATGCTAAGCTCATTATGCAGTACCCAGTCACCAATTTATGTACCATCACATTTGTATTTTAGGTTAAAGATAAAGTATCACTTGGTGATTTTTGTGCTGTAAAAGCTCTTGCAAAAGCTATTTCCCAGACCAGAAACATCCTGTCCGTTACCTACTAAGGCAACTCATTAATAGAAAACCTAAAGCAATAGACTTTTGTTATTTTCTTAATTTATCAGAAAGTCGCTACGTGCTACGTTTAGTGGATAGATTTCAATTGGGATGTTTAGAAAAAATGTGACGGACTTGGTAGAGTGGATTGTCGGTGTCAAATTTATAAACTACTTTGGTATGATAAAGCAATCACATGAAGCCTTGAAGCTTTAAAGTTTAAAAATTGCGGAATTATTTATTATTGAAATTAATAAAAATCCTCAACCTGCGACATAAGAAATGAATGTGTATGTATATGATATATATATATATATATATATATGTTATTAATTTTATTTATTGTTATTGTTTGGTAAATGTTTAATGTTTCCATATAATTTAGATTTTAAACAATATGTTCTCAAACTTATTGCATATTGTGTGCAAAAATTCTTAGAAAAAAAGTTTACATGAAGCCAAAAAGTGGCAAGTAATCACAACAAGAGTATAAATTGCTGAAACGGTTGGCAATTTTACTATAGTTTATGAAGTTAAGTTATGAAAATAATGGTTTAAAAATTAAAGAATATTGTACATTATATGCAGAAACACAATTTTTCAGCTGACTTGTATAGAAGGCAATTATTGTCGTTTATGTTTTTGGATAAAACTAAATGAGTTGAAAAAATTAAACTTTATTATGTTAACATGAAGCGATTTAATACTACATTTCTTCTTTGCTAATAAATTATCTATACCGGGTTTGAAACTAACAATTCTATGCGTGTACCAATACCAATAATACATCACTTCCATACATACAAGTTCATGCAAGTACATTATGCAATTATGGTTTGTATTTCTAAATCTGATTTGCTGTTCGACACAGAATAGATATGGACGCGACGTAAAAAATTGCGCTTCCGTTCAATCAGATTTCTTGTTTTTGGCAGCAAAATCAAACCAAAGAAATACAAAACTACACTGCATGATCCAGGAACCTTTTTCGCTTATTTCAAAGTTGATGAGCGATACTTTATAATACCCGAAGTTCAGTGCAAACCGTAATAACTTTCTTGTTCAGTAAGAAAACGTTGACTCATTTGCATTGTATTAGCGTCCTACATCGTTGTAAAATAAAAATGTTGATGACTACATTATCAAAACATTTCAAATTGTATAACTTGTCAACCAGTTGGTCTTTTACTTGGTCACACAGAAAATTTTTTAAATTAAAATATGCCAACTAGACAAAATACGTAAAATATAAGAACTATGATTATAGACTGAATTTGCAGGCATTAAACAATGTAAGGCTGAAATTCATGTATATCTAAACAATGCATAAAAGATATGAACCTATTAAGTTTTCATTTTGCGTAACTGAAATCATACGTAAATTTTCACGTGTTTGTTGTACACATTTTATAGCAGCTAGACTGCACCAATGCGCAATTTCCAACCACCAATTTTCATTGAAAATACATAAGTTTTGATCCGATTGAAGTACTTTCTTATTCTCTGCCGAGTCCGCGCTCTCATACCGATTCTAAAGGCTAAAGCTTCAGTACATTTATACATGCCAGTTTGTTTGTTCCATTTGAAAGTGCCTACATTGTCACCACAAAAATATGTAAGTTTTCAATACGCCTAAATGACATAGGAACTGTTTAGTTGTATATGGTGTAATTGCGATTAGAACATATCTAAGTTTGTTTAGAGGTACTAAATATCAGCAATTAGGTAGATTTCTTATAAATAGATACTATGTACAACAATAAAAAAGGTGATTTACTTAGATAAAATTCGTGTACCTCATTACTGCAGATAAAACCTTTAGTACTAATGAATGAAAAATGATGTTAACCACATTGCTAACATCACTGCTTAGATCCCGTTTATAATTATAACCACAATACTCCAATTTTGTTATAAAAATATTAGATTAGTTTTACCTTAGTCACTATCACATTGTTTGTTTCACATCAATGTTTTACGTTTAACCGTTTTTTCGGTTCACCTTGTTTTGTTTTTTCTAAACCGGGTAAATTGATTTTGACAAGTAAAACAAATTTACAACCTGCAGCTTAATTGTACCTAAAGGAAAAGTTCATTTTTTGCAAATTTGCAAATGGACGTTTTCGGACAAATCGCAATGTATGCAATGACAATAGTTCGTAATATGTACCAGTTTTTAAAGCGAATTAGAAATTCAAAATTTGCGTTACATGAAACTCCAAACTGACCAATTTTTCAAGGTTTTTAATTTAAGACAAAACCACGTTTTATGGAAGCATGTCTGCTGTAATTTTTTTAAAGTTTCAAACAAATTTCGAAATATCAAGGATCTTAAACAGGTTCCAGTTTTCCAATTTCAAATAATTTTGCACCAGAACATTTACGTTTCTACGTTCTGCAACTCAACTTAATTTATATGATTTAGTTGGCTAATCATGGGCATAATTTCTACATTTTCCACCGAAACGCAAACAGCACGTATACGAAACTTTAAACAATAAATCTTGAAATTGGCTTTACGACTTTTCAAGGAGCGTTAAAAGTACACAAGGTCAACATTAAATGGTGACTACATTGTCACTACTAATAAGTAGAAATCAATCATGAAAGGGAGTTAAAGTGCACAGTAACTGTTTTACAAACATCTCAATCAGAACAATACAGGCTGCTCTAAATACACAACAAGACCAAGTTAAGTATTCGTTGCTTTACACTTTATTTAAACGAAAAAAGTAAAATTTCATATTATGTGTAGCTTATGCTTGCGCTGATAATCACAAAAAATTATGTTACGCGGTATTTAAACTGTAATTACTTGGTTTGCTTTGATTCGTTGGTAAACCTACACTGTAGATTCCACCGTATTTATGTTTCGCAATTGCAATTTCACGGTGCCATTGCATAATGTGTTGACCGATATAAAAACGTTGGACAAAATTTACAGTTAACATGTTGTGGTAAAACGTTAGCAAAAATTCAGATATCTTACTAAATTATATTTAACAAATATGGATATTCAACTTGCATATGAGTATGACCATCAGAAACTTGAAACTCGAGTTAAACATTCTTATTACATATACACCGATCTTGGAATTTAAAATAAGGTTTTCAAACAGCAGACAGGTTTGAATGTATTCACTGAAGAAACGCTGAAGGTGAACTGCCAAGGCTTCTCCAACATTGGTTTGTCTTAAGTGAATTCTGCTAGATATAAAAACAAAGCACAACACCCCAAAAACAAAACACTACAAATATATTCTTACAAGTAACTCTTAAGAATCTAGTTAAGTTTTTCTTAATTATATATACACCTATTTCTTGAATGACAATTCATGAAGCGTATAAGCTAAAGCCAACAAATTACGTACGCAAACACAAAAAACCTATTAGCGTATTTACGCTGCTGCTCACTTATTTGAATTTGATATCTATAATACGTTTTATAACATATAAAAAATAGTAATTGAATTATTTTGAGATTTTCTGTCGCAGCTTTTTCTGGAGATAGGTAGTTAACATCTCAAAAGTATTTTTTGTCAGGTATTTTAACAACTAAACGCTGAGGAGTTGCAAATTGCTTACATTAATTTAAGTTTCATAAATAGTGACGTAAAATGTTCAAGTAACTCATTATTTTGTTTTATAAAGACTTCAGACGCTAAAAACTAATTCAGACTTACAATTCTTCTTTGTGTGAGTAGCTACCATGTTACGTTAATGGTAATATATGTTATTATGATTATGGCCATCATACAATATGATGCTTGAGCTTAGATTGTAAACACCAACCTATGTAGTTTTAATAAGGTGTCGTAACAGCAGGTTTGTAAATTTTTCACCAAACAAATGCTAATCGTTACCTGCAAAGTGTTTTGTGACTTTGGTGTGGCTTTGGTTATTTTTCTCTGAAATAACAACTATGAAAAGTACTTCAATAGAAACGTTCCAATAGGTTTTTATTATTTATTTTACAATCTACTACTTGAGTGCCAACAAAAGTGTTCTTAAAACATATTAGTTTGTGTTAAAGGTTTATACCAACAAACAAAAGAGACCAGGCTACAAGTTTATGTAAGATATTCACATGTTAAAGTTGTTGTACTATGTATTTGAAAATACCAAATAATATAGAGCAACATGTGGCACTGGAAATAAAATAATAGGTGTACTGTATATGGGAGCCATATACCCGTTTTGAGGGAAACCGCTCCCTGTACAAATAAAACAGACAAATTACACTAATAATTAGTGTCAGAAAATCAGAAAATATAACTTTATTTAAATAATAACGTTTTGAAGAGTCCGAAAACCAGCAGCATATGTTGAGAACACTTTGGTTTGCCTACAAGAAATTAATTGTTTTTGTTAATGAAAGTACCAACTAAGGAGAAACGATTCCAGGCACTTCAATTAGTAAAACACTCAAGCGATACAAAAAATACGTCTCTCGTTCTAAGTATTTAAGCATATTTAGCGAAAGCAATGGCAATGTAAAGAAACCAAGACAGTTTTCTACCGGAGCCTATACTGTCCATACCTCAAAACCCTTCTGCTGTTTTAATAGCATTATAACAGTTAATTTTGTTACAACCAATGAAGTTAAAACATAGACACGGAAAACATTTTATACTCAATGTTTGGTTAGCTGGGAAAAGAGCATAGTAAATTTTAAAATCTGCATTTTGCAATATCTGGTAAGCAGAAAATATTAGCATCAAGTTTATTTTATAAACATAAAACTAACAATAAATTTTTTAAACGGTTTAATACATTAGGTTCACACTTGAACAGGTCATAGACGCACCGCCCGATGTGAGTCAAGGATAGATTCTTACGTAGGTTAAGGTGTCGAGTACTTTAGTAGACTTGTTGGAATGGTTTAAAGTTAAGCGCCTTATAAACTTTCTAATTATTGGTGGTGGCAATGTAGTCATTATCATAATCACACTGATAGCTAGATATCGCAAATTGATCAAAGATGCGTTTAACCACATTTGTCTTAGCATTCGACTGTTCACAACTTTGCATAATATTCAATTTGTCAGTTACGTTCCTGCAGGCCTCTATACATCAATGTTGGTAAGAGTATGACATTGTGGAATCCATTCAAAACTAAAATTTCTTAATCAAAATAATCCGTATTTTAAAAACCGGGTAACAATAGCGACATTGAAAAATTGTCTTACTGCATCCGCACACTATTACGGTGGAAAATCTACACAATGTAGCTTTAGATTTATTCCCAGTTTCTCTCATGCGATGTAAGTTATCGCATGACAGTAAAATATTGATGGCCAGCGACACACAGTTTTGCTGTAAACGACTAAGCTAAGTTACTTGTAATTCAGACGAATTGAATGTTAGATTGTTGGCCTTTTTAAATTTGAAAGTGAAATTCCTAGCTTCCAGAAAAATGAAAGATTGTTTAGTTGATTGTTTATTAAATGTGCAATGTGTTAATAATGTAGTTAAACATATATCCTTATCCATCAAAAAAAATTTATTGCTGATGGTGCGAATGAAATCACTATCAATAATATACTGGTTGGTTATTAAACATTGATCGTTGATGTCGGCAGACAGAGACAAAGTTTAAATGGATTGTATATAGGAAAAAATATTTGAAAATTTTTAATAAGGTTTTAAAACATTTGTATTTTAAAAATTAATTTTGATTTGCATTGAAAAAGTGAATGCTGCTCCGTCAAGTATAAAGCCAACAATAACTGCCGTCAATACTAATAGCAGAGAAATGCAGTAGGCATACCCATTGTAATTGTATGTGTACATGCGGTATTCAGGCAAAACGGATTTCCGATTCAAAATAATTATTAATTGCATCATCATGTGCACTGCCTGTATTCGTATGACATTACCACAGTAGGAATACTTTTCTGGATTTTGACATCATTTGCAGTTAAAGTTTTTATTTTGAAATATTCTATTTGCTAATTGTTATCACAGACTCAGATGTTCAAATATTTTGGAACGCATAATGCAGTGTTGTTACCCCGCTGTTTACTGCAAGTAGTCTTATTAAGTAGCGAGAGCTACTTATTAAGATGGCCTGCCCTGTCCGTCTCTCTGTTTGTCTGTCCGTGCGATATTTCCGCAACAGTTTAACCGATTTCAACAAAACTTGGCACAGACTTGTGCCACGTTAATACGTAGCTGTGCCCAAATTTTCAGGTCACTAGGTCAAAGGTGTCAAAGGTTATGAGGTCATAAGTTACTTCATTTATCTTACTACTATAGTGGTGATAGGATACTACGTTTAACGGTTTTATTATATTGCTGGCACAAAGCTATTACTTTAACTTTTTTGAAATTAACAGCGTCTTTAGTTGGTCAAAATTATTACGTTTAACGGTTTTTTATATTTCTCGTACCAAACTATTACATAAACTTTTAGAAACTACCATCGATTTTAATTGTTAGAAAATACTACGTTTAGCGGTTTTATGATATTGATGGCACAAAGCTATTACTTGAACTTTCTTGAAATTATCGACGTCTTTAATTGTTAAAAAATACTACGTTGAATGGTTTTATTTTATTGGTGGCACAAAACTATTACATCAACTTTTTAAAAATTACCGACACCTTTAATCGTTAAAAAATATTACGTTTAACGGTTTTATTTAATTGCTGGCACAAAACTTTTACTTGAACTTTTTTTTGAATATACCGACGTTTTAGTTGATACATATGAATATTACATTTTACGTTTAAAATATAAGGCTAGCATAAAAATTTTGGTTTGACATTTTTAAAAATTACCGACGTCTTTAGTTGCTGAATAAAAATATTACATATTACGTTTGAATCATATGTTTGGCACAAAACCATTGTCTTCGCTACTTTACTAGATGTTGGCATGTTGCCGGCTTTATTTCTACTGCAAGGACCCAACAGAATACGAATGAACCAAAACGTTCCAATGTAGAACTTCCGCATGAGTTCATTTAATGTATTCAAACGTCATGTTTGTAACAGGGGATAAAATGTACTATTCTAGTTCATCTGGTTAAATCGTGAGAATTTTGATGTGTCCAAAATATACGTTTTCTAATCGGTTTTTAGTGAAACTGTAATCGGTATTGATAAGTTAATAATATAAGTTTGAATATTGGTCAATATTGCTGGCATACACTGACATAAAAATCGAAAGGAATAGAAAGGAATAACGATTTATTAATAAACCCTAAACTGCTTTTTAAAAATCGTTTTCAAAATATATAAAAAATATATACAAATTATGATTTGTAAAGTATGATCGCAAGCTGCAAATTTCTGATAGACAAAGTGTTATGTCTACGGGGTTTGGTATCAAATATTTTGAAACGGAAAATTGAAGAGAAGCATAATAGTATACATGTAACCAGGGAAATCAAAATCAAATTACATTCAGGAGGCTTGTACATAGCAAATTAACCATAGCATGCATTCTGCGTTTTCTATTACGCAACATAAACCAGATGCTCCAAAGTTGCACTTAATACACGCATGCGTATTGAAATCGATATTATCCTACAGTTCTAAATTTAATCTCTACATATAAATGCACGTAAGCTTATGATGAAATTATCTCGTAACGGAAACTCAGTTTCGCCATTATTGCCATAAGTGCAACTTTTTAGTTTATAGTAACTCTAGTATAGTTTTCAAGTCAGTCGACTCGTCGAAAATTTAAAATGACGACTCTACCAAGCAACGGGACAGGGGACCCTATGTAAGAAAGTCTTATAGAAACTAAGTATGCTGACAATGTACTAGACAGCAACTGTTTATATCTCTTTTGGTTTCAATGTATGTACGAAAACAATTGTTTTTTCACTTGGTAATATCTGTTTCAATGAAGTAGTTCGTAAAACTTGAAATGAAAGAGTAGACGTACTAATAAAGTTATATTTATAATAGCCAAGTTATGAGAATAATGGCGTCATGAGAGGTTTTTGATAATAGTAACAAAACAACAATTAATTAATTAATTTTATTTTCGGTTATATTTTATCACAATTTACATATCACATTTTATTTAAATTAATGAGCGCATATATGCATAATGATAAAGTACCGCTTGTATTTATTTTTTATGCAAACTTAACCAAAGATTCAGTAATGTCTAATGGCAGTGAAACTCCAACAACTTACCGTTGGTACATATTACACTTAAACCGGTCTGCCGTTTCAGATACCTTTACTAAATAATTTTTATAAAAGAATTCAAAAATGCGGATTCTGAATGCAACTACATTGTCATAAATAAACCTGCAAAAACTTCTTACGGTTTTCAAAAACCATGATGAATCCACGAATTATGAAATCGTAGACGCACTTTTTAATGCAAATTCCATGGATCAAATTTCTTAGCACTCAGGTAGTGTAGACTAATTTAAAAAACCAACCTTTTGGCTTTTGTTTGTTATTTATTGCAAGATATGACCTAACATTCAAAATCAATGGCTTAGAATATATTAACGGGTGATGTAGTGGCAATACTAAATCTCAGAACCAAGTAACTTTCTTGCTCCGAAAAACACTGGTGGTAAGTAAGCGATTTGAGAATTTTTAGCTTTGTATTAATAGATACACAGCTTAGTAACAAAGTTTTGAATTTGTATCAGTTTCTCAAAGCTTTTTTAGATTAATCACATGGGAAGATAAAATAGCTTTACATTTGCACGCCGGTTTTTGGCTTAAACTGCAGCATATTTTAATTATTAGAAAGGTACCATACACGCAATAGTATCTGCGTTTTGATTCAAAACTTCTTATGCGAACGTTCTGAAAAATGGCAATAGGATACAAAGAGGATTCTATTATATAGAGATGTGAATTTGATTTGCCATTTACCAAATATGCTCAACCTTCACAAATTCCAACGACACAGTTTGTTGATTTATTTTATCATCATATATACAATTTATTGGGTTTGAAAATTTCCACGGATTACAGCACATTTTTACAATGTAATTTGCATTAGTAAATATTACAAAGTGAAAAGTTGAAGAAACATTTTATAATTCAATTGCATGTACTAACACAAAGATGTATTACCATATCGTGAACTAGTAATTGGAAGTGTGATAAATTGCGGTTTTTGAACTACTTCAAATTCGAAATCTTGGAAACATTTTTCGAAATTGCAAAGTGGTGAGCTCATTTTAACAAAACTTATTGCGTAAGAACTATTTACATCCTTAGATACAGGTATACTGAAGGTTACAACGATGAAAAACGGACAACACTCCACATAAACATCGGAAACTACTGTAGCCCTGGTTTCTTTTAATTACAACACAGCTTTTAAATTATTATTGTTAAAGTTCTTTTGAATTTTTCGTTATGTTCCTATAACCTGAAGCTTATACTGCAATACCTCAAACCTGGCAAAATCGGTTTCCTATTCAGGGTGGTAATATTGATTGAATAGTGTGAAACAATTCATAATGCCAAAGAAATAAAGTCAAAGCGATGCTTGATTATCTCAGCAAGTTCTTGTCTATTCTTGCTTGATGCATATATTAAATGATATAACTCAGTATAGTATTCGTCGTTTTCCCCTCTGAAATTGGGATGAGTATCGCAATTTCTAATTGACGATGCTAGTAGATATAGCAGAACTAAAGCTTCATTCGGTCTTTCAGTTGCTAGCTTTTTTAACAACAGATAAAGGTGTGCATTATGCAGCAATTGATTGCGACAACATTTATTGTCAGGATTTTTGAGTGGTATAGAGTCTTTAAATTCAGAAAACATGCGCATCTCGCTCACTTTACTAAGGC
Source organism: Entomobrya proxima (assembly GCA_029691765.1). Taxonomy (NCBI): domain Eukaryota; kingdom Metazoa; phylum Arthropoda; class Collembola; order Entomobryomorpha; family Entomobryidae; genus Entomobrya; species Entomobrya proxima. The sequence continues at coordinate 66,265,645 of CM056168.1, forward strand.
TTAATTGTTCCTGGTTGTTTCGAACAAATACATGAAATTCGCAACTGCACTCCCTTCCCTGGGAGTAGTTTGGTTCAAGACGTACAATTTCTCTGATAACTTCTAAGTTACAATGTTTTTGGCAGGTATATATGGGACATTCTCCATACGTATTCACTGCGTATATATCTGCTTGAGCTTCTAGCAGAGCAAGAGCTACTTTGGCAACATCTTGTCGAACAGGACGGTAACTCAAACAAACATGTAGTGGTGTATTATTTTTTTCATTAGAAAGACTAACATTCAGATTCAAAGCATTCCGTTGAATAAATTCTTTTCCTAAAGCAAAACAATGATAGATACACTCAACATCTCTACTGATCTTCGAATTTAAATGCGGGAACTTAGTTAACAAAAATTCTGCTAAGGGAACACCGCCTGATTCTAGAGCTTTACGTAGTATGGAAACGTCACTTTCATTAAATAACGTGGGTTCCTTCTGTAACAAATTTTGCATCAGATCAACGGAGCCTGATTTGGCAGCGTAGTAGAAAATGGAATTCCCTTTTTTGTCTTTCAAATAAATGTTAGCTCCTTCTATGAGTAATGTTTTGACAAGGTCAATGCAACCATACTCGGCTGCTTGCATTAGAGGCGTTGTGCCATATTCATTTGACAGGTTTACATTAATGCCTGACCTGCATAAATACTCAATACTTTTTGAGCTACATGTTCGGTTGAATACTGCCCTCCAAAGGAATGGGTACTTGGCATCAAAATTTTCATCAACTTGTTTTCTCTCATTTGCTTTATCTTTCAGTGCGTACAATAAAAACTGTACCCAATCTAAAAGTGAGTTGTCCTCCAGATGTCCGGAAGAGAGCAAGTCCAGAACATGTTTCTTAAGTTTGTCTGGCGAATAATCGTCTGCGGATAATAGTTCAATGTTTATAAACTCTTTTGTGTTCAAATTTGGTCGCACTTCAAACAATGCTGGACGTGTACAAGTATAAGCTATTTCAATTATTGCAAGTACCTTTCGACTATAACCCGATGAGAACACTTCTCTTACACGTCCTTTCCCCACTAGGATTTGTTGTTTACAAAACTCAAACTTCATATTTTGGTATTGAAACATGAACAAGTTTTGAAATGGGAAGTGTGGTGCAACTTTTATATCAAACAAATTTTTAAACCATTCAATTTCTTCTTTGTTTTTACCTGGAATTTTATATGATGAAATTATGGAAAGTATAAAGTCCACGATTTCATCATTCATGTTTTTGCAATCATTCATAGCATTGCACTGTTGTGTCCCATTTGTCTCTTTTTCATCAAAACTACTTAACATTTGTGTAACGTATGAGGCCAAGCTAGCATCGAGAAAGTATGCAATGCTTGGATTCTTAAAATTCGGGTATTCTTTACCTTGTATTTTATCAATACGTAAGGTATCCTCCCAAGCAAATTCTACAAACTTAGGGTCCGTGGTAGGTATTTCATTTTGTAATTGTTTTGTGATTACTTGATGAATAAAAAAGCCTAATAGGTATTCCGCAAATGTTAAGTGTAGAAATCGGATTGGGTCTAAGCTTTGAATCAGTCCGTATGGTAGAACAACACTTGCAAGCTTGTTTAAATCCTTAATATTTAGGTACATTTTTTGTTGGAACCAATCGGCACACTCAACTGAATACAATATTTTCAAAGCACAATATATGTGCCTGTGCAACATGCGGCCATAAAGATCTTTATATATAGCCAATTTTAAATGCGACTTTTGTAAATTCTCGCCTATTTTTCTATGATATATGAGAAATTTTTGGCAAAATACATTTTTGTATAGCTGATATAATGTAGGACTGTTTTCGTCTATTGAAAAGTCGTTTTGAAGCGCTTTTTCTGCATAGAACTGGGATATCAAGTAGCAATGTAATGGAATTCCAGCAATGTCAATGGCTTCTTTAGAAAGTTTTATATTTGTGCATGTTTCAGCAAACGCTTGAAGTTTATCGTCAGGAACAACTTGACTTTTAGATGGGCTATTTTCCTGTATATATTGATGCATCTTCTCAAAAACAAAATCAATCTGTTGTTTTCTAGTAAATGGCATCATTGTTACGTGCACTGTTTGTGGTAATTTTTCAGTTTCATGGACCAAATGATCTCTTATGGAAATCCAAGTTCGAACTATTGGCATATGCTCTATAATGTATTTTACAGTTTTTATTAACAAAGCTCTGGAATCACTTGTAGTTTCATCGAGCCCATCAAACATAAGCTCAACTTTTACTTTTGCATCTGCTTGTGAGGATAGCAGTACTATTTTTGCTATTTGTTTTTTAAAACAAGAATCACATCCCAGTTCTACCAGTGTATTTACAATAGTGTTTACACATAATTCATCGTTGGCACGAATTTCCCGTAATTTTGCCACAAATTGTTCTATTTTAACTAATGCAACTATGCTGCTTTCATATTTAGGAAGCATATCGTATGCTATTTTGCTCATTGCTTCTGACTTTCCTGATCCAGGTACACCAGATAAAATAATTGCCCGAATATTTTCAGGAATAGCATCAACTAAACTGCCTTCACTAAGTTCACATTGATTCGTGTTTAAGCATTTAATACACATTTCATACAAAATTGAATCGTTTGCTTTGGATCCAATCCAACTTAATGCGTTCTGTTCTTTGTGCTTGAAACAATGAATATTATAAGTTTGAAACCAGTTCTTTTCTCCTATAATTTCAAAAATGTTTGCGAGCGATTCCATTAAATCTTCTATCAACACAATCCTACTGCGCAACTTATCTGAACCCAGAAGTTTAAACCAATCTGTTTTCCCCTTTTTAATGATTAACGGTATTTGCTTTCCGGGAAACCATCCTTTTGCGTCTTTATACTCAATCCCGCAAATCACAAAAACATCGTTTACTATCTGCATGTCCTTTGTAAGAGTATTCGGTTCTACAACAACTTTTTCCAGAAACTCTCGGTTTATATAAAAAGGGAGCAGCGACGGTTTCTCATATTTATCAAAAATCTGAAAGGCTTCGCTCCTTAACAGTTTGTTTAGTTCGTCACCTTTGAGTTCTTTTACAAAACTTTTCAATTCCTGCTCCGATAAAATTTGTTCTATTGGTACTTTTAATTCGTGAAAACTTACATTTCGTGTCATTGCATAACTTTCCCCTTTGCATTTGCGTATGTCTTCCCAGTTAACTTCTACCTCTACTAAATCGCAGTTGTATTTCTTACTTACAGTATTTACAATATCAGACACATTTGGGACCCTTTCATCCACAATTATGATTCTGTTTCCTGTGCAGTGTTCTAAAAGCTGGTCTACCCTGCATTCAGTTTTACTGAATATAATACAAGTATTTTCTAGATACGTGTCACCTGAAAATGTATACGTCAGATGCACATCCTTTATGTCATTCCAGATAATTTTCATACTGCCTTTGCTAATGATTGCGGCTAATGCTGTGGTGTCACCATAAAATTCCACGGATTTAGTTGGTTTTCGAAACTCCAGTATAAGGCTGCCACCAGAAATCTTGCCCTCATAGCGCCTTTCTAGGCCTCCTAAAATGCAAAACAATGTTGCTTTAGTGATGTTTAGTAAACATGGGCCCCATAAACCCATAAACATTGTTTACAATGTACAAAGTTAAACATTTTGGTGGTCTTACCTGTCATCATGTTGTAGTCTAAAGCACATTTCAACTGGCCGAGAAAATCTTTTAACTCAAAAGAGAAATTATCTTTGTGTTTTCCAAAATTTACGTTTGTGCTAAAATTCCCTTTTTTTATTCCAACAAATGGCACAAGTTTGGGAAATGCATTGATAAGAATTTGTACAAATCCTTTTGAGTTTTCACCAGTACTATCTGCTGTCAAAAAGTCTAATGCCGATAGCCCGTCTGGTGGTAAATCCACTGTGTGCACAAGTTTATGTCGTGCATATATTAACAAATTTGAAAGCCGACAATTGTGGTTTTTGAGCAATCGGTTTCTTTCGTCCTGTATTTTCTTCTTTTTTAATTCTGTTTGTTTTTCTGGCAATTTTGGAAGTCGTAAAATTGTTTCCAGAAATGATGGTGTCTTTCCTTTAGCGTATGATGTGGTCATATAAGAAAACCGAGTTGTTTGGGGATCTAAAACATGAAACCGTTAATTGACATCACACCGGTATATTTTCCTAAATGACAATTTGTAGAATGAATTTATGCAAAAGTTTTGTTACCTGAATTTGAAGTACTTGACCTCAGTGCAGGATCGTGGTCGTTCAATGCATCTTCCCAGTTATTTGTTTGTCCCAAAACCTGTTCCTTGATTGCATCAAAATCAAAGTTTTGTACAAAGTTACTTGGGGACGGCACTATTACAATGTTTCCGTTGTTCTCTTCAAACAATTTTTCTGTTCTGTCTTGTGGTTTAATATGCTGGAATCGATCGCCAACAACACGCCAACACCCACTGATTTGTGAGGGTTTCCAAAAACATGGATATGCAGGAAAAACTTCTAAAGGTAGAGGTGTTGGTGCTGTATTTGACGGTGCACTTGCTGCAACATATGTATAAAAGTTTTATTCTTTTTTGTCATGTTTTAGTATTAATATGATCCTGCTATCACTTTGTTTAAAATACTATAATAAAAGCATTTATTTAAAGTGTAATATAAAATAAAATTCTGCTAAGGAAAGACTTGCTAGGATGCATTACTTTCTATGGCAATAAGCGTGGTTTTTTTTCCAAACCAAGAACAGGTGTAAAATTTGTACAGTAATCCAGTTAACTAGTATCACTTGATTCTGAATGTGGTGTATGTGAACCACCACATAGATATATAGAATTAACACTTTACTTTGATTTCAAAAAACGCACTAATACGTTTTGCAGGAACATTCTCAAACGGGAAAAGACTTAATAATACGTTTCTCAAATCAGAGACTTGCTGTGGTAAAACGTATTATTGTGTTGCATGAAATCTTTCCATTGTACTACAAACAATTCCCACGTCATGGGCTGACCCATATAGTTGAAATTCCCATTCCACCTGATAACTGTACCACAGAGATTCCCACTTTGAATGCTTGACGACCCCATTTTAATTATCATGTGGACTTTTACAACAAGATACATTAACGCCACTTTAACTACAAAATATTAGTATTTAATTGCTATGTGAAAAGGTTAAGAAATCATGTTAATCTACAGCTAGACGATTAAACTTATGAATTACGCGGTGGAATGAGAAAACCTTGAACTCTCTGTTAAATGGCATGATTTTGTCTACACTCTTATGTATATGTGATACTTTTTTATAACAGTAATTCAATTTGGTAAAGCAGCGAGCAAATGATTCAGGATGTATATATAAGCCATGAACCAGTAGCAGTAAGCTATAAACTGTTTTATGTGTTAATATATGAAATATGCAAAACTATCAGTTTTTAGAAGCTGTGTAAAAATCGGTGTAACGACTATGTTACTTTTTTGTTTTTACATATTCATGATATAAATTCAGAACCACAAATGTAGTCATAGTTGTACAGAAAGAGACTGTGGACTCACCTGGTTCTTCGGCCATTATCACGGATGTTATAACGTCATTGGGTACTACTGTTTGAGTTCATCCGCACCAAATTATGCTGTGACCCTGCAGCACAAATACACTAGAATAAGTATCAAGTGCAACAATAATATTAAAAATTCTAACGTACTTTTAACATGCATATTAAATTTTGTAGATTGTAATGTTTTGTTCATAAAAAGTTAGTCATTGTTACATCAAACGTAACTACGTACGCGTTTTCCAGTTCGAGTAAGAAGTTTCATAAAAAAACATTTCCAGTGATTCGTAGCATTGTTAAAGAAAATAAACAAGGAAGCGTATCTACGTTCGCAAGTATTTTTAAACACAATAAACCCACAAAATATATGGTAGTGCGTACGTCTCAAAATTTTCATCAAATTCCTAAATATTTTCATAATTACTATTACTAACATAGGCATGTTTTTCTTTCTCTACTACATAAATACTAGATTATCCAGGTGCCTCCTTATAACTTCTAGGTTGCTTGTGAGCGACGTCAAACGGTTTTCAGGGAACCATTAACAGCTACTTTTTCGGCAAACCTTCTTTTCAGACTGAATTCAAACAGAAACGTTGTTTTATAAAAATGCGCTCCTAGAAAACTATCACCACGCTGTTATAAATATGCCGTACTCCAACACCGTGCATCCGTTCTCTATTTTACCCTGTAAGCAGAAGAAATTTGTTCTGCTGAAAATGATTTTCTTCAACATACTAGTAAATATGCTGCCGTGCTTATCTGCACTGGCTTCATTCTGGTTTTGATGACTGATGAGCAGTTTCGCTTTTTTTGTATTTTCTATGCAGAACTAAAACAGATAAGAAATTTTTTGTATCGTACAGCAGATAGAAAAACGTGCGTAGCCCAGCTTACTTTGTGTAATAATAGCAAGCTGCAAATAGGAAATTAATTAGTAGTAATTAACTGAAATAAGCTTTCCGGATAGCATTGTAATCATTCTTTATTAATGATAAGTTATTTCAAAATAAGTACTATTTTACTTGCCTTATTTGCTGGACTCGTTTAAATTTTTCGGTACAACAAAACGACTGAGCTCAATTTAATGTCAAGAACACACGTATGAACGATATATGAGTTTCAAAATGTAAACTGCAAATCAAACTGGTAATAAAGTTCTGTACTTGGACGAATCTAGAATGAAACTGCGCAGAGCTTCCAACTGTTGTTTAGTTTACATTCATATATCTATCGTAAACTTTATCTCTTGAATTCTGGACACGAATCTCATAACTCAAAGCACTGCATAATAGTTGTTACCACTGTTGCGTTGCATAAATGATTCGTACCTCTGTAGATCAATGCTCACAAACGGTAAACGTCAAACAAAGTATATCGGCATATAATTATAATTTTTTCCACACATTCGGTGATATGGAAAGGATTTTCAACAAACACAAAGACAATAATAGATAAACAAGTATATTGTGTAGCTTATACCTTGATACCAACGACAAAAAAGATTATATTTATTCTTATTAGCCTAACCGGATCTCGAACATCCGCTTGCCTCAATGCGAGTAGTCCATAAATTGCCTAACTACTAAAAAATATGTGACTAATTTTTATATTATTTTCTATTTGGTTGCCTTAGTTTCTGTTCATGAGCAGCATATTTTTCCTGAGTCCAAAATCTATAGAATACATTGGAATTCATCTTTTTTAACTTACAAAGTGAGGATTTTGATTTTGTTACAAGAAAAAGGATGCCAAAATATTTTATTATGCTTATTATTACGATTCATTTCATTGATTAAATAAATTTTAAGCGTTGTTTTATCTAAAAATGCATTTCGTATGATAACGTACTAGTTTGAAACAAGAGTTTGTTATAATTACGAAATGGAAGAAAATAATAGTCGTTTTGTTGAAAGCGGCGGACAAAGTTTCTGGTAGTTTTTGGTAACATTTATAGCAAGAAAGTACATTTAGCTTTGAAAGTAAATAAGTTTGACTGAAATGTACGTTTGCTGAGTACGACCTCAATTCCAAAAAGTAAACAGTAAGATTGAAACGCAACTGCGCAATAATCCATCCGTTGATCAGAAAATATTGTAATCATTATCTCTAAGCTTTTGCACACGGCCACGTATTAAAAGATACAGGACAAACTAAACTGGACATTCGTTTTTATGTAAACAACCCAACTCAAGTCACATATCTTGCCCTGGCTATAAATCTGTATCTAACCATCCTCAATCTGCTTATAATATGAATTAGTTCAACGTACCATTTTTTGTAAATTTTACAAGCAGCACACTTTTCAACAACGAAATTGTATTGTTTCGGTATTTGCTTCATACAAGGAAATGCAAACAGCAAATTGCGTATTTATAAAGACCGATAGGTAATAGATGTAAGCAATGGTAAAAATGTTTGTGAAAGAATGTATGGTTGATTATGGTAAAGCTTCATTTTATGTTCTGCGCTCAACAATACTAGAATGTATTTCCGTTAATTGATTTCACCTTAGTATACGCGTTTAGTATATACACAAAGTTTTTGAAAACAGTGATTAAACTTATGTATATGCAGACCAGAACCAGAACGGAGAACGCCAACAAATGAAGATATAAGAAGATATAATATATTACTTGAAATATCGTTTTAAATATAAGTAAATGTGTTTATCTGCTTGGGCTTTGCAAATGATAATTAAGATTCAGAAATGCCTTAAAAGTGCGGAATACAACCTTGCAAACACTTTTTAATTGTTTTTGAAACATTTTTTGAATAGTTTTAACATGGAATAAGTTATTGGAATGGTCAATTCCTAGGCACTGTTCCATATACTTTTCCCACAGCATGTAATACTTTCATGTAAACATTTTTGATTCATCCTTTTAAAAAAATTTGCATCTCCACAGGTTTGGTGCTTTTTCCACCATAATTTGTAAACTTTACCTAACATAACATATATATTTGACATCCAGAGTTAAAAATCAGTAATGGCGCTACTATTGATTTTGTTCATAGATGATACACTACACAAAACTGGACTAATTTAACGAACTAAATCTTATTTATCGAGTCTCATTATAACTTGTGTTATTATGCGGCAGCTTTGCAGCAACTTTTTGGCACGATGATTTTCATGCAAAAAATATTTGTTGCTGTCAAATACAAACGCTGCTTTTGACAAAAACCGGGTTACATTTTATCAGAAAGTAGTCCATTAAACTTTGAGATTGCCTGAAAAATACGACTATTTGTTTAATTTTTTGGTTTTTCCATCTGTACAACGAAATGAACACGATTGCCGTAACGAACGGTTTTAATTGTCTTTTTAAGGTACTTCCTCAATATTGTTTGAGTACTGACATATAAATAAGTTACTATTTGCTCAACTTTGCTAACATATATATAGCATGCAACAAATAATACAACTGAACTAGATCTAGAACTGTTAATTATGTACTACACCACCGCCACAATCACATTTTATGTTTCAGTTCTTCTTAGGAAATTAACCGCTTGATTCCTATAGCTATACCACAACACTTCTAACGGCAAATTATTATGCTACAAGTTTCTTTTGTAAAATCTTTGTTTCAAAAACATGTTGCTAAAGTCAATAATTAAACGAATTACGGTTTATTGACTCGCTCCAACAGCCACAGTAAAGATGAATTTGCAATGCTGTTCAAATGCCAACGCAATTTTTGTCAGCACTATCCCAAAAGTTCAATTGGGCTATTTACTGCGAAACTATCACATAAATGTACACAAAAAACGTGAATGTATAAAATAGATTTTCATCCCTGCCATTATGTCTGTTACTCAAATTGATACTATTGGAAAACGGTTACGTTTTATTTACATTTAGCGTTTAGCATTAGCAGACTCCAACACGTATTTATTTATCGCATTGGCTTTCATCTAAACACACTTCGTAACTTACATTTGTAGGTAAGGAAACATAAGTTTTCATATTAAACCATAAACGGTCAAATATGTATGCTGTGTGCAGAAAGTATAAACTATTCTGATCTCCGTTAATGGATTAATGAATTTGTGAGGTTTCACTTTGATATTAAAACGATATTGTTGAATCAAGTTATTGCCTCCACCATCTTTCATAACAATTTGTTTACCAAATGAAAACGTATGATTTGGCAACGCTAAAGTACAAAGATATCTCTTATTTTTATGAAATCTTACGTGTATCAAAATGAATTTTAATTTCCTTACCTTTTCTATAGTAAACTCTCTCAAGCTTCTAGACGCAATAGTTAGCTTGTACTAAAGGTTAGAACAAAAGTAGCAAAGGAATACAAATTAAATACTTTAGACAACTTAGGTAAAAAGGGACGGATGGAGGTTCTGCACTTCAACAATGTTGGAACAGAATTGCACAGAAAGCCAATAGTCGGTAGCTTATATTTCGTTATGGTAAATTTTATCATTAAATTTTAAACACGGATCTCATGATATCCAGCAGTTTTTGATTACCTATTCCTGTATTTCTTCTCCTCTCCATAATTCCACCTGCACACATAATCCAATTCAAATAGAGGATTTTCTATCTCAGAGAGATAGTATGATCTCAATTCCATTTATGTAAACAGTGTGATTGACAAGCAGATAAGCAGAAATCCAATCGTTGATAATACATTTTGTATATCAATCCAATATTATAAGTAGTATCTCGGAATTTTTTGCACACGGCACCGTACGATTCTAAACAATACTGGCCATTCTTGCTTCTACAAACATTTTAAATTATGTCACTTGTAAATGCACCCTGTTCTGAAAAAAATCTAATCCTCCTCAAATTACTCCAATTACGTCATGGCTCATCGTTCCAATGTTTTGTAGATATCACAAGTAGCACGTCTTTCAACGACAAAACAGATATTTTAATGTGCTTAGGCTTTACTGAAATTAAGCATGTACATGGTTTATATATGCATAAGTGGAGTTGGCTTTTATATTTGCTTCATATAAATATGTTTATCAGAATTAACAAATCCCAGATCCCAGATATGGTAAATATTACTAGTGAAAGCGGGAAGATGAGTAAACAATTGTGGAGACAATATGCAAAAAAAGATCAAACTGCTAAAAAAGTGGTTTAGAGCCACACCCTTGTTTGAATTTTAAGTGGGACGGCATGTTGTGGGGACAGCAAAGTTGGGATTAAATCTTTGCGACGACGAGTTAAAAAACACTGTATCATTGGTTCTGCTTACATAAAAAACAAACTAAACAAGACATGTGTTAAATATAAATAATTACTGGAAAAAAGATTTAAAAAAGAGAAGACGACTTCTGTTGGAATTCTAAACTACTAAATACAATAAATGCTGCTGCTGGAAAATAAATTACTAAATTACTGCTGACAATAAATAAATACCTTACTTGACATTGAAGTTTGAAATGTCTTCTAAAGTCGTCAGTGCTAATAGTACGGGAACTCATTCAAGCAATAGATTGTTATGTTATGCAAGCATAGCATAGGTGTTATGTCATGCAACTTACACAAATTTTACGCTGAAAAGTTGTACGCTGCATCATTGTGACGGTGATAAATATGGAATATTAATATCATAAACACGACAAAAGAAACAGATTATTGCTTAATCTTGTGGAATCAGTCTGTGTAACAAATCCAGTAGAACCAAATGGACAGTTGTTTTTGCATACATGTAGAAGAGAACATGTAAGCTCAAAAGACTAGATTAGATATACCTTCTATACATTATTGATAGCAAAGATAACAATGAAAAAAATATCTTTTATCCAAAGCGTAAATCTGCACGATGAACGTAGAAGCAGGAAAAAATTGTCAAAGTTGATATGGAAACTTCAAAACCCAAAAGTTTACCAATCGTTTAATAGCATTGCTTATCTGTTTTCCATAAATATGACGCATGAGTGTGGTTGATATTGGATTCAGCAAAACACACGTAAAATTTATTCGGTGTTGGTACAACATTTCGGAAAAATGTTGTAAACTCTTATTTTCAAAACCCACTTTCCCGGTTGTCTGCCAAAACAATCTACTCAATGAAAGTGGTAACTTGTTTCGGCGTTTATTGCAAGCAATACCGATAAAATAAGAAAAACATTTATACCAAATTGGTTGACATTACACATGGTAGAAAACTTAACCTTGTAGGTTACATGCCAATATTAAAGAATGCTTACTAATTGAATGTTAAAAATATTACCAACAGGAGATTGGAAAAAAGCAAACTCCAAGGTCGTGCAAATATTGATTGACACTTGATTGGAATTATGGCAAGTACCAGGAATCACTTTTGGAATTATTTGAAGTTTTTCCTCTATTGAGTGGCATGTAAAGCATATAAATTGAGCCTATAATATGTTATGATTATCAGTTTACTGCTGACTTTCCACGTTCTGACAAACTTAAATGCAAAATTGTAACTTCATTGTAGGTGGCCTAGTATTGGCTACTGTACACGTTTTTGTGATGTCCAGCGAAACCCGACATGCTACTCTGCAAAGTAATAGAAATTTGTGTACTGATAATGCATGTTTTGGCTAAAATATTTGCAGTGTTTTCTTAATGAAAATTTTAGTTAGTGAAATTGGAATAAACAGTATGACATATTTAGGAAATGTGGAAGGGAAAAGCTACTTCTACGAGAGATATTCTTAACGGGTAAGTACGTGTATAAAATTAATATTTTGCGACTAAACAAACAAAAGTCTTATTGAATTTTTAGACGTGGTTCCAGGCAAAAGAAGCCTGTAATATTTTGAATTAGAGCTGTGCGATTAGCCCATATCAGTCAACCCGCCCATACTTGCACTTGTTTGCTCGCACGGGCTTACTTGCGCTTACCCGCAGGTTTGCTTGGAAATCTCCCAAATTACACATGCGGTTACCCGCGGGTAACTGCAAGCAAATGAAAAATAATATTCAAAGTTTTTCCCCAACTAAGTGACATTAGTTTGCTTTCAATGTCTCTTTAAACGTAGATTTGTTGAACAATTCAAGGCATATTGGTGTTACCATAATTAAAATGCCCATTTCATTGTTAAAAATACTTGCCAGTGACGAATTTACTAACTTTTCTGATTTCTGACAAAATGTTGTCATTTGTTTGTCCCCTTTCTTTATTGGTGTTTTCAGAGCAACACTTTGCTAATCAATTCATATACATAGTATTAGTCATTCATAGTCTTACTGCTTTTCCATTTAAAGCATTGTTTAGAACAGAAAGATGCATATTATAATACAAAACTGCCTCAATTATACCATGAAGCAAGTATGAAAGAATAATTACACCGTTAATTGATCAAAGGCCTGAAAATTATACACCAATAGCCATGAATTTAAGAATCCTATGATCAGAGTTGTTACTGAAAAATAGTTGCGGGTAACCGCAGGTACCCGCAAAGATTTCATCCGTCAACCCGCCCGTACCCGCACCCGCAGGATTCATATTTTTGCCAACCCGCCCGCCCGCGGGTGCGGGTAAACGCAGGTAAGTGCAAGTTAGCGGGTTGGCTGACCCGAAATGCACAGCTCTATTTTGAATATATAGCAAGCTAGTATACATTCTGTGAACCAAGCAAGACTCTTGAATGAGATTACAAATATGCCAAACTACACAGACTGTAAGTTTTCGATTGACAATTGACACGTCCTCCTAACTTTCTTAAACTCATTATATTGAGAATGTGCCGGTTTTCTTTTCCATAGATTGGTTTTGGATGGCGGGATTCACAAAAGACTTTTAATTTTGTTTGGGACGCCGATAATACGACGGTATTATAGGTTTGCGTTATAGTGCATATGGGGAGGTTCAAACTTGTCTGGTGTATATTTCTGAGTTAACTTATAGAAATTTATTTAATACGGCGTGTACACGTTCAGCTGGAACATTGTGTGAGATTCGTCATGGTAAATAAGCCCGCGTCATATTGAGGACATTAAACTTAGGTACACTTTAATTTAATATATGTATGTTAACTAGATTTGGTTGCGAAACAATTTCTTTTCTAGAAATATGTTTAAAAAATATCAAATAAGCTTGGTTTTACTTCCCCAACTCTTTCCATGTTCTAGATATGAATTCAGGTAGCTTACCCGCAATTGCACGTTATAAATGCTATATAAAATTAATACAAGATATTAACCAGTCAAAAATAAAATGCAAACTATCAAGCGACAGAACTTGTTAACTTGACTTAAATGCTGTTACGTAAGCATGTTTACTTTACACTGATTTCATATATTCAAGGCAGATGTCTCACAGAAAGGAAAGTTTAGCTATTTTTAGGGTAAAACGCTTTGCATGTTTACTAATAAGGTATTCATATATTTCACTACAACAATTCAGTGTAAGTTTTTACTTTGTATATAAGAAAGAGTAGCAAGTTATTGCAATGTCAGTGCAACCGGTCCACGAAGAATCCTACTCAAAGTTTGATACTGCGAAGTCTGCTACTCAACCTTTGCTGCTCGCGAACTTTACTACCTACGATGTTTGCTACTGGCAAAGTTTACTACTCGCGAAGTTTTCTGCTCACGAAGTTTGCCATCTATGAAGTTTACTACTCGTGAAAAATACTACCAAAAATAATGTAAAAGTTGTTTATTATTATGTAAATAGTAAAATGTATTCAAAATATTTTTTGTTCCTTCTTAAATCGTGTTCAAAAACAATACAAATATAAACAAATACTTTACTGTATTTCAAAAAGTCAAAGGTACGAATTGCTTTGTTTTAAAGCCCATTTACACAGTTATGACAACAAAGAACTATTATTTCTGTATAATCATTTATAACTTTATAAGGATGATTTTATAAGGGTCGATTTACATAATTTCAACTTAACGTTTTTGTGTTTTATAAAGACATATAGCACAGTCAAACAAACCCATAAAAAATTGATATTTCGATAAAATTACATTTACATATTAAGGTATGGTATGATATGCAGAAATAAAATAATATAATTATACGAAGGTACCTTACTGTTCATCACTTCATTTCAGAAACCATCACCATTTTCCATGCATGCTTTTGAAATATCATGAGCTGACACTGAGGCTTAAACTTCATGATTGGGTTTACTTGATAATAGCACACTGACCCAAAGATGGTAAACTTAAAACCAAACTGCTTTCATTGGGTTTTCTGCTAGCAAACCTCTAAACAGTGTACGAAAAAGTTACAATGGGACTTAAGTACTTACATTTGGTACGTTTTATAAACAAGCATTCACATTTTAGTGACGCTTTCCAGTTTTGGGCTTGTGGTACAAGAAAGAAGAAAGACGAGCCCAGCAGAATCTCCCAAGAGTCAAGACAAGCAACACACACCAGCCTCAAATTGGCAAGTTTTAATGGGGAAAATTAACTGATTATTTGACTAGTTGCTTATTCGTGTAATAAAATTACTTTTATTGACTTTTCTATTAACCCCAAATATCTAGAAAGTTTTACTTCGGATCGCGTTATTTACCATCGTGCATAAGGTTTTACAACAATTCCGACAACGCCCACCACCGGCATCATACCTGGTCACTGTGAACCTATTTCCGGCACAACCGATTTTCTATCTACGGTTATTTCCATCAATATTATTAGTATGATATTAACTACATTGTTAACACCAACAGTTTATAAAAAATGAATCACAATGACCTTCCAACCATGCTACATGGTTTCTATTTCTGATCATAGTAGTTTGTTTTCAAACTGTATTTGTTGTTTCATTCTTCGTGTTTTGAAGACTGGTAGATTGATCCCTGTAAGTAAACAAATTTTAACTAAAAAACCAACTCCAGCAATAAAAAATTACCTTTTCTGCAAGTTTGTTTTTCATTTCTCCGGAAACATTAAAACCTGTGCAACGTAACAAATTTCATCATATGTAGCTATTTTATAGTAAATCAAAAATGACACAACGCTATCCTTGCTACATGACATTCAAAACCGAACAGTTTAGTAAAGATTTTTAAAGTTAATGTCAAATATCATAATTCGCAAAAAATGCTACTTCATTGATTATCTGCAGGAAAATAGAGTTTGAAACAATTTTTTAAATAAATCAACGAATCCGTATTAACCGTATGCACTTAAGAGAAACCGAATGTAAATTTTTTATCCTAAATTTCTAGTCGTTTTATATCTCAAATTTTACACTTCATCCTGTCGCAACTCGAAATATACCTGTTTTGGTTTTGTTGGATAAACTTCTACAATTTCCAGCAACAACAACCACTAATCAGCAACAGTAATGAGTAATTCAATCCAGGGTACACAAAATATTATAAAACGAATCCTCTCAAAATTCTTTACGATTTTTCAATAAACCGTTGCTTCTGACATTTCTTTAACATGCATTTTACTTACACAAGTTTAGAACGTATATTAGATAATTGATATTAGTTGGTGACTACATTGTCACTATCAACAAATTGTTAACTTAAGAAGCAGTTAAATTGCACAGCAACTGCTTAAACACATTTAATGTAGTACTACAGTTCCAGTAGAACATTGATTTTTACTCTAAATTTCCAAATTTACACCATGGCTAATTTAAGCTTTCGTTGTATTACATGTTATTCCAAAACTAAAAATGGGACTTCTAGTTCAACTTGTAGCTTTTTCATACTAACTATTGCTAATTTGTTTTTGACTACTACAACAGATATAACTACTTTAGCATTCATAATTTTAAAGTTCCGTAATGACGAGTTTTTGGTGGTGGCACATAATCCTTGTACATAGAACATGAGTAATGTCCTGTGGTAAAAATTGAAAAGGTTCAAGTATCTTAGTAACGTTTAAAATAACATTACACTTAGCCTTAATAGGAGTATGGCCATCAGATATCTAAATTACGAGCTTGTCATGTCAACACCAATCAAAGAAACTTTAGTAAGGTTTCTAAATAGCAGGTATTCATGTATTCACTAAACAAATGCTAATGATTAACTGCCAAGGTGCTTTCAATATTCGTTTGTCGTTGAAATCTTTTGTTTGAATAATAAAAATGAAAACAAAACACTGTACATATACACTTGAAAGTAACTTTTAGGAATCTTGTCAAGTATTTTAAGTATTTAAAAAACTCTTTCTTGAATGTTAACCAAAGTATTATTCAATTATGTTGGTATGCGTGATTGGATTATGTACGTAAACACAAAACACTGAACATTCTGCCAGCGTTATTGCTGATCATTTAGTGTGAATTTGATATTAGTATAAGTTCTAGGCAAATAACAATTAAGTAATTTCAAGATTTGCTGTCACTACTTCTCAAGCCTAACGATACTTAGCATTTCTTAGAAAATAATTTGTTTTTGCTTAGGTGTTCCTTTTTGTGAAGTATAATAACAACTTATTGTTAAAGATAACTTAAAGCCTAGTTGAATACTTTTGCTTACGAGGATTTTTGTAAATAAACAACTTCAGAATTTAACTGAGTTTTTTAATAATGAGGTAAAATTGTCAAGTATTTTGTTTTGTTAGGCTGGAGCCGAAAAATGTGGAGTAAAACTTGTGATGCTTACCTTGTAGTACAACCATAATTAAATGTTTCAAACATCATATTATTTAAAAGGAAAACTTAGAATTGAAACAAAGCTATTCGTGGCTCTTAAATTAATAAAAAACATAAGCGTAACGCTTAAGCATTATGACAAGGTGCCTTCTCACAATAATTATTTCAATAAACTTCAATGACAAAATAATGTCAGCAAATCCCTGACAGTTCACCACGGGAGTTTGCATAGCCTAATCCACAAATATCTTTCTGCTGTTTGAAAATTCTTTATTATACCTGGAAAGCAGACACACTGTACACTGCACACTGCACACTGCAACCGTAGTCTGAAAATTAAGAATTGCTGATAGCCATGCTTTTTCACCTAAACAATTTTGACAACATCAAGAAGATTAAACAATCTAAACTCAAAAAATGCCTCAAAATGTGGAATAAATTTATAACAAAGTTTACTGTATAGTGAAAATGCTAGTTTAAAATTAGCCAACATTTCAAACCTTTTAAATTTTGTTAACCTTTTATAACAAAATGATTTCTACATCTCCACAAGTTGTTTGCACTTGATTAACAGGTTGACGCACTTAATTCATTGAATTGAAAACCGTTTCAATATGAAACTTTCACATGAGTGCATTTATTGTATAAGAAGTTCGTATTCGTAACTGGGATAAAATGTATTGTTCTGGTTTCTCTGAGTAAATTTGAATGTTTTTATACACCAAAAATCTACTACTACTAAACGGTTTGTAGTAAAAATGTAGACAGGAATAATAAACAAATTGTTTAAGATTGAATATTGATCGGTAATACTGGCATATACTGACATAAAAATAGAAAGGAATAGAAAAGACAGCCCTAAACAGTTTTTTGAAGCCGTTTAAAAAAATATATATAATACATCGTGATTTAAACTTTACTATGTAATGTATGATCGCAAGCTGCAAATTTCTGATAGACCAACGTGTTGTACTATCACTGCTGGGTTAAAACCCGTAAACATTGCCTACAAGGTTTGGTATAAAATATCTTGAAACGGGAATTTAAAAAAAAGCATGAAAGTAATTATGTAACCAGGGAAATCAAAATCAAATTAGATTTGGAAGGCTTGGACATAGTAACTTAAACAAAACATGCAATTTAACGTATAATATTATGCAACATAAAACAGTTGCCTTAATATGGTATACATATTGAAATGAAAATTATTCTACAGTTTTAAGTTTAGTTGATATATATAAATGTGCGTACGCTTATGATATTATGATGAAACGGGAACTTAATTTCGCCATACCTGCCATAAACGCTTTTTAAGATTTTAGAAGAAAAGGTTTGTGTTTTCTTCAAGTAAGTCGACTGGTCAAAATTTTATTATAACAACCGGACGGGAGACTATGTGAAGGATTTCATGTACAAACTACAATGTGTTGACAATGTAGTCAGCATCCTTTTTGTATCTCTTTTGGCTACAATGTAAGCAAACCGTTTAAGTATTTTGTAAAATTTGAGATATCTTGTATCTATGTTCAAGTGAATTCCGTGATGATAATATTCTGCTCATGTCACTATAGGGCCTAAATTATCTTCAAATATTTTCCTACAAGAAGGCTATAGACGCCAAAGCTTAGGATTTTTGAAAAATTGCACCATCATGCCACCTTAAGAATTCATATTCAAATACATAATTACACAGTCGATTAAGCAACAGATAGAGTAAACAATCAGCAATTCAAGGCACTGCAAGACTCTTTTTACTGCAAAACAACGCATCAAGATCAGAGTTCAGTTGAAGTAACTTAACTTAGACACAACACAGTACAAATATTTTGGAGCTCATTTGCTAGAAGATTGGTTACTGAAATCAATTTTACGTTAAGTTTTATCGGGATTATATTATTATGAACTCTCTCTGAACTCTGAACTCTATTATGATTGCAAAATGTAATTGCATGATTGCCGTGTTTCCTAAATTAAAACTGTATTCAAATGTATAATTATAATTTTTGCGCTTGTAATGCATTGAAAAAATAGCTGCTGTAATTTATACGCATTCATAAATAACTTTTTCTTATTTTTATCATATGAACATTAGCGTTTATAATATAAATACATGTCACTTTTAAACTGCTTACAACCTCATCCCTTCTTTATATACATACTTCCGCTCTTATGAATATGCCATATCGTCGTTAGACCATAATGACGCCTCCATTACTGACGTAATATAACAGGAATTGACGACTATCTACATTGATATTACAATCACGGCCATTTAGTTTTAGAAGTACAATAAGTTTATTTTATTATACAAAGCAGGAAACCGATTTGAGGGACTAAAATTTGTAAATTACACATGAGTTACAAAAAAGTTCCTGTCACATTTACAATTCCAGCAACTTTAACAAAGAACTTCGCTTTTTCAGAATCTTATTGGCAGTTGACGGTTGATGGATTTTCAGTTTTATTGAAACCCGTAAGCTGAGTTATCCCAAAAAGGACAAAACCGGTTACTATACAGTGTAAAAAACAGCTGAAATACAGCTTAGTAATATGCTATAATAACAATAAACCAATGAAAATAAATAACTTAAACTAATAAAAAATTATTACAAAATTAAAAAAGAAAGAAATACATTCAATATGTATAGAAGAAGATTAACATTAACACTTTCTTTAAACCTATAACGAATTACAAGCAAAAACAAAAACATTCCAACTTGATCTTTTATATGCAATTTAGCAATAATTCTAAAGCTAACCACTAAGCTTAACAGAATCAAAATTTCTTGTTTGGTTTCAAATCCTAAAACCATTCCAGTTACCACAAAAAATATAAAAACCAGCACTGCAATACCAAACTTGTATTCAAATGAAGATATGACTTAAGCAATATTCATGTTTTCTTTGTATATCTTTCCAAGCTGCAGTGTTGGATTTGTGAATCTAAGCGCTTTCTGTACATAAATTGAATGGCAAATGTAAGTACAACTACTTGTATGCTTATAATAATCACTTGACATATATAGCAAGTTAGAGAAAATCTTACTAGCTGTTTGACAAATTCTTGTGAAAATATATGATTAACTTGAAGAATAAATATCAGTACAGAACCAAATAGTAAACCAAACAAAGCAGTTAGCCATACAGGAACAAACTTTTAAGAAACGTCTCCGTTCAAATCAACGGCCATCCGGTTTTTTGATTAGTCCAATTTGCACAAACTGCCAATTCTCTGTTATCAAAGTAAATTACAATATCTGCTACCACGAATATAACTTCCAGAACCAGTGAAACAAAGTAAAGAAAGAGTACTTCTGGAAGGATAAAGGTAGTTGTAAACTATTCCAATAATGCAGCCAAGCTTTAGTGGAAAAGTAAGTGCAAGATAGTGCATTGAGTTTTTTGAACATCCACCTTTAGCTTTCGGAGTTCCAGCAAAGTGGAGAGGGGATTCAAAGGGAGGAGATAAACTGGTTGAATTCGTTGACAGAGTAAATACTCATTTTGATAGCATTGATGGTGACTGTGAATGAGCAACTGAAAATACTAAGGAAAATCCTGCGGAATTGAAAATTCGTTGCATGAACCAATGTCAAAAGTTGTCAACTTAACATGCCCATAACTTTTCAATGAAAAGTATGTTTTTGCTAAAATTTGCACCAAAATGAATCCCATGAAGTGCTTATTTACTAAATTAGCAAAAACATAATTTTCGGATTTTAGTGTCAAATATGATCCTTGGCCTACACGTACGCTACCTGGGGATAAAGGCTTGACTTACAAAAATTATTACATTCGAATTTTTCCAGTGCAAGCCCAGACGGGTGAAAGGTAATTAGCCCTAAGTTCTTCACTCTCGAAATGATAGAAATAACGACATTTTGAACAAATTTCGAGGGACACCTCTTGCACCTCCCTTGTTAGAGTTGACCTATTGACCTGAAATTGAATAGGGATGTGTCGGTGGTGCTGTAGTATCTGTATGCAAAGTTTGGCTGTAATCGTTTTAGCCGTTACTGAGTAAAAGGCATACGGGCGGACGACCAGAATACAATCGTATCAAGTATCTGAGCGATACTTCATAAATTACAAATTGGTTAAAATTACGGGTTGGATGTATACGTTATATATATATATATACTTTATTGGTCTGTTCAGAAGTACAAAAAATGCAACCTCATTGAGGTTGAACCACATTTGGTTATTACGCACAACCAATTTATAAATATATTTAATAATAATAATAATAATAATAGTAAATGATGGTAATTTAAAAAAAGTGAAATTGTAATTAATTCAAAAAAAGTTGATTAAATATATTTGTGGAGTTGTCGAGGGGAGCTTCACTCCCTTGTCTTCAAGGCACTTAGCCTTGTTCTCTGTGTGGCGGTGGCGTCCAAAATTTTCCACTTGCAACCTTGTCACTGGTAGCTGGCCACCTTGTCACTGGTTGCTGGTCACCTTGTCACTGGTTGCTGGTCACCTTGTCACTGGTTGCTGGTCACCTTGTCACTGGTTGCTGGTCACCTTGTCACTGGTTGCTGGTCACCTTGTCACTGGTTGCTGGTCACCTTGTCACTGGTTGCTGGTCACCTTGTCACTGGTTGCTGGTCACCTTGTCACTGGTTGCTGGTCACCTTGTCACTGGTTGCTGGTCACCTTGTCACTGGTTGCTGGTCACCTTGTCACTGGTTGCTGGTCACCTTGTCACTGGTTGCTGGTCACCTTGTCACTGGTTGCTGGTCACCTTGTCACTGGTTGCTGGTCACCTTGTCACTGGTTGCTGGTCACCTTGTCACTGGTTGCTGGTCACCTTGTCACTGGTTGCTGGTCACCTTGTCACTGGTTGCTGGTCACCTTGTCACTGGTTGCTGGTCACCTTGTCACTGGTTGCTGGTCACCTTGTCACTGGTTGCTGGTCACCTTGTCACTGGTTGCTGGTCACCTTGTCACTGGTTGCTGGTCACCTTGTCACTGGTTGCTGGTCACCTTGTCACTGGTTGCTGGTCACCTTGTCACTGGTTGCTGGTCACCTTGTCACTGGTTGCTGGTCACCTTGTCACTGGTTGCTGGGCACCTTGTCACTGGTTGCTGGTCACCTTGTCACTGGTTGCTGGTCACCTTGTCACTGGTTGCTGGTCACCTTGTCACTGGTTGCTGGTCACCTTGTCACTGGTTGCTGGTCACCTTGTCACTGGTTGCTGGTCACCTTGTCACTGGTTGCTGGTCACCTTGTCACTGGTTGCTGGTCACCTTGTCACTGGTTGCTGGTCACCTTGTCACTGGTTGCTGGGCACCTTGTCACTGGTTGCTGGTCACCTTGTCACTGGTTGCTGGTCACCTTGTCACTGGTTGCTGGGCACCTTGTCACTGGCTGCTGGTCACGTTTAGACAAATTGAATCAAACTCTAAGCAACATATTCAAAAGGCATGCTCATAATGAGCAGTTTTGAAATGTTTTTTTTCATTACGATGCAATTAGGTATATTGGCAGGCGCGTTAAATACTGATTTTACATTCAAGAAGCATCTACAAATCTACGCAGAGCTGAACTTGCGACAAGGAGTTTTTTTTTCATGCAATACAGATTACAACTGCACTTACCATGAGTATATCGTGAGATACCAATACTTAATGCCTGCTACGCATGTAGGAACCTCAAAATGTGACAGATCATCTTGACATTCAGATGCAGATATGTATATATATATATAATATATATATAAATTTTGTTCAATCAAAACAGGCTTCGCCAAATGGTACTAATTGCGTTACACGTTTGCCATAGGTTTTGGCATTTGCGTTGTTCAATTGCACGTTCTGACATTTATGTACTTACCACAAGGTAATATGGGATCCAAGATGTTTGAAAAGAGTTCGAAATAGTTTGACGATTTGGGATGTTGGTTCATGTGCGTAAAAGTGATGGTTACCTATGATAAGTGCTGGTGACTGAATAAATGTTCGGAGAAAATTGACACTGCTCGCGAAATGGTTAAGGTTTAAAAGAGAGACAATTTATTATACATAAGTCGGCAGTTTGTAGTTATTTTTGTAGTTTTCTTCAATTAATTTAATGTCAATTATTATGCCTAAATATTGCTTCTCTCCGTGAATTTGAGCCCGTACCTAACCTGGTGAATGACAGACCGAGAGTGTGTAGTGCATCTATGCATTACCTATTAGCTTTCGTGGGTAGAGAGTACATCTATATAGCTGAATTCGGTGACGACGACGAACACGACGACCGAACCGTGTTCCTGGACAAGATTTTCGTGTTTTAGAAAGGCATGGTTTTTACAGATTGGCTTTTATGTACTAACAGAGGCAATTTTGAAGTAGTTAAAATATAGTACATCATTAGTCTAAAAGATCGCAGCATACATTCTCCCAACAAAGTATTGCTAAAATCTAAAACCTTAAAAGTACATCATTGAATTTTTAACAATGTTGTTTTATGTAAACCGTTGTTTCTATAACGTTGAGAATAAACTTGTGTATATAATGACGCTTTAATTTTTTTATGAAATCTAATGAAGTCTGGTATACAAGGGAAACAGCAAATATTATTGATTAAGTTTTACATAGTATGCAAAAGAAGAAAGTATAAACTACAAAAACACTAAGAGGTTTAGAATATGTAAGTTTCAGGTACATTTGGCATTGACACGTGCAAGTTATTTAGTTGTTTAGTAAATAAGCAGATACTAGAAAGCCAGCCACCGCTCCGCAGGTGGAGAGCCTGAATCAGGTTCCTAATACTAATATGATTATGTTGGGGTGATGTATAAATAATTGCTAGAAGTTGGGTGCAGTTAGCATAAATCTTTTGCAACAAAAATTGTTTTTAATTCAAAAATTCTCCCAGAAGCGAGCCAACCCAAGTTTTGCTTGTGGCTCTGGCACCTGAGCGAGGACCGCAGACCGTACTTGTAAACTTTGGGTAAAAACCGTCAAGCCATGCTCGATCCATGTATGACAGCCTAAAAGTTAACCGCGACTAAATTAAAGCCGTAGTCATTATATTTTGAAAGCTTGCTTATCGCTTTCCATACATTTAGTAAATATGAGTGAGGATTGTAAGCCGTTGAAATTAATATCCGAAGCTAAATAGTTGTAGAATTATCTGCCAGTTGTGTAGATAACTGTTATACGCATGTGTCTATGTCAAGACAGTTGTCAGGCATTGCAAATTCAAATTTTAACAAATCGACGTCATATTCGTCCGTTTGGTCAAAAACAGGAATCATAATCATGTGTCGCACCGTGCATTTACTAAAGATTTCAGATTTATCCATCAAGGCCCTGATTCAGGACCTGCGGATTTGAATTTTAACAATCCGACCGCATGTTCGTCCGTTTGGTCAAAAACTGGACCATAATCATGTGTCGCACCATGCATTCACTAAAGATTTCAGATTTAACGATCAAGGCCCTGATTTAGGACCTGCGGATTTGAATTTTAACTGCCTGACCTCAGATTCGTCAATGTGGTCAAAAACTGGACCATAATCATGTGTCGCACAGTGCAATCAGTAAAGATTTTAGATTTGACCATTAAGGCCCTGATTAGGCCCTTAATATTTAAATTATTATGTTGGGTACTTTAGGGAGACTTAATAAGTCGTTGGCTGTAGGGATAGTTTATTTGTGAAAAAAAAACAACATGCAAAAATATTTTGACGGAGGTAGGATTCGTCGCGGCGATCTCCACCACGTTAGCCCGACACTTAAGCTAGTGAGCCACAGAGGCTGGGTTTATGGGAAGGGGTAAATTAGCTTGTGGTAAACAAAGATGTTGAGGCCGTACGGAACTGGCGCACTTTAATAAGTAAAGATGTTTAAGCAAAGCACGTTAAGTCTAAGTTGTAAGAGTGAAAAGAAGGCAAACTTCGGCTTCTCGGTAACCCACTAGTGCATTTCCCCAACCCGCATTCGCCATTAAGGGTTTTAGCCCAGTCAGACTACTCTGCACTGTGTTAACTTTGAATAACCTTAGCCTACCACTTAACACTCCATAAACTAATTCGTGCTTTTATTTTATTCTGTTATACACGCATTTATGACGTCGTCGATACAAGATAAATCACAAATTGTGTCGTCCATATTACATTTAATTCTAAATATTCCTTCGATTTGAACCGAAAGTAAATAAGCAATAAGTTTATTTTTGAAGGCATTAAAAGATACATTACATGATATAACTGAATGAGGTAGTTGTAACCAGTCATAGACAGCTTTATACTTGAAACATTTTTTCCCCAATGAACTATTAAAATGTACACTAGGGATTTTGTAGCTAGTGGATCTAGTAGTTTGGCTATTCTGGTTTGAAAAATCAAGATAATTATTGAACTTTTCAAGAGGATTTGTAAAAGTTAGATTGTAGGCGAGACATATATTTTCATACATCAGCTTATACTTAAAGAAAAACCACTCTAGCTCATTACAAAAGTCTTCGGTGAGAGAATCGTATTTTCTTTTTCCAAGTACAAACCTTGCAACGTGTCTTAGGAGATTATCGATGTTTTTTGTTGCTTTTGGGTTTGATTGTTTCCCCAAATAGTTAATCCGTAAGTTAAGTTACTAAACACTAACGCATTTACTAAAGTTGCTTTTGCTGATTTGCTTAATACCTGCTTAAATATATAAATCTTTGACAATATACCATAACATTTTTGTATTGTATTTTTGCACTGATCTGTAAGTGCTAGGTTTTCATCAAGCATGATTCCAAGTACTTTGACTGACTTTACTCTTTGTATTTCAATGCCATTGATTTGAAGCCTAAAATCCTTACATTTGTTTAATGCACCTTTCTTTCCAAATATAATGAACTGCGTTTTACCAATATTAAGCTTAACCTTATTATTTTCAAGCCAGTTACAGATTGATCGAAGGTCTTCCTCAATATCACTTATTAGCTTGTGCTTATTAATAATAGAACTAGAATTTAGTATTGTGTTGTCGTCAGCAAAAATAGTGGGTTTAGAGTTCTTGATGTATAAAGGTAGATCGTTAATATAAATATTGAAGAAACAACTAGATGACGATGCTCCTTGTTGAATACCTCTTGTTGTGTATGTACGTGTAGATTTTTTTGCCCAATCTGTACATATTGGCTTCGACCATTGATAAGGGAATCAATGAAGTTGCTTCTAATACCGTACCATCTGTTTCTGTTTCTGTTTAAGCTACCATACGCCTTTTCAAGATCGAGAGCTATTGCTGCACAAATTTCGTCGTTATCAATGGCTTCATAAACTATATCTGTAAGTGTCATAAGTGCATGAGTGGTTGAAAGTTTTTTCCTAAACCCGTACTGGTGTTCGCTGAACAAATTATTTTCTTCAAAGTAAGCTGTTAATTGGGAATGTACACATTTGTCTAATATTTTTATTAGGATGGGCTGTAAAGATATGGGTCGTGTGTCCTTAGGCTGAGTTGCATTTTTTACTTTAGATATAGGAATTACTTTGGCTATTTTGAGAAAGTCTGGTATCTCCCCTTCTTTAATAAGGTTATTAAAGAGTTTTACCATTCCATACAAGTCTGGTATACAAGGGAAACAGCAAATATTATTGATTAAGTTTTACATAGTATGCAACTGAAGAAAGTATAAGCTACAAAAACACTAAGAGGTATAGAATATGTAAGTTTCAGGTACATTTGGCATTGACACGTGCAAGTTATTTAGTTCCCATCAGGAAGCGTAATAAACATCCAAAAGTCTTGTACAAAATTTTAAGGTAGTTCGAGATTGAAGTGGACATAGTGTCAATAAATGTCTGCAAGCAAATATTCTAGCTTTCCATTCCCTAATATTTGCAAACACAAAAAGACTCGAAATAAAGTTAGGAATTATTTATAAAACCACTCGGAATTAGTTAGGTGTGCAGCATTTTTCAAAAAAACGTTAGTAAGCTTAAGGATTCTATTGTGTGCCAGAAACTCGGGTATAAATACATAATGTCAGTCTTTAAATTGGCTTTTGTACATTTCAGTGTTTACTTAACTGTGTGAGATAAGAAGTAAGTATCAGTATCAGCGCAAATATTTAGTTTTTTAACCTTCGGTTTAACTATAATAGGAATAGTACTTAGCTTTTAGCAGGGTGCTGTACTGTTGCTGAATAAAACGTCGCCAGTATAATGCATCCAGGCAAAACAATTGTCGTTTTAAGTCGTTTTTTCACTGCTTTTGGTCTATGCCATGAACTGGTTTCTGGTTGGAGTGACAATAAAGTGGACCTCACAAACCAGCTCACAAGCCTTGAAAATTGTTCGATCTACACAGTTACATCCATGCTACTCAACGAAAATAATGTAAGTGGATTACCATTAAATGTGCACTTACAAAATATTTGAACAAAGAATATCATTGTTTATCGAGTAATATTTTTGTTTTACACTTTTTAATAGAAAACCCATACCACAAGTCGTCTCTTGATAGGCAATTCTTGGAACCTGCCTATGGTGCTTAGCGAATATCGCTTTTATCCAGTAACACCAAATCCCAAAATGTTTCACTTTGTGTGTACAAACTCGGAAAAATACAAACTGTTGGAATACGAAAGCGAATCTAGTATGCAAATCAAACGAACTCACCGCAACTGGGGTAACCAATTTAAGGGAAATCTTCTAAAATGTAAGGTATTTCTTTACGTTACCCCGCTGGGGTGCAAAACTTGGAAAATAGCAAAAAATGCTCATAAACATTTTCCGGTAAGTATCAATCCTGTAAATATTCCAGTTCTCTTTCCAATTTTAGACCCCTTCTTACCACAAAATCGTTACGGAAATATGCAAATAACAAATATTGATAGATACATGATATTTGTGGGTCAATACTCAAGCCTAGAGAAAGTATTTCTGTCTAGCTTGTTCACCAGTTTAGATTTTTCTTTTATTAATAATTCTCCGTATTTTAGCTTTTGGAAGAAACTCTTTTTTGTAGTGGATGCGCAGCATAAATCCCGTAAACATAAAGTTGTTGGAGTTCTCAAAGTTTCACTAGACTTCTTCAAAATGACTCAAAACATTTTGTACAGTTGTAGCTCTCTCAACCATATTCTAGTTCTAATTTGTAGCAAATTTTGGCTCCAAAGTGCATATTATGACCTTCAGTTGCTACCAGAAAGGGTTAATCTTCTAAAACTCCACTTCTTTGCTAGTCGAACGGATAATATAATTTGGTATTATCTACCGTTTTTTAGCCTTAGCTTTTTACATTCTCAAACTATTCGAATGAACCAGCTGCAGGATTTCTATTTTGATCAACTTGGTAGTATATCATACTTACTAGAAGATACATCCATAGTTTTGTTGAGTATGATGTTTCCGAATTCCTCGCTAAGCACAGAAGACTCAATGAATTTTTTAAGACCCGCTACAATCCAACATACCTATAGCCATGTTAATAACACTCTAGCAGTTCACACAGCTCATAAAAAAGGCTACTCCTTTATGATTTGTTCAAATATAACGGAGTCAGATAACTATTCTCTTTTTGGGTATACCTCCGCATTTGACTGGTACACTTGGGCTTTTCTAGTAGCCACAAGTCTATTGACAGGTCATGTAGCACGTATCTCCTTAAACCGTAATCGACTAGATTCGAAACTGATATATTTTTGCTTTGCGGGAAAAATATTGCTAGAACTAGACTCACGCTTTATACACCAGTGCAAAATATTAGGTGCAGTTTGGATTTTTATGGGAATTGTAATAACAAACGCATATCGTGGAAATAACATAACTCAGTTAACGGCACCTCTAGCACAACGAAAAATTGACTCATTTGATTTGCTTATAAGCCACAATTTCTCGTTACTTGCACCATCAGCGAGCTTTGAAAATTTGAGCCCATTTATTCATCAAATTTTCAAGCTTTATTTCCGGCAAAATCCTAACTTCCATACTAAGCAATTAGACAATTTCACTTTCCTAACAACATCGCTAGAGTTGTTTTATTCTTCTAACTTATCTAAAATCGATGCAGTTCTACGTGCCTCTATATTTTCTAGCTTGGAAAAACCTGCCATCTCGCTTATCGATGCAATGCAACTATTTAACTCGACAAATTTAGAGAAAAAGGTAGGAACGTGTGCTTATGACAAATATGCATATGTCGATGAATTCAGTACAATTTATAAAGCCTATGCCAATCTAAAAAACAAGTTGGCTGGCACACAATTTTTTAACAAAATTAGTACGGCAAAACAGCCTCTGGCACCCATTCGGGTGGACTGGTTGGTAAAACATTCACCAGTAAGTGCTGCAAGTTTAACAAATGCTATGCATAGGGTAGTACAAGCTGGTCTCTTTGACACTTGGTTTAATTGGGCTGATCGAATTCGCACCTGGAATGAAACGGTTTTGCTGGCGAAAGCAGATCCCGAAGCAAAACCATTAACTACTCGAGACAATGTTATTGTGGTATTTTTTGTCTTTTTGTGCATGCTTCCAGTTCCTTGCATTTCATTAGTTTTGGAGATTTTGGACAAAAAGCATCAGTCAGTACGAATTACCGCCTCATATCCTTTGGTGACTGTACACACCAAGTTGCAACATATGGCTGGTTGCTTGACTGTATTTGTTTGTCGCGTGGTATTGCTCTTTCAGATGCCAAGTGTTCTAAAACGCTATTTAAATCCAAAGTTTGAAATGAAACGTACACACAAAGTTGGCATTGTAAAAACTAATTGAAGTTATCATCAGGATAAAATGGCCAGAAAAATACCAATTGTTTTGTAGATTCACGTGACTAAATTCTAATTATTTGCACATTTATTTACAAACTTGAAGTTTTGGTAAAATATGCGTGCAAACTTGTAAATCTTAGAACAATTATTTGTAGCTGCTAACTGGCTTGGTTACTTCCTGGATGCGATGAATTTAAACTGCTGTCAAGGTTTCCAACAATATTTGGTTTGATTAGAGTATCTAATTTATGTTATGCATGTACGTTTCAGCATACCACATTGTTCATGTGCTCTTTGTGGAAAGCATAGCAATTATTGTGTAGGCTTGACAAAACAATATGGTATATACTTTTCAAAAATAGCAAACTACAAATATCCGATATGAGAAAAAGAACAAAAGAGAAACAAAATTACTTCAGTGCAAATGTTCAATCAAACTTTAAAATGGCATTCAAATTGCTTTAGTTTATACCTTATGCCGATTCTTGTATGAATATAGTATGCATGGTAGCTAATTTCGTGTGATAACGTGATACATACAGAACACAATCCAAAACGTATAAAAACTGGCATTGTTCCTGATTTCTTGGATTTAAGAGGAGTAGGTAACATGCCAACTAAAACAAATAACTTTCCATGGTGATGCTTAGTATAAAAAGCTGCTTGACTTGAATGTCAGTAGACATTACAACTTTAGAGTTTCAGTATGAAAATTTCTCATCGCACGAATGCGAATTGATTGTAAATGTTTTCTTGTTTTGTGACATAACCATCTAATACTGTTTGAATGGCAAACATCTTTATTTTGAAACATTAAACAGATATTACATGTTTTCTGCAAAAATCTTGAAAATAGGAGAAATTACGTAAACGTGAGTATAAAATCAATAATTAGAATACCAGAAATAATCACAAATAAATTTACACGACAGAAAGTAAACAGCTTTCGAACAGATATTCATTCAAACCTAATCGTATTTGCAACACTTGTTGTAATAACCAACAAATACAAACCTGTAAGCATAGCTATCAAAAGCCATCATACAAACATTTAGCACAGTCAGCAACTAAGATTTCCACGCAATGAGAAAATTCCAAATATTTTACTAACCAAGTTGGTTATTTTATAAACAGACATGCTAAATTACAGAATGGTAAAACATTTTATGTAGTAACTAGAAGGGGGCCCGTTCCTGCACTAAGTGCAGGAATATATACGCAAATGTGATAAAGGACACCATAATTTCCAGCTTTCACCCAAAATTCTGCCACAAATTCCATTTCCCATGTTGTCTTCCATAGTGCCCCAATTCCCATGTATTCTCCCATAGTGCCACATTTCCCATGTTGTCATCCATAGTGCCACAATCCCCATGTATTCTCACATAGTGCCACCATTCCCATGTATTCTCCCATAGTGCCACCATTCCCATGTATTCTCACATAGTGCCACATTCCTACTTCAGTAACCAATATATATGCCTACTGAAGTAGCAATGTGGCACTATGGGAGAATACATAGGAATGGTGGCACTATGGGAGAAAACAATGGAGTCCTCCACAGATCAGCCAGCCAGCCAGGTTCTTTGCTTATGTTTTAGATGGTTCTTTTTAGTGAAATTAGTGAATTTGCAGAAGCCATTCTTTGGGCAAAATTTCATGAGAGTAAATAATCAAAACTTTAAAACCACCAATAATATTTTAATCTGTATTAGGCTTGTACACTTTGAAACTTACATTTCAACCATTAAAAATATTTTAATCAAGCAACTTATATCTTTAAATGAAGTAGTTTCCTCTATGTAACTCATACAGCACTTTGCAACTGGTAAGCCATCCATTCTTCTCGAGTAATGCACACTTTCTGAATGCCTTGATATCCTGGTTTCCATTTGTAGAAACGAAGTAGCTCCAGATTTGGAAACAGTTTCCACACGTTGCTCCTCAGCATCCGTTCCTTGTCATTGCAGAGATGGATGAGTGATCTCAGGTCGGACATCACTTGTCCATCTCCTTGTCCCGATTCTCCCGATTGTTCCTCTACCGGTCTTCCCCCCAATTCTTCATCATACTCTAATTTCTCCAGTTGAGGACAACACAACAAAAATTCCCAGCTTTTTGCAAATTGGAAACAGTTCCACAAAACAACGTGCTTTAACTTGGGAAATGCCAGACTTGGAATCCAACCAATTCTGGCACGCTCTGTTTTAGATTTGGATTCAACTCTCACTTCAACTTTCAACCTCTCCAGTGTGTTACCCCAATTAATAGATATAACATTTAGTAGCTGTAGAAAAGCATCGCCGTTAGAAACATTGTAAACGCTTATGTTAAGATATAGCGCCTTCAGTGGACATTTAACAACCCCGTGTACGAAATTATCCAAGATTTCTACAATGGTTGATGCTCCGATATAACAAATAGTTAAAGACAGACTAGAGAGAGTGTCAAAATTTATTTCAAATAATCCTGGTTTTCTGATAGCGGTCAGTTTCAAGTATTCCAGATTTTTTCCATATTTCGTCAGCAGCATTCGGTTTAATGAACAGTAGTACAAATCATCAACTACCAAATTCCTTAAATATGGCAGCTCGGGTAAGCATTCGGGATTTGTTGGTGGGAGCATCTGATTTCTGTTAATTGGTAAGTCAAAGGCTTTCCAAACTGTGAGTGTCCTTAGATTTGGCATCAATTCTAGGAAGCTTTTGGTCAATCGAAATTTCTGCTCATCCTTCATCTTCCGCGCCAGCACAAATTGGCAATGCAAAATTTGACTTCCGCAGATTCTAAACTTATTCCATGTTGCTAAATTCAGTTGGGTAGTAGTAATTTTGACCGGAGGCAGTATCACATGATTCGAATTTGTTTCTTGTGCTGTGACAATTTGCTCCAGTGTCAAATCATTGCGACCCATTATGTAGTTTATGTCTTTCCATAAAACGGTCTCATAGTGCTTTAGGATAAAATTCTGGATAAACGGGTCTGCCGCACACAAGTTCATCACCTCAACCGCTTTCAGCAAATTCTTCTTTATCAGAATGATAAACACAGCGTTCATTTGAATCCGGTTAAAAGGACGCGACATGTACTGCACTTCCGAGGGAATAGCTTTGGCAATGCTTAACTCATCCATGGAATCAGTTAAGTAGCTAAGAATCCTTTCACGGACAACTCGTCCAGGTAAACCAAGATACCTTGGAAACTGTGCCTTCGGCACATTTATCTTTGATTTTGTAAACCCGGAATTCATCTTGGAAATTTTCAATTCGTTTAATTGTCTCCAAGTTTCATTGAGTTGTTCCATCACCATCTGCTTGGATAAACCATTTTCCTCCAGCGTAGCCCAAATTCCCTCCCCATTAGATATAAGAATTTCCTTAAGAATTCCAGACAACCGGAAGATCTCCGCTTGAACGCTGAGCTGTTCAAACGCTTCAGCTTCATGTTGCTTTTGTTTCAACTGCTCAATCTTCCGCAGGTACTCTGTTATTCGAGCTGACTCATCCGCCATCTGAAAGCAGAGAATATTTTGTAGGCACAAAAACTTTCATTGATTTTAAAATCTAAATGCCTCAATAGCGAAAATTATTTTAATCTCACACGTGGGATCGTGATTGATGACCGACTCTCGACTTGCTTAAATTTTGGTTGGTAGTTTACAAATTGCCTAAAACTAGAACTATTTTTGCTAAGTGTTTTTGAATGTTCCTTCTTACACTTACGATAGGAAGCTAATATGCAGAACGAAATTTATACGTTGGATAATATAAATGCTACTAAGAATGCAGAATGATTCGGCAAAGGATATCTTATCTCGAAAGCAAATACAAAATTGATAAGATAAAATGTGCCATTTGCATTCTTTTTATTACCATGCTAAGCTCATTATGCAGTATCCAGTCACCAATTTATGTACCATCACATTTGTATTTTAGGTTAAAGATAAAGTATCACTTGGTGATTTTTGTGCTGTAAAAGCTCTTGCAACAGCTATTTCCCAGACCAGAAACATCCTGCCCGTTACCTACTAAGGCAACTCATTAATAGAAAACCTAAAGCTATAGACTTTCTTTATTTTCTTAATTTATCAGAAAGTCGCTACGTGCTACGTTTAGTGAATAGATTTCAATTGGGATGTTTAGAAAAAATGTGACGGACTTAGTAGAGTGGATTGTCGGTGTCAAATTTATAAACTACTTTGGTATGAAAAAGCAATCACATGAAGCCTCGAAGCTTTAAAGTTTAAAAATTGCGGAATTATTTATTATTGAAACTAATAAAAATCCTCAACCTGCGACATAAGAAATGAATGTGTATATGATATATATATATATATATGTTATTAATTTTATTTATTGTTATTGTTTGGTAAATGTTTAGATTTAGAACAATATGTTCTCAAACTTATTGCATATTGTGTGCAAAAATTCTTAGAAAAAAAGTTTACATGAAGCCAAAAAGTGGCAAGTAATCACAACAAGAATATAAATTGCTGAAACGGTTGGCAATTTTACTATAGTTTATGAAGTTAAGTTATGAAAATAATGGTTTAAAAATTAAAGAATATTGTACGTTATATGCAGAAACACAATTTTTCAGCTGACTTGTATAGAAGGCAATTGTTGTCGTTTATGTTTTTGGATAAAACTAAATGAGTTGAAAAAATTAAACTTTATTATGTTAGCATGAGGCGATTTAATACTACATTTCTTCTTTGCTAATAAATTATCTATACCGGGTTTGAAACTAACAATTCTATGCGTGTACCAATACCAATAATACATCACTTCCTTACATACAAGTTCATGCAAGTACATTATGCAATTATGGTTTGTATTTCTACATCTGATTTGCTGTTCGACAAAGAATAGATATGGACCCGACGTAAAAAAATGCGCTTCCGTTCAATCAGATTTCTTGTTTTTGGCAGCAAAATCAGACCAAAAAAATACAAGTCTACACTGCATGATCAAGGAACCTTCTTCGCTAACTTCAAAGTTGATGAGCGGTACTTTATAATACCTGAAGTTCATTGGAAACCGTAATAACTTTCTTGTACAGTATGAAAACGCTGACTCATTTACATATTATTAGCATCCTACATCGTGGAAAAAAAAGTAATGTGTATGACTACATTGTCAAGACATTTCAAATTGTATAACGTATCAGTTATATATAGTCTTTTGCTCAGTCGCAAAGAAAAACATATATGAACCTATCAAGTTTTCATTTTTGGGTAGCTGGAATCATAAGTAAACTTTGACGTGTTTGCTGCACACATTTTATAATGTTTGTTCCATTTGATAGTGCCAACATTGTCACCACAAAAATATCACAAGTTTTCAAAGCGTCTAAATAAGATAGGAAATGTTTAGTTGTGTATTGTGTAGTTGTGATTAGAACAAATAAAAGTTTGTTAAATAGGTACTAAATATTAGTAACAAGGTAAATTACTTAATTAAATACTATGTACAACAATAAGAAAAATGGATTTACTTAGATAAACACGATTCTACAATCTTGTTATAAAAGTTCTAGATTCGCTTTAGCTTAATCACTATCATATTGTCAGTTTCACATAAATGTTTTGCGTTTAACCCGGTTTTTTTCGGTTTACCTTTTATTGTTTTTTCTAAACCGGGTAAATTGATTTTGACACGTAAAACAAATTTTCAACCTGCAGCTTAAATGTACCTAAGAGAAAAAATTTATTTTTTTGCAAATTTGCAAGCGGGTGTTTTCAGAAAATCCACAAAGTACAATAGTACGTCATATGTAGCAGTTTTTAAAGCAAATTAGAAGTTCGAAATTTGCGTTACAGGAAACTCCAAACTGACGAATTTTTCAAGGTTTTAAATTTAAGACAAAACTGCGTTTTATGGAAGCATGTCTGTCGTCATTTTTTAAGTTTCAAACAAATTACGAAACATCCAGTTCCAATGTAGGTTCCAATTTTCAAATTTCAAATAATTTTGCTCCAGACCATTTAAGTTTCTACGTTCTGCAACTCAACTTAATTAACCCTTTCCAATCGCACTTAAAACACGTTTATAATAGTTGAAGTGGAATAAAAATGAAATATTATGAAAGTCAATGTGGTACTTATAATTCAGGTGCAATAGGTAACAGTGGTAATTACCTTAGAGTATGTTGTCTACCATGTGGGCATTTCAAACACGGGGAGTAATCGTTCACGTGGAAATTGTTGGAAATACAGGGGAAATTAACTAAATATTAAGTACTCCCACAGGCAGGTCAGCAACAAACAGCTAATTATTAAGACCTGCCACTTTGAGAGGTGAACTTGCCCTGCAGAAAAATAAGATTTACTATTTCAAAACGTTTTTAAATCGACTGAATTTTAAGTGCCACCGCCACAACCACTGGCGTACGAATACTTGATTTTAAGATCTCCCGCGTTTGAAAACTTTTCATTTAAACTCAATATTAAGTTTCCCCAACTAAAAACGTTAATATGGTTTAGTTGGCTAATCATGGGCATAATTTCTAGAATTTCCACCGAAATGCAAACAACATGTAGTATACGAAACTTTAACAACAAAAAATCATTAAGGAGGACTTACGACTTTTCAAGTAGCCGTCTCTTCATATGTTTCTACCCATTTTATTTATGACAGCATTAAAAGTACACAAGATCAACATTAGATGGTGACTACATTGTCACTACTAACAAATGGAAATCAATAAAGGGAGTTCAATTGTACAACAACTGTTTTGCACACATTCAACGCAGTAATGCATTTCATTTAGAACAAAAAATGATGCCCTAAACACAGAACAAGACCAAGTTAAGTTTCCATTGTTTTGCATATTATTTAAAAGGAAAAAATATAATTTCATATTATGAGTAGATTATGCTTGCGCTATTCACAACAAATTACATTACGCAGCGTTAAAACTGTAATTACTTGGTTTGTTTCGATTTCGATGGCAAGCCTACACTATACATTCCAACGTATTTATGTTTTGCTATTGCAATTTCACAGTGCCACTTCATAATCCGTTGATTGATATCAAAGCGTTGGACAAAATTTACAGTTAACATCTTGTGGTGAAATGGTAGCAAAAATAAAAATATCTCACTAAATTTTAAACAAATATGGATATTTAATTTGGATACGATTATGACCATCCGAGATTTGAAACTCGAGTTAAAAATTCTTAATACATATACACCGTTCATGGAATTTTATTAATGTTTTAAAACAGCAGAAGTGTTTGAATGTATTCACTAATGAAACGCTGAAGGTGAACTGCTAAGGTTTCTCTAACATTCGTTTGTCCTTAGTGAATTTGGCTGGATATATAAAAACACAACACTTTATAAAACAAGACACTCCAAAAATATTCTTGAAAGTAACTCTTAAGAATCTAATTAAGTTTTTCTTAATTATTTAAGCACCTACTTCTTGAAAAGCAAGCAAAATGTTCTTAAAGCGTATAAGTTTAAGCGAACAAATTAAGTACGCAAACACAAAAAACCTATTAGCGTATTTACGCTGCTCCTCACACTATTTGAATTCGCTATTTTTAATAGACACGTAAAATCTTCAAGTGACTCTTTATTTTGGTTTGTAAAGACTAAAGACTCTGAAAACAAATATTTTAATAACGTTTTAAAGAGTCCAAATCCAATTCAAATTGATTGAATATTAAGCATTTAAGCTGACATAAACCAACAAAAATAATAAAGATATAGTTTTATATGTCTATGGTGCAAACATAAGTAAATGTTTCAGGCAGAATATGTTGAGAGCACTTCGGTTTGCCTACAACAAATAAATTGCTTTTGTCAATGAAAGTAACAAGTAAAGAGAAACCATTCTAGGCACTTCAATTAGTAAAACACTCAAATGTTACAAACAAATAGGTCACCCGTTGTAATTATTTAAGCATATTTAGCGAAGGCAATGGCAATGAAGAGAAACCAAGACAGTATCTACCGGAGCTTGTAATGTTCATACCACAAAACCCCATTGCTGTTTTAATAGCACTAAAAACGTTAATTTTGTTACAACCAATAGAGTTAAAAACATGGATACAGAAAACATTTTATTCTCAATGTTTGATTAGCTTGGAGAAGAGCATGTTAAATTTTAAAATCTACATTGTGCAATATCTGGTAAGCAGAAAATATTAGCATCGAGTTTACTTAATAAACATAAAATTAACAATAATTTTTTATACGGTTTAATACATTAGGTTTACACTTGGACAGGCCATAGACAGACCCGATGTGAGTAAAGGATAGACTCTTACTCTTAAGGTGTCGAGTTACGACTTTAGTACACATGTTAGAATGGTTTAAAGTTATGTGCCTTATATACTTTCTAATTATTGGTGGTGGCAATGTAGTCATTATCATAATCACACTGATAGCTAGATATCGCAAATTGATCAAAGATGCGTTTGAACACATTTGTTTTAGCATTGGACTGTTAACCAGAAATTTCGTAATCAGAAGAATCCGTTTTTAAAAAACCGGGTAACGAAATCAGATATTGAAAAATTGTCTGACTGCATCAGTCCATTCGCACACTATTGCGGTGAAAACTCTACACAATGTAGCTTTAGATTTATTCCCAGTTTCTCTCATGCAATGTAAGTTATCGCATGACAGTAAAATATTGATGGCCAGCGACACACAGTTTTGCTGTAAACGACTAAGCTAAGTTACTTGTAATTCAG
This sequence comes from Entomobrya proxima, assembly GCA_029691765.1. Classification (NCBI taxonomy): domain Eukaryota; kingdom Metazoa; phylum Arthropoda; class Collembola; order Entomobryomorpha; family Entomobryidae; genus Entomobrya; species Entomobrya proxima. The sequence continues at coordinate 66,304,155 of CM056168.1, forward strand.
ACGAATTGAATGTTAGATTGTTGGCCTTTTTAAATTTGAAAGTGAAATTCCTAGCTTCCAGAAAAATGAAAGATTGTTTAGTTGATTGTTTATTAAATGTGCAATGTGTTAATAATGTAGTTAAACATATATCCATATCCATCAAAAAAAAAATTATTGCTGATGGTGCGAATGAAATCACTATAAATAATATACTGGTTGGTTATTAAACATTGATCGTTGATGTCGGCAGACAGAGACAAAGTTTAAATGGATTGTATATAGGAAAAAATATTTGAAAATTTTTAATAAGGTTTTAAAACATTTGTATTTTAAAAATTAATTTTGATTTGCATTGAAAAAGTGAATGCTGCTCCGTCAAGTATAAAGCCAACAATAACTGCCGTCAATACTAATAGCAAAGAAATGCAGTAGGCATACCCATTGTAATTGTATGTGTACATGCGGTATTCAGGCAAAACGGATTTCCGATTCAAAATAATTATTAATTGCATCATCATGTGCACTGCCTGTATTCGTATGACATTACCACAGTAGGAATACTTTTCTGGATTTTGACATCATTTGCAGTTAAAGTTTTTATTTTGAAATATTCTATTTGCTAATTGTTATCACAGACTCAGATGTTCAAATATTTTGGAACGCATAATGCAGTGTTGTTACCCCGCTGTTTACTGCAAGTAGTCTTATTAAGTAGCGAGAGCTACTTATTAAGATGGCCTGCCCTGTCCGTCTCTCTGTTTGTCTGTCCGTGCGATATTTCCGCAACAGTTTAACCGATTTCAACAAAACTTGGCACAGACTTGTGCCACGTTAATACGTAGCTGTGCCCAAATTTTCAGGTCACTAGGTCAAAGGTGTCAAAGGTTATGAGGTCATAAGTTACTTCATTTATCTTACTACTATAGTGGTGATAGGATACTACGTTTAACGGTTTTATTATATTGCTGGCACAAAGCTATTACTTTAACTTTTTTGAAATTAACAGCGTCTTTAGTTGGTCGAAATTATTACGTTTAACGGTTTTTTATATTTCTCGTACCAAACTATTACATAAACTTTTAGAAACTACCATCGATTTTAATTGTTAGAAAATACTACGTTTAGCGGTTTTATGATATTGATGGCACAAAGCTATTACTTGAACTTTCTTGAAATTATCGACGTCTTTAATTGTTAAAAAATACTACGTTGAATGGTTTTATTTTATTTTTGGCACAAAACTATTACATCAACTTTTTAAAAATTACCGACACCTTTAATCGTTAAAAAATATTACGTTTAACGGTTTTATTTAATTGCTGGCACAAAACTTTTACTTGAACTTTTTTTTGAATATACCGACGTTTTAGTTGATACATATGAATATTACATTTTACGTTTAAAATATAAGGCTAGCATAAAAATTTTGGTTTGACATTTTAAAAAATTACCGACGTCTTTAGTTGCTGAATAAAAATATTACATATTACGTTTGAATCATATGTTTGGCACAAAACCATTGCCTTCGCTACTTTGCTACATGTCGGCATGTTGCCGGCTTTATTTCTACTGCAAGGACCCAACAGAATACGAATGAACCAAAACGTTCCAATGTAGAACTTCCGCATGAGTTCATTTAATGTATTCAAACGTCATGTTTGTAACAGGGGATAAAATGTACTATTCTAGTTCATCTGGTTAAATCGTGAGAATTTTGATGTGTCAAAAATATACGTTTTCTAATCGGTTTTTAGTGAAACTGTAATCGGTATTGATAAGTTAATAGTATAAGTTTGAATATTGGTCAATATTGCTGGCATACACTGACATAAAAATCGAAAGGAATAGAAAGGAATAACGATTTAATAATAAACCCTAAACTGCTTTTTAAAAATCGTTTTCAAAATATATAAAAAATATATACAAATTATGATTTGTAAAGTATGATCGCAAGCTGCAAATTTCTGATAGACAAAGTGTTATGTCTACGGGGTTTGGTATCAAATATTTTGAAACGGAAAATTGAAGAGAAGCATAATAGTATACATGTAACCAGGGAAATCAAAATCAAATTAGATTCAGGAGGCTTGTACATAGCAAATTAACCATAGCATGCATTCTGCGTTTTCTATTACGCAACATAAACCAGATGCTCCAAAGTTGCACTTAATGCACGTATGCGTATTGAAATCGATATTATCCTACAGTTCTAAATTTAATCTCTACATATAAATGCTCGTAAGCTTATGATGAAATTATCTCGTAACGGAAACTCAGTTTCGCCATTATTGCCATAAGTGCAACTTTTTAGTTTATAGTAACTCTAGTATAGTTTACAAGTCAGTCGACTCGTCGAAAATTTAAAATGACGACTCTACCAAGCAACGGGACAGGGGACCCTATGTAAGAAAGTCTTATAGAAACTAAGTATGCTGACAATGTACTAGACAGCAACTGTTTATATCTCTGTTGGTTTCAATGTATGTACGAAAACAATTGTTTTTTCACTTGGTAATATCTGTTTCAATGAAGTAGTTCGTAAAACTTGAAATGAAAGAGTAGACGTACTAATAAAGTTATATTTATAATAGCCAAGTTATGAGAATAATGGCGTCATGAGAGGTTTTTGATAATAGTAACAAAACAATACTTAATTAATTAATTTTATTTTCGGTTATATTTTATCACAATTTACATATCACATTTTATTTAAATTAATAAGCGCAAATATGCATAATGATAAAGTACCGCTTGCATTTATTTTTTATGCAAACTTAACCAAAGATTCAGTAATGTCAAATGTCAGTGAAACTCCAACAACTTACCGTTGGTACACATTACGCTTAAAACGGTCTGCCGTTTCAGAAACCTTTACTAATTAATTTTTATAAAAGAATTAAAAAATGCGGATTCCGAATGCAATTACATTGTCATAAATAAACCTGCAAAAACTTCTTACGGTTTCAAAAACCATGATGAATCCACGAATTATGAAATCGTAGACGCACTTTTTAATGCAAATTTCATGGATCAAATTTCTTTGCACTCATGTAGTGTAGACTATATTTTTAAAACCAAACTTTTGGCTTTTGTATGCTATTTATTGCAAGATATGACGTAACATTCTTAATTAATGGCTTAGAATATATTAACGGGTGATGTAGTGGCATTACTAAATCTCAGAAACAAGTAACTTTCTTCCTCCGAAAACCACTGGTGGTAAGCGATTTGAGAATTGTTAGCTTTGTACAATATACGTGTTTAAAATTTCTTTTAAAAGTTTAAAAGTTCGTTTTCATGTTTATAATAGCTGGAGATGACAGTAGATTAATTTTCAATACTATACTGAATGTTTGTTATCATAGCTGATTAAGAATGCTCCCGTATGAGAAAAAGTGGCATAGAAATGGAATGGCAAGTTGCATTGCTTACACTTTGTCGAATTCAATATTTTTTAAAGTCTTCTTTACAATATCTGTAATTCAATGAATGCAAGCGTATGACATTACCAACGTATAGTAGCTATCAAAACATATGCCAAAGACTTTTAAAAAATTGCGCAGTACACTTTGGATGCTAGTTTTTTGTGGGTATAAAAAGTGCGGTGCCTTCTAAGCTACTACAGATGGGCTTGGCGGATTCTCCCTATTTCTAATATACATGCGTGTTAAAGATCACTTGTATTAATAGATGCACAGCTTACAATTAGTAAAAAAATTTAAATTTGTATCAGTTTCCCAAAGCACCTTTAGATTAATTACATGGAAGATAAAATAGCTTTACATTTGCACGTCGGTTTTTAGCTTAAAATGCAGCATATTTTAATTAATAGAATAGTATCATACACCTAACAATATCTGCGTTTTGATTCGAAACTTCTTATGCGGACGCCGGACGGAAAAACGGGAATAGGCAGAGTTTGGTAACTTTTATTTTAAGTTACAGTTAAGTTACAAGTTAAGTTACAAGTTAAGTTACGTAACTCTAACTGTAACTTGTAACTTACAAAAAATGAAAGTAACTTGTAACTGTAACTTGTAACTGAAAAAATATGGAAGTAACTTACAAATGTAACTATAACTTGATTGATAAAAGAATGCTAAAATCTCTTTTCATTGTAAGGAAATTAAGCACCTTTTGAAATAAAATTGTGTTTTGCAGCTAGTTTTCATGTCAAAAAGTAGGTAAAACTGACGTATTCTATGCAAAAGACGTCTAATGGAAGTTACAAGCAAGTTTAAGTAACTTTAAAGATCAACTTAGTTACGTAACTTACGAAAGCCAAAGTAACTATAGTTGTAACTTGTAACTTTCGAAAATTTGAAAGTAACTTGTAATTGTAACTTGTAACTGAAAAAAATCTGAAAATAACTTGTAACTGTAACTTGTAACTAGAAAAAAATTCTGGAGTAACTAGTAACTGTAACTTGTAACCACAGAAAATCATAAAGTAACTGTAACTTAACTAGTTACTGAAAACTTTAAGTTACCAAACTCTGGGAATAGGATACAAAGAGGATTCTATTATATAGAAATGTGAATTTGATTTGCCATTTACCAAATATGCTCAACCTTCACAAATTCCAACGACACAGTTTGTTGATATATTTTATCATCATAAGTACAATTTATTGGGTTTGAAAGTTTCCACGGATTACAGCACATTTCTACAATGTAATTTGCATTAGTAAATATTACAAAATGAAAAGTTGAAGAAACAGTTTATAATTCAATTACATGTACTGACACAAAGATGTAATACCATATCGTGAACTAGTAATTGGATGTATGATAAATTGCGGTTTTTGAACTATTTCAAATTCGAATTTTTGGAAACATTTTTTGAAATTGCAAAGTGGTGAGCACAATTTAACAAAACTTATTACGTAAGAACTATTTACTTCATTAGATACAGATATACTGAAGATTACAACGATGAAAAACGGACAACAGTCCACATAAACATCAGAAACTAGTGTAGCCCTGGTTTCTTTTAATTACAACACAGCTTTTACCTTATTACTGTAAAGGTTCTTTTGAATTTTGCCTTATGTTCCTATAACCTGAAGCTTATACTGCAATACCTCATACCTGACAAAATCGGTTTACTATTCAGGGTGGTAATATTGTTTGAATAGTGTGAAACAATTCACAATGCCAAACGTAAGAAGTCAAAGCGATACTTCACTAACTCAGCAAGTTCTTTTCTATTCTTGCTTGATGCATATATTAATTTATATAACTCAGTATAATAATCGCCGTTTTTCCCTCTGAAATTGTGATGAGTATCGCAATTTCTAATTGACGATGCTAGTAGATATAGCAGAACTAAAGCTTCATTCGGTCTTTCAGTTGCTAGCTTTTTTAACAACAGATAAAGGTATGCATTATGCAGCAATTGATTGCGACAACATTTATTGTCAGGATTTTTGAGTGGTATAGAGTCTTTAAATTCAGAAAACATGCGCATCTTGCTCACTTCACTAATTGTAAGGTTTAATTGTTCCTGGTTGTTTCGAACAAACACATGAAATTCGCAACTGCACTTCCTTCCCTGGGAGTAGTTTGGTTCAAGACGTACAACTTCTCTGATAACTTCCAAGTTACAATGTATTTGGCAGGTATATATGGGACATTCTCCAAACGCATTTACTGCGTATATATCTGCTTGAGCTTCTAGAAAAGCAAGAGCTAGCTTGGCAGCATCTTGTCGAATTGGATGGTAACTCAAACAAACATGTAATGGCGTGTCGCCGTTTTCATTAGAAAGTCTAACATTCAGATTCAAAGCATTCCGTTGAATAAATTCTTTTCCTAAAGCAAAACAATGATAGATACCCTCAACGTCTCTACTGATCTTAAAATTTAAATGCGGGAACTTAGTTAACAAAAGTTCTGCTAAGGGAACACCACCTGATTCTAGAGCTTTGCGTAGTATGGAAACGTCACTTTCATTAAATAACGTGGGTTCCTTCTGTAACAAATTTTGCATCAGATCAACGGAGCCTGATTTGGCAGCGTAGTAGAAAATGGAATTTACTTTTTTGTCCTTCAAATAAATATTAGCTCCTTTTTTAAGTAATGTTTTCAAAAGGTCAATGCGACCATCCTCGGCTGCTTGCATTAAAGGCGTTGTGCCATATTCATTTGAGAGGTTTACATTAATGCCTGAACTGCATAAATACTCAATACTTTTTGAGCTACATGTTCGGTTGAATACTGCCCTCCAAAGGAATGGGTACTTGGCATCAACATTTTCATGAATTTGTTTTCTCTCATTTGCTTTATTTTTTAGTGCATACAATAAAAACAAAACCCAGTCTAAAAGTGAGTTGTCCTCCAGATTTCCGGAAAAGAGCAAGTTCATAACATGTTTCTTAAGTTTGTCTAGCCAATAATCGTCTGCGGATAATAGTTCAATGTTTATAAACTCTTTTGTGTTCAAATTTGGTCGCACTTCAAACAATGTCGGACGTGTACAAGTATAAGCTATTTCAATTACTGAAAGTACGTTTCGAATATAACCCGATGAGAACACTTCTCTTACACGTCCTTTCCCCACTAGGATTTGTTGTTTACAAAACTCAAACTTCATATTTTGGTATTGAAACATGAACAAGTTTTGAAATGGGAAGTGTGGTGCAACTTTTATATCAAACAAATTTTTAAACCATTCAATTTCTTCTTTGTTTTTATCTGGAATTTTATATAATGAAATTATGGAAAGTATAAAGTCCACGATTTCATCATTCATGTTTTTGCAATCGTTCATAACATTGCACTGTTGTGTCCCATTTTTCTCTTTTTCATAAAAACTACTTAACATTTGTGTAACGTATGAGGCCAAGCTAGCATCGAGAAAGTATGCAATGCTTGGATTCTTAAAATTCGGATATTCTTTCCCTTGTATTTTATCAATACGTAAGGTATCCTCCCAAGCAAATTCTACAAACTTAGGGTCCGTGGTAGGTATTTCATTTTGTAATTGTTTTGTGATTACTTGATGAATAAAAAAGCCTACTAGGTATTCCGCAAATGTTAAATGTAGAAATCGGATTGGGTCTAAGCTTTGAATCAGTCCGTATGGTAGAACAACACTTGCAAGCTTGTTTAAATCCTTAATATTTAGGTACATTTTTTGTTGGAACCAATCGGCACACTCAACTGAATACAATATTTTCAAAGCACAATATATGTGCCTGTGCAACATGCGGCCATAAAGATCTTTATATATAGCCAATTTTAAATGCGACTTTTGTAAATTCTCGCCTATTTTTCTATGATATATGAGAAATTTTTGGCAAAATACATTTTTGTAAAGCTGATATAATGTAGGACTGTTTTCGTCTATTGAAAAGTCGTTTTGAAGCGCTTTTTCTGCATAGAACTGGGATATCAAATAACAATGTAATGGAATTCCAGCAATGTCAATGGTTTCTTTAGAAAGTTTTATATTTGTGCATGTTTCAGCAAACGCTTGAAGTTTATCGTCAGGAACAACTTGACTTTTAGATGGGCTATTTTCCTGTATATATTGATGCATCTTCTCAAAAACAAAATCAATCTGTTGTTTTCTAGTAAATGGCATCATTGTTACGTGCACTGTTTGTGGTAATTTTTCAGTTTCATGGACCAAATGATCTCTTATGGAAATCCAAGTTCGAACTATTGGCATATGCTCTATAATGTATTTTACAGTTTTTATTAACAAAGCTCTGGAATCACTTGTAGTTTCATCGAGCCCATCAAACATAAGCTCAACTTTTACTTTTGCATCTGCTTGTGAGGATAGCAGTACTATTTTTGCTATTTGTTTTTTAAAACAAGAATCACATCCCAGTTCTACCAGTGTATTTACAATAGTGTTTACACATAATTCATCGTTGGCACGAATTTCCCGTAATTTTGCCACAAATTGTTCTATTTTAACTAATGCAACTATGCTGCTTTCATATTTAGCAAGCATATCGTATGCTATTTTGCTCATTGCTTCTGACTTTCCTGATCCAGGTACACCAGATAAAATAATTGCCCGAATATTTTCAGGAATAGCGTCAACGAGACTAGCTTCACTAAGTTTGGAATGTTTTGTATTTAAGCATTTATGAGAAATCTCATTCAAAACTGAATCATTTCCTTTGGATCCAATCCAAGTTAATGTTCCAGTCCAATTGTATTTGAAGCAATGAAAATTGTAAATTTGAAACCAGTTCTTTTCTCCTATAATTTCAAAAATGTTTGCCGACCATTCCATTAAATCTTCTATCAACACAATTCTATACCTCAGCACATCTGAACCCCATACTCTAAAATGATCTGTTTTCCCCTCATTAATGACTAAGGGTTCCTGGTTTTTGGGAAACCAGTTTTTGCTGCCTCATACTTAATCCCACAAATTACGAAAATATCGTTTTCTATCCGTATGTCCCTTGTAAGAGTATTCGGTTCTATAACAACTTTTTCCAAAAACTCTCGGTCTATATAAAAAGGAAGCAGCGACGGTTTCTCGTATTTATCAAAAATCTGAAAGGCTTCGCTCCTTAACAGTTTGTTTAGTTCTTCACCTTTGAGTTCTTTTACAAAACTTTTCAATTCCTGCTCCGATAAAATTTGTTCTATTGGTACTTTTAATTCGTGAAAACTTACATTTTGTGTCATTGCATAACTTTCCCCTTTGCATTGTTTTATGTCTTCCCAGTTTACTTCTACCTCTACTAAATCGCAGTTGTATTTCTTACTTACAGTATTTACAATATCAGACACATTTGGGACCCTTTCATCCACAATTATGATTCTTTTTTCTGTACAGTGTTCTAAAAGCTGGTCTACCCTGCATCCAGTTTTAGTGAATACAATGCAAGTATTTTCAAGAGACGCGTCACCTGTAAATCTGTACGTCAGATCCACATCCTGTATGTCGTTCCAGATAATTTTCATACTGCTTTTGCCAATGATAGCGGCTAATGCTGTGGTGTCACCATAGAGTTCCACGGATTTATTTGGTTTTCGAAATTCTAGGGTAAGGCTGCCACCAGAAATGTTGCCCTGATAGCGCCTTTCTAGGCCACCTAAAATGCAAAACAATGTTGCTTTAGTGATGTTTACAAGGTACGAAGTTAAACGTTTTGGTGGTCTTACCTGTCATCATGTTGTAATCTAAAGCGCATTTCAACTGGTCGAGAAAACTTTTTGAATCAAAAGAAAAATCATCTTTGTATTTTCCAAAATTTGCGTTTGTGCTAAAATTCCCTTTTTTTACTCCAACAAATGGGACAAGTTTGGGAAATGCATTGATAAGAATTTGTACAAATCCTTTTGAGTTTTCACCAGTACTATCTGCTGTCAGGAAGTCTAATGCCGACAGCCCATCTGGTGGTAAATCCAGTGTGTGCACAAGTTTATGTCGTGCATATATTAACAAATTTGAAAGCCGACAATTGTGGTTTTTGAGCAATCGGTCTCTTTGATCTTGTATAATCTGCTTTTGAATTTTTTTTCTTTTCCTGTCAATATTGGAAGTCGTAAATTTTTTTCCAGGAATGATGGTGTCTTTCCTTTAGCGTATGATGTGGTCATATAAGAAAACCGAGTTGTTTGGGGATCTACAAAATTAAATACTTAATTGACATCACACCGGTATATTTTCCTAAATGACAATTTGTAGAATGAGTTTATGCAAAAGATTTGTTACTTGAATTTGAAGTACTTGACCCCAGTGCAGGATCGTGGTCGTTCAATGCATCTTGCCAGTTATTTGTTTGTCCCAAAACCTGTTGCGTGATTGCTTCAAAATCAAAGCCTTGTACAAAGTTACTTGGGGACGGCACTATTACAATTTTTCCGTTGTTTTCTTCAAACAATTTTTCGGTTCTGTCTTGTGGTTTAATATGCTGGAATCTATCGCCAACAACACGCCAACACCCACTGATTTGTGATGGTTTCCAAAAATATGGATATGAAGGAAAGACTTCTAAAGGTAGAAGTGTTGGTACTGTATTTGACGTTGCACTTGCTGCAACATATATATAAAAGTTCGATTCTTTTTTATCCTGTTTTAGTATTAATATAGTCTTGTTTTTACTTTGTTTAGTAATAAAATAAAAACAAAATGTAATAAAAGCATTTTATTAAGGTGTAACATATAATAAAATTCTACTAAACAAAGGCTTGCTAGGATGTATTACTTTCTATGGCAATAAGTGAGGGTTTTTTCCAAACCAAGAACAGGTGTGAGATTTGTACAGGAATACAGTTAACTAGTGTCACTTGATTCTGACTGTGGTGTATGCGATCCACCACATAAAGTTATAGAGTTAATAAATCATGTTAATCTAGAGTCAAACGAGAAAACTTATGCATTGAGCTGTCGAATGAGAAGACCTTGAACTGCCTGTAAAATGGCATGTCTTTTATGACAAAATCTGGAGACCTCGTCTCCACTCCGCTCTTGATTGACATTTGTTGATACCAGATAATTTAATTTGATATACCAGCGAGCATTTTATTCAATATTTCTAAACCATATACCAGTAGCAGTAAGCTATATACTGCTTTTTATAATATTTGTGTATATATATGAAATATGGAAAACTCTCAGTTTGTAGAAGCTATGTAAAAGGTGGTGCAACGACTAAGGTACTTTTTGTGCTTTTACATATTTCGCCACTGATACTAATCTGTCCGGGTGACCAAAATCAAGGGATTCTTAAGCTCATCTACTTGTTATTTCTGCAGTGTTTTTGTATGAGGTTTTCCAGCCTAATGGTTAAGACGCTGAATTTTTGCATCGGAGGTCACGAGTTCAAATTCATGGCTATCAGGTAACTTTTTGCTATAACTATAATTATAACTATAATTGTGTCCATGTCTTGCATACCCACTTGTCTGTAAGCAAACAAATTAGCAGTTTTCCTGAAGAAGACCCTAGTTTCGTTCGAAAGCTCGAATAAAAATAAACCTTTTCCCTCCACAGTCGTCAAAAACCCTACATTAAGAAATACTGAAAAAATAACAAGTATATGAGCTTGGAAATCTTGTGTTCTTGGTCACCTGGACAGACTAGTATCACTGGCAAATTCCTCATTACTCAAATTTTGAACCACATACCTTACTTAATCTATTGAAACCACCGTGTCTAACTTGCTCCCTTAATATTGTAACACGCTATCTACGTTGGTCTCTTAAAATTAAAAAGCCTTAACTACACTTTTTGACTTTCGAGCTATTTTCGAAAAACTACAATTGATGATAGTTAAGTACAACTTTTAAAACGTTTCTGCGTAAAATTTACAAAAGTGCCCAAGAAACTACCAAGTTGCTTAAACAATACAGAAATTAAACTATAAGAATTTAAAAAACATTAGTTTATTCCATGCACGCAGTGCTTTTGTAGTGTATTTTCTAACCAACACTACTGCAAAATAGGATTTTGATATTTGCGGCTGCTCAGACTTGTATATCATTGAATATTAAGTTAAGCACACCAATAAATGCGCAAAACTCAATCAAGAATCTAATGAAAATAAAATCTTAAAACACTGTAAAAGTGTTGTTACGGTATTTCCATTCTTAGGGAGCAAAACAGATACGGTGGTTTCAATAGATCAGGGACAATATGTAGACATAGCTATATAGAAAGTGACTGTAGACTCACCTGGTTGTTTGGCCATTATCATGGATGTTATAACATCCCTGGTTAGTATTGTCCGAGTTACTGATTTTTCATCCGCACCAAATTATGCTGCGAGTGAGTACAAATGCACTAGAATATGTATCAAGTACAAAAATAATATTTAAAATGTAAGCATACTTTTAACTTGCATAGTATAGTTTGTAAATCGAAATGGTTTGTTCCTGAAAAGTTATCCATCAACATCACACGTATCTACGTACGCGTTTTCCAATTCGAGTAATAAGTTTTATCAAAGAAAACCTTTCCAGAGATTGGCTAGCGTTGTTAAAGAAAATAAACAAGGATGCATATCTAAGTCCGCAAATGATTTTTAACACAATAAACACAGAAACAATATTGTAGTGCATACGTCACAAAACCTTAGTCAGTTTTCTAAATGTTTTCATGATTACTGAACAGATGCATATTTTACTTTGAAGATGAAACTGCGCAGAGTTTCCAACTGTTGTTTAGTTTACATTCATGTATCTATCGTAAACTTTATCTCTTGAATTCTGGACACGAATCTCATGACTCAAAGCACTGTTGCGTTGCATAAATGATGTGTACCTCTGTAGATCAATGCTCACAAACGGTAAACGTCAAACAAAATATGTCGGCATATAATTTTCTCTACACATTCTTTGATATGGAAAGGGTTTTCAACAAACACAAAGACAATAATAGATAAACAAGTATGTTATGCAGCTAATACCGTGAAACAAACGATTCAAAAGATTATTTTTATTTCTATTTGCCTAAACGGATCCCGAACATTCGCTTGCCTCAATTCGAGTAGTCCATAAATTGCCTAACTACTAAAAAATATGTAACTAATTTTTATACTATTCTCTATTTGGTTGCTTGGTTTCTGTTCATGCGCAGCATACTTTTCCTGAGCCCAAAATCTATAGAATACATTAGTATTCATCTTTTTTACTTACACGGTTAGGATGTTGATTTTGTTACAAGTAAAACGATGCCAAAATGCTTTATTATGCTTATTAACACGATTTATTTCATTGATTACATAAATGTTAAGCGTTGTGTTATCTAAAAATACAATGGTTATGATAACGTACTAGATTGGAACAAGAATGTGTTATAATCACGAAGTGGAAGAAAATAATAGTCCCTTTGTTGAAAGCGGCGGACAAGGTTTTTTGTAATTTTGGTAATATTTTTAAAAAGAAAGTACATTTAGTTTAGAAAGTGAGTAAGTTGAAATGTACGTTTACTGAGTATGACATCAATTCCAAAAAAGTAAACAGTAAGATTGAAACGCAACTGCGCAGTAATCCATTCGTTGATCAGAAAATATTGTAATCATTATCTCTAAGCTTTTGCACACGGCCCCGTGTACATACAAGACAAAATAAACTGGACATTTGTTGTTATGTAAACGCGTCTTGGCCTGGCTATAAATCTGTATCTAATCATCCTTAACCTACTTCAAATATGAATTAGTATAACGTACCATTTTTTATAATTTTTACAAGCAGCACACTTTTCAACAACGGAATTATATTATTTCGGTATTTGCTTCATACAAGGAAATGCAAACAGCAAATTGCGTATTTATAAAGACCGATGGATTAAGATGTAAGCAATGGTAAAAATTTATGTGAAAGAATGTACGGTTGATTGTGGTAAAGCTTCATTATTTGTCTTGCGCTCAAGAATACATGAATGGATATCCGTTAATTGATTTCACCTAGGTAAACGCGTTTAGTATATACACAAAGTTTTTGAAAAGAATGATTAAAACTGCTGTATATACAGACCAGAACCAGAACGGAAAACGCCTACAAATGAAGATATAAGAAGATATAATATATTATGTGAAATATATCGTTTTAAATAAAAGTAAATGTATTTATCTGTTTGGGCTTTGCAAATGATGATTGAGATTAAGAAATGCCTTAAAAGTGAGGAATAAACCTTGCAAACACTTTTTAATTGTTTTTTAAATATTTTTTGAATAGTTTTAACATGGAATAAGTTATTAGAATGGTCAATTCCTAGGCAGTGTTCCATATACTTTTCCCAGTACATGTAATACTTTCATGTAGACATTTTTGATTCATCCTCTAAAAAAATTACATCTCCATAGGTTTGGTGTTTTTTCCACCATAATTTGTAAACTCTACCCAGCATAACATATATATTGGACATCAAGTGTTAAAAATCAGTAATGGCGCTACTATTGATTTTGTTAATAGATTATACATTACTCCTAACTGAAATAATTTAGCAGAGGTAAACCCTATTTATCGAGTCTTCTTATAATTTGTGCTATTGTACGGAAGCATTACAACTTTTTGACATGATGAGTTGCATGCAAAAAATATATCTTGCTATCAAATACAAACGCTGCCAAAAACTGCCAATGTTGACAAAACCCGGATTGCATATTATCATAAAGTAGTCCACTAAACTTTGAGAATGCCTGACAAATACGATTATTTGTTTATTTACTTGATTTTTTCACTAATTCTGTACAACGACAATGTACACGATTGCCATAACGAACGGTTTTATATGTCTCTTTAAGGTACTTCCGCAAAAATGTTTGAGTACTGACACATAAATAAATTACTATTTGCTCAACTTTGCTAACATGTATACAACGTTTACTTGTCGTTTACTTGTTCCAGCACAGCTTCAAATAATACAATTATAGGCCAACAGAGATGCTAATTTGGTTTTGATGTGCTCCTCTCGCCAGCCCTGCCTTATACCATAAAATGTGAGACTGATTTTTTCACCTTGCGTCAATTAATAGATCTAGAATTGTTAATTATGTACTACACCACCGCCACAATCACATTTTACGTTTTGGTTTTAGTACTGGGAAATTAACCGCTTGATATCTATAGCTTTACCACAACACTTTCAACGGCAAAGTGTTATTCTACATGTTTCGTTTGTAAAACCTTTGTTTCAAAAACATGTTGCTAAAATCAATAATTAAACGAATTACCAATCAAATTGATACAATTGGAAAACGACTACGTTATATTTACATTTAGCGTTTAGCATTAGCAGACCCCAACATGTATTTATTTATCGCATTGGCTTGCATCTAGACACACTTTCTAACTTACATTTGTAGGTAAGGAAACATAAGTTTTCAAATTACGACCATAAACGGTCAAATATGTATGCTGTGTGCTGAAAAGAGAAAATATTCTGATCTCCATTGATGGATTAATAGATTTGTGAAGTTTCACTTTGATATTTAAACGATATAGTTAAAACAAGTTACTGCATGCCCTATCTTTCATAACAATTTGTTTGCCTAATGAAAACGTATGATTTGGCTACGCTAAAGTACAAAAATATCTCTTATTTTTTAGAAATCTTACGTGTATTAAAATGAATTTTAATTTGCTTACCTTTTGTATAGTAAATTCTCTTAAGCTTCTAGAAGCACAAGTTAACTTGTACTAATTGTTAGAACAAAGTAGCAAAGGAATATAAATTAAAAGCTTTAGACAACTTAGGTAAAAAGAGACGGATGGAGGTTCTGCACTTCGACAATGTTGGAACAGAATTGCGCAGAAAGCCAATAAGTCGGGAGCTTATATTTCGTTATCGTAAATTTTATCATTAAATTTTGTACACGGATCTCCTGATATCAAGCAGTTTTTGATGACCTAGCACTGTATTCTCCCTCCTTTTCATACTTCTACCTGCATGTCACTGCGCACATATATTCCAATTCAAAAAGAGGATATTCTATCTCAGAAAAACAGTATGATCTCAATTCCATTTACGTAAACAGTGTGATTGACAAGCAGATAAGCAGAAATCTAACCGTTGATAAAACATTTTGTATATCAATCCAATATTATAACACTATCTCGGAATTTTTTGCACACGTCACCGTATGAGTCTAAACAATACTGGCCATTCTTTCTTCCACAAACATTGTAAATTACGTCACTTGTAAATGCACCTTGTTCTGAATAAAAATCTAATCTTCCTCAACCTACTCCAAATAAGTTCTGCTCATCGCCCCAATATTTTGCAGCTATTAAAGTAGCACATCTTTCAACGACAACACAGATATCTTAATGTGCTTAGGCTTTACTGAAATTAAGCATTTACATGGTTTATATATGCATAAGTTGAGTTGGTTTTTGTATTTGCTTCATATAAATATGTTTATCAGAATCAACAAATCCCAGATCCCACATATGGTAAATATTACTATTGAAAGCGGGAGGATGAGTAAACAATTTTGGAAATAATATGCAAAAAAAGATCAAACTGCTAAAAAAGTGGTTTAGAGCAACACCCTTGTTTGAATTTTAAGTGGGACGGCTGCCGTCCGACGGCATGTTGTGGGGACAGCAAAGTTGGGATTAAATCTTTGCGACGACGAGATAAAAAACACTGCTTCATTGGTTTTGCTTACATAAAAAACAAACTAAACAATCCATGTGGTAAATATAAAGAATTACTGAAAAAAAAGTTTAAAAAAAAGTGAAGACGACTTTGGTTGGAATTTTAAATTACTAAATACAATAAATGCTCCTTCTGGACAATAAATTACTAAATTACTGCTGACATTAAATAAATATAAAGTTGTACGCTTCGCTACGCACTACGCAAAGGCACTACGCTATCCTTGCTACATGAAACTCAAAACCGAACAGTTTAGGAAAGATTTTTAAAAGTTAATATCAAATATCATAGGTCACAAAAATTGCCACTATATTAGTTTTCGGCTGGCAAATAGAGTTTAACACAAATTTTGAGATAATTTAACCAACTCAAATGCGTGTATGCACTTACACGAAATCGAATATAAATTTTTGTCTTAAATTTCTAGTCGTTTTATACCAAACATATTACACATCATCCTGTCGCAACTCGACATATACTTGCTTTGGTTTTGTTGGATGAACTTCTACAATTTCCTGCAACATCAACCACTAATTAGCTACAGTAATGAGTAATTCAATACAAGGTAGACAAGACATTAGAAAACAAATCCTCTCAATACCCTTTAGGACTTTTCAGTAAACCGCTACCTCTGATATTTCTTTAGTACATTTTACTTATACAAGTTTAGACTGTGTACTAGATAATCGATATTAGATGGTGACTACATTGTCCCTACCAACAAATTGTTAACTTTAGAGACAATTAAAATGTCCAGCAAGTTTTTGTGGACGCATTTATATTTTTGTAGTAATGCAGTTTGTAACACCATCAAACAATTACTATGAAAAGTTTACTATAAGATATCTACTGACAGAGGTCTTTAACCTAATTATCGCTACGCAAGCAGCTTTAGTTCGTATAGCATACATTCAACCAAAGTCTTGCCAAGAAATTTAACTTTTCGAATTTCGGCACCAACGTTTGTCACGTGAAGTAATAAATTTAATAGTTAAATTTATTTAACTGATCATTGTGACCTTTTACTCTATAATATTTATAGTGGGAGCATTTTATTGCAGTACCAATTTAGTATATTTATGAGAAATAGAATAGTTGACCTGAAAATTCAAATTGATGCAGCAAATTTTATGTATGTATGTATTTAAAATTTGCAAAAACTAATTTACCTGGTAACAGATACATTACACTCCAATAAAAATGTTATATATACTTCATTTTTCTCCGTATCCGACATCTTTACCAAAATAATTTGGAATCAGTATACTAATGATGTTAACCACATTGTTAGCACCATCAAATTATATCCGCATAATCAGAATGATTTTCCAAATTTTTTACAATAGTACTTTGCTTAGTCATACTGGTTAGTTTTTCCTATGAAACTTATGGCTTGACTGCAACTTTGTTAACAAATTTTGATTCAAAAATGTTTCTTCCGTTTCACTCCTCCTTACTGTTTAAGACTGGTATTTTGGTTCCAGTTAGCAACCTACATGTAAAATAAACTGCACACTTCTTACAATTAGGTTCACTGGTGGTAATTCAGATTCTACTTTTTTTTCTCAAAAGTTTATACGATAAGACAAGTTTCTTGGTTTGTATCTATTTTTAAGCAAAACTCAAAAAGACAGTTAGCGTATCCATGCTTCATGAAACTCAAAACTGAACATTTTTTTTCGAAAGATTTCCTCTAACAAATACAACAATACTGTGTAAACTGCTTCTACATGGGTCTATAGTTAGTAAATTATTTGGAAAGAAAGTTTGATTAGAAAGCACATATCTGAATTCCTATTTGAGTTCTAAACGTCCAATTTCAAATTCTTTTAAACCAAAACTTTTACTACTCTACGTTATGCAATTCATCAAATATAATATGGTTTAGCTGGTTATTAATGACACTTTCTACATGGTCCAACGACAAAATCAGTAGTAAGCAGCAGAAATCAGTTATTCGTTTTAAAGTATTTGGAGCTTGCAAACATGAGTTATTACAATACTTCAACTGAAGTTTCAAGAAAACTTTACTTCTTATATTTCCTTTCATTTTCCTTATCTCAGTTGATGAAAGTATGGGACATTCTTCTGTGCATTTAACTTTTTGTATATAATTGACTCTGACTACACTGTCACTGCCAACAAATTGTAAAAAAGGGAGACGGTTGAGTTGCAAAACAACGGTTTTAGAAGCATTTGTTCTAGACCTGCAGTTTTTTAGGACAATATATTTTACTCTAAATTCTCACCTAGACTATTTCAACACTCCGTTCTCTTGTATCATTTAAAAAAGGCCAAATGGGATTCTGCTTGTAGCTAATGTTGTTTTGTGTATCTAAGTTGTCTATGGATTGCCATGTTTTTCAAAAAGTAGCCTACATGACTTGCATGAAATAGAAATTGTTTTTGAATTGTTTTTTAATTGTGAGTTACTTATCTACTGTTATCAAAACTGTGGTGCAAGTGGATACTCCTTTTCCACGGTTTGTGTGGTTTAGGGAATATCTTATTGTAGAAAGTCAGCAAAATCCAAAAGTTCAAATATTTTACTAACGTTTAACGGACTATGAGTTCGTTCCTTAGGAACCTGAGAATTTATGTTAAACATGTTAACACCAATCTCGGAAATTTTAATAGTTCTCATTCAGCCCGTTTAAAGATATTCATCAAATGAACATTATTGATAAACTACCAAGGCTTTTCTGACATTGGTTTGGCTTTGGTTAATTTCTCTGGAATAACGATTATGTACAAACACTCTAACAATATGACAAGTCAGTTTTAAGTGTTTCATTAGGCTTTTATTAAATATTTAGCACTCTACTACTTGAGTGTTAACAAAACTATTCTTAAAACTTACTGGATTGAGTTACTGTTTGTGCTAACATACAACAAAACAAAAACTACATGTTTACGTAATAAGTTTCAAAAAAATAAAATTGAAGTGTCAGCGTTATCAAGAAATTAATTTGATTTACTTAGGTGGCTTTGTATTTGTTGTAAAGTACGTTTACATATAATATAACCGTTGAATAGAATCCTTGTCGATTGCTTGACTTGAGTGTGTGTTTTTGTAAATGAAAATTAAACTGACAAATTACACAAATCATTAAAGCCAGAAAATCTTGAAATAACATTCTACCTTAGAAATTTTTGATAAGTTCGAAAAACAATTTAAACTGAGTGAGTGTTAAGCACTTAGGCTGGCATAAAGCAATAAAAACAACACTTTGCTTAATATGGTTATGAGCACAGTCTTGTATCTCAAACTTAATTAAATAAATGTTTGAACGGCATTTGCTAAGATTACTTCAGTTTCCTTACAAGAAATTAAATTTTTTGGCAATGAAAGTACCAAGCAAGCAGGTCATTCTAGGCACTTTAATTAGTAAAATACATGAGTGTTACAAACAAGTATCTCTTGTATTTTATACTCCAAGAAAATTTAACGAACGGGCAACCAATATAAAAACCTAGGCAGTTTACCGCTGGTGCTTGATTAGTGTATACTTTAAAAACCCTCTGCTGTTTTATAGCATCTCACGAGTTAATTTTTAAAAAAATTCAATGGAGTTTAAAATATGGATTCGGAAAACCATTCATACATGATGTTTGGTAAGCTTGGGAATGAGTGCCAATCAAAATGTGGAATTTCAAAACCTACATTGTTCAATATTTGGTAAACAGAAAATACAAACATTAAGTTTATTGTGTAAGCATAAACCTAACTGTAAATTTCTTATACGTTTCTCACCTGGACAAATCATAAGCGCTCCACCCAATGTATGTCAAGGATAAACTCTTACCCCTACGCAGATAAAGTTACAGCTTTAGTACATATGTTAGAATTGCTTTCATTTAAGCGCGTCTTTAATTTTCCATTTGCTGGTGGTGGCAAGGTAGTCATTATCATAAATACACTGATTGATATCTCAAATTAATCAAAGATGCGTTTGAAAATATTTGTTTGTGCGTTGGGTTTTTGGACAGCTATGTAGAATTCACAATTAGTTAGAACCATTTCTACATGCTTCTATATATTTGTAGAACCATTTGTAGGAGTATGACATTATCGTAGCCATTCAAAACTAAGGTATCGTAATTAAAAGATTTCGGTCTTAACAATTCAGGTAATAATAGGAGATATTGTTTAAACGTCTTACGGCATCCGCGCACTATTGGAAGAGAAAATCTAGACAATGTAGCTTTAGATTATTCCCAGTATTAAACCGTTTCTACAGGTATTGATTATAGAATTAATTTATACGCTATCAGATCATCCCCTGATCGCAAAACTAACACATCTGAATCTTGGTAGGACATGTCGTGATATACATCTACTTTTGCGCTGCATTGTTTAAAGTGAATTCGTAAAATTCAAAGTATTTAGTCAGGTTTCTAAAAGTTTCTATAATTCATTGTAAGTTATTGCATGACACTAAAACGTTTACGGTGAGTAAAACGCAGTTTTTCTTGTACACGACTATAGCTTAGATACTTGTAATTCTGACAAGCTCAGTAGTTTTAGATTGTTGGCCATTTCAAATGTGAAAATGAATTTCCTAGAATCTAGAAAATAGAAGATTGTTTAGTTGACTACTGATTAAATGTTTAATGTGTTAATAATGTAGTTTGCCATATATTTATGTTCATAAACAAATCTTCAATTGCTAGTGGTGCAAATGTAATCACTATCAGTCACTATAGTTCAAAGATAACAACTGCCGTCAAGACTGATAGCAGGAAAGTAATTGTATACGCATACCCATTGTAATTGTATATGTATATGCAATAAAAATGTGAAAAGAGATTGTCAGTAAACAAGATGTTTTTAATGCATTGTTAGTCGAAGAACGATGGTTGAAAAATATTTTTATTTATTTAAGAACAGACATTGTACAAAATTTGCAAAGGTATTAGTAATATAATATATTATTATTATGTCCACATAAGATTTAAGCACTACATTAATTTAGTTTTCAGCATACTGTTGATATGTTTCTCTTTTATTTCAGAATATACGTAACCGTACTCAAAAAATTTTCGCGTATCGCTAGACTCATTCATCAAATCATAGAGCGCATCATAGGATATCTCGTACTTTGATTGCAATACTATCTTTTTTATTGCCATGTATTTAATATCGTAAGGTCTAACGTCACTAGAACATTCCAATACTTCTTTCTCAAAAATCCCAAGTTTGCAATTTACATTTTCAATCTTTCGAACGTGGAGATGAAGACTGCAAGTACATTTATTACATCTAGAAAAATTATGCTCTGCCAGAACAATTTCCTTCATCATCCAAATGTTTGGTGCATTATCTGTTAAAATTGAGTATATTACCTACACACATACCATCTTTCCCTAAAGTATAAATATTTGCTCCAGCTCCTATCAGTTCCAGGACAACCTTTACATCAAATTTGTAACTGTCTGAATTGTAGCCGCGGATTTCGAAAACATACGTAACTGCGTGATACAATGCCGTTTGTCCGCGCACATCTTGCTGGTCAAGACTTATATTGACCCTGCTGGAAACAATTTCGGCTACCAAATATCTAACCAAATTCAAATTGTTATATTTCGACGCTATGTGTAGTACATTTTCTCCACATCTATTTTTCATAGCAATGTCTACATTATTTCGCACCATACAATTCATTATATCAACCGCGCAGTCGGAGCTTCCATAACGACCAACGTAAGCAACAGCAGTATCTCCATTTTCATCTTGTAATCTTGCATCTGCTCCAAGTTCTAAGAGCACCTTAACAATATCAGGGCAATTGTTTTTCACTGCCAGCATCAAGCATGTTTCGCCCTTTTTATTTGCTATGTTTACTTTACCACCTATATTTTTCAACTTATTTATCAATTCAACAGTACAGTTTTCGTTTTTCGAAGCTAACAAAAGCAAAGTGCTTACAATGCCGTTCCTTTCATTTATAAAATCTTTACAATAGTCCAATTCATCAATAAAGAAAATCTGTCTTTACTTCGACATGATGAAAGTTTCACTTCTTGCATTTCTAGAACTTGGGTGACAACCGAACTCGACAAGACTCTTCCATATTTCTTGACTATTTTTAGATATGATTGCACATTCTCCAGTTGAATTCATAGCATTCACTGTTAAGTCGCTAAGTAGCGACTGTTTGCAGTTGGGGTTGACGTTTGGGATCAGCTCAGTCAAAAAAAAGTTTACCCAGTCTACCATTAGCGTTTGATTTAAATCACCTTTGGAAATTAAAACTTTTAAAGCCCAGTATACCTGGTGATATACATCCTGAATTGGATTTGATACTGACGATAAACCTTCGGCTTTTGAGGCTTTCTCCACAATAGATTTTAAAACTTCTTTTGTTTCTGCAGTAGGCTGAACAATGAACAGGTTATTATAGTCCACAAAAGTTTGGGCAACACACTTAAAAATGTTGTTTGCAATCATATTAGGAAAATACGCAACACGGCCAGCTGTTTTGTTGTTCAAGTAAAAACCGAAGTTCCAAAGAAATCCTTCATCCTCATCTTCAGCCGCAATGCAAAGCAAATGCTGAAAAAAATTTATGCCAGAGATTTTTATCTGAAAGAATTTTTTTAACTTTTTGTACTCGTTTTTGGTACTTGATGTAAGTCCAAAATATTGAGGCTGAATATATTTATATAGCAAGAATGACATTGCAAGAGTAATCCTTTCATTTGTCAGTTTACCTTGTACATTTGCTAACATGGAATGATTACTTTTGTTCGGATATACTTCCGTTTGACTAATAGAATCTGCCAAACAAGATTCAAGAAAATGCGCAACGTTTGGGTACTTAAAATCTATTACTTTTCTTGCATGCCACGCGTTAAAGCTCAATACCTCATCCCTCAATAGTCGTCGAAAACCAATTCCCTGCCTTCGAATTCTGGAGTCAAAGTTTTCTGTCAAAACCAGATAGCAAAACAAAGCCACTATAAACTCAGCAAACGTTCTGTGAACAAATCGCAGTGGTTCTAAACATTCTACTAATCCGTAGCTGAGAATATCACTGGTAAATGTTTCAGATTTTGAAATTTCAAGATGAAGCGATTTATTAATCCAATATGCTACCTCTTCACAAATAATTATTTTCAAGGCAAAATATATGTGTTTATGTAACATTCGTATATAATTGTCCTTATAAAACTGATCTTCTAAATCTTCCTCTCTGGTATTGCATCTCTTTTTTCTTAGATAAATCAGAAACTTATGATAAATTAATTCATTGTACAACTGAACTACTGTAGTACTGGAATTTTCATCCAGTGTTAGATTATTAGCTAGTACACGTTCTGCGTATACTTGGGAAATTATGTAACACTGTAGTGGAATACCAGCAATATTCACATCATTTTGAAAAAGTTTTACGCTTGCGCACTTTTCCGAAAAGGTTTTCATATCTCCCACATTTGGTTTTTTGTCAGTGGGCTCAGCGTTAGTCTCTATGTAATTCCACAGCTCCTTTTCTATGTAATCAATTTTATCTTGTTTTGAAAATGGCATGATTTTTATATGCACATCATTTGTAAAATTCTGCACGTCTTGATGTACATGGTCCCTCATGGCCACCCAAATCCTAACTGTGGGAATTTGCTCATTGATCAATTTCATAGCATTTATTAGAAGGGCTCTGGACTCTGGTTTTGCTTCATCTAGCCCATCAAACATAATATCCATTTTCAATTTACCAAACGATTCTTCATTTAACCACACTTTTGCTATTTGTTTTTTAAAGGTTGACGAACATAGTAATTCCGTCAGAGTATTAATGATTCGATCTCTGTCAAGTACTAATGCACTTATTTTTGATTTCTTTCCTAACTCCCTCAAAAACGTGTCAATATCTAATATTTTACACACAATATTATGGTTTTTGTCAGTCAATAAATAAGCCAAACTTATCATCAAAAGAGTTTTTCCCATGCCAGGCTGATCCGCTATCATTACTGCTCTAGCCTTATTAGGTACTTCTGCTAGCACATTGTCTTCCGGAAAGGGTTCGTTCTTTGCTTTTAGATTTCCGGTGAGTTTCTTACCTATTGATGTTATCAGATTTAACCTGTTCTTTCCAATATATTTAAGACAGTGAACATTATAGTTTTCCCACCATTCCTGCTGCCTAATTGCATCAAAAATTTCCCTGCCGGAGTCCATTCCCTCTTCGATTACAAATACTCTTGTGTTTTTGGAAACATTTTTGGGAAACTTATATTTCAAAATCTCTCCTTGTTGCTGCTTTTCAACTTGTCTGCATTGCTGTGTCGTATTCTGAAACCAATTACTCACTTCATTATGGCTTGCTCCAAAAACTATAAAAATACTATTTTCTGCCTCCACGCATTCTGTAATAAGCGTGGCTGTTTCTGATAACGTACGTGGTAAATATATTGGAGGCTTATTTGGAATTTCACATTTATCAAAAATCTGAGGAGATGCGCTCCTAAGCAGTTTGTTCAGTTCTTCACCTTTTAGTTCCTTCACAAAACTTTCCAATTTCCGATTAGTTAAAATTTGTTCTATAGGGACTTCTAATTTGTTAAAACTAACATTTCGTGTCAATGCATGATTTTCTCCTTTGCAATCATTTATGTCCTTCCAGTTTACTTTTACCTCTACTAATTTGCAGTTGTATTTCTTACATACGGTACTTACAATATCAGAAACATTTGTGATTGTTTCATCCACAATTATGATATTTTTACCTGTGCAGTGTTCTAAAAGCTGGTCTACCTTGCATCCAGTTCTACTGAATATAATACAAGTATTTTCTAGTGACGTGTCACCTGAAAATGTGTACGTCAGCACATCCTCTCTGTCGTTCCAGATGATTTTCATACTGTTTTTGCCAATGATAGCGGCCAGTCCTGTTGTGTCACCATAAAATTCCAAGGATTGATTTGGTTTTCGAAACTCCAGGGTGAGGCTGCCAGCAGGAAATTTGCTCTGATAGCGCGTTTCTAGGCTACCTAATATGCAAAACAATATTGGTTTAGCGATGTTAACAAGGCACAAGATGAAACGCTTTGGTAGTCTTACCTATCATCATGTTATAATCTAAAGCACATTTCAACTGCTCGAGAAAACATTTTGTATCAAAAGAAAAATCATCTTTGTAACTGTTAAAATTTTCTTTGAAGCTCCCTTTCTCAATTCCAACAAATGGCACAAGTCTGGGAAGAGCGCTGATAAGAATTTGTACAAACTCTTGTGAATTTTCACAAGCATCCTTTGATTTTAAATTGCCTAAAGCCTGTTGCCCATCTGGTGGTAAATCCACTGTATGTACAAGTTTCTGTCGTATATTTATTAACAGATTTGAAAGCCGATTATTGTAGTTTTTTATCCATCGTTTTGCTTCATTCTCAAGTGGCTCATCTGTTGGTTGCTTATTTTGACGTCGTTGTTGTGTAATTTTGTTATGAATTCGAGTATCCAGGTATGATGGATTCTTCCCTTTACTGTATGCTGTCGTCATATATGAATAATAAGTTTTTCTGGTATCTAAAATATTGAAAACGTTAACTGACAGCACAGCTTAATATTTTCTTAAATGAAATTGTAATTTTATCTTTAGAAGGAATTTATGCATAAGTTGTATTACCTGAGATTGAAGTATTTTGCCCCATGGAAGGATCGTGTTTGTTCAATGCATCTTTCCAGTTATTTGTATGTCCCAAAATTCCGTGACTGATTGCTTTGATATCAAAATCTTGTGCAAAATTACTTGAGGACGAGGACGGCACAAAATTAATTTCTTCGTTGTTTTCTTCAAACAAAATCTTGGTTCTATTTTCCAGTGTAATGCTCTGGTATTCATCGCCAGCGGCACGGCAACATTTACTGATTTCTGATGGTTTCCAAAAATATGGATATGCAGAAAATACTTCCAATGGTGGCGCTCGTGCTTTCTTTGACGTTGCATTTACTGCAATATTAAAAAGATTTTTCTTATCCAGTTTTAATATATTATATATTTTTTAAACTTTGTTTAGCGGACTGTTATTAAAAGCTTTTCATCCAAGTGTAACAAGTAATAATATTTTGCAAAGCATAGACTTGCTAAGATGCATTACATTCTATGGCAAAACGAGAGGGTTTTTTTTTTCTAAACCAAGAAAAGCTGTAAGAATTGTACAGGAACTAAATTAACTAGTATCAGTTGATACTGAAAAAATATGAAGAGCATTGCTGATTTGGAGATGCTTTGCCTAGTATACAAAGTAAAGTAAACTAACGACGTACACGCGCACACTGCATCGTAATAAGCTCCTCCTCTAACGCACTGAGCAATTTAATCAGAAATTATAATCCAGTAGCAAGTGGTTTTAAACCATTAATTAGTTAAAATTATGTTTTATTACAATACGCAAAACTGATATACAACAAACAAGAAATTGAAAAAAGCGGTGTAAAAAGCGTCGTAGCAACAATTGTACTGATATATATTTTAAACTTTGTGACATAAATTCAGAAGCACAAAAATATAGACTAAGCTGTATATAAGCTAAGCAAGGCAGCTTGGTACGTACTTAACAGTTCTCGTCAGATCACTAAGTTAAGCAACGGCCTTTGCAGAAGCTGTTGGATGGGTGACCGCTCACCAGCAGTGGAGAGCTGTCTTTGCTAATCCTACTCGGCTCGGTGTGTGTCGCTTGCGACCAGTACGGAGTAGGTATCCTGTAGTTCCCTTCTACAGGATCCTTCCTTAATTGGAAGAAGGCATTCTGGTGCTTCTGTCTCGCCTCTTTGAAGACATGGGCACCAAAGTCTAGCTGATGAAAACAGCACTGTGAGACTTCGGTTTCACCAGCTATTCAGCACAAGACTATAAACGTTTGCATTTAATTTAATTTTAATTTATAAAAATGTGGTGACTCACATGCTTCTTCGGCCATTGTTACGAATTATTTAAAATCCTTGGGTACAACTGGCTGAGTTACAGATTTTCTTCCATACCATATTAACTTGCAATCTAGCAGTAAAAATACACAAATAACTATTAAATACATAGCAAACTAATACGCCATACTGAAAATACCAACACACTTTCAGCTGAAATAGTATAGTTTGTAAATTGTAATGTTTTATTACTTATAAGTTAGTCATGGATATATCAAACTTGTCTATATAAGGCGATTATTAACTTTGATCAAAAAAACATTTCCAGTGATTGGCTAGCGTTATACCAGAAAACAAACATGGAAAATCTATATCTGAAAATATGTTCAAATACACGTTAACAAAACATTAAATTAATGCGTGGTTCTCAAAACTTATCACAAATGCACAAATTTATATTTGCTGTTGAACACTCAATCGGCTAGTGTAAAAATGAATCACGTACACGTACGATTATATTAGATGTTTACTTTTCCATGTTGCTTCACATTTTATAGCAGAAACGGGTCATGTTAGGTTTACTTGGAAAGCCAGCAACACAACTTTTTACAATTTTTTCTTTGTTCAGGATCACGTTTTATTCAACTGAAAGCAAAAGGTAGAAAACATTTCCTCGTTTCGTGCATATACTTAAATACATACGTAAATGTTTCTGCTAAAGAAAATAATTTGTGTATATGATTTTAGAAAATTTTTAATAGCAAAGAATTTTTCAGTTCTTTTGTGAATCCTTTAAAAATACTGCCAATAACATGTACACCCGTTAAAGATTTAATAGTGAAATAAGCAACCGTTACGCTATAACGAGTGCACGTTGAAATTGCATTTCAAAAACTAAATCACAAAATTATGTCATTTCAATCGTTTCTTGTCAATATACATAGTTACTGATAGCGATTTAATATGACAAGTTGTGCAAAAGATCTTCTCCCGCACGCAGAAACAAGAAACATATGCTGATTTTCTTAATAACACAAAGGACGATATCAAAAAATGGCCATTTATGACCCAAAAATAAAAAGTCAAATTTTTATTCTAGAATCATAAGAGAGAGTTTAGAGCCTATTTTAGCTGGGTTAGACCCCATTTAACCTGATTTATACCCCATTTAGCTTGGTTTAGAGCCCAAAAAATGAAGTTGACGGACACACAGACAGACAGACACACTACATCTAAATAAACTCCTCTGTAAAAGCAGCGAACTAAAGGCGTCGAAGTGCGTCATGATGACTTTCTACAGATAAAACAGAATGCAAATTGAAGTATTATAAATATGCATGCATTATTGTAACCACCAACGTACAAACGAGAAGGTTTTAAATAGTATGACCAATCTAGTCGGCAGAATTGTTCCAATTTGCTTCACACCAGGCAAGTGATTAAATAGATTATACGTTTGAGTGAAACATTATCCATTCAGAGTAGATTACAAGTGCAGCAATATGGGCATGAAATGTGTGCTTACACCCAATTCGGCCACCCGTGAACGTAATATGAGTCAGTGGTTGTTTTCTGACTAAGTGCAGGTGCATTGCTATGAAACGTTTCATAGCAGATTAAAAGAAAATGCAGAGAGGGTAGCATTCAAGAAAAACGGTCTGGTTTTGGTCCTGGAAAAAGTGTGACTGTGAAGTCAATGCGTTAGCGTTTTAAATGTTATTTAGCGTAAGCTATATTATATATATATGCCAAAAATTATATACCTTCAAAAATTTTACAAAAATATGTCTAAATCACATATTGCAGAACTAATATAAAATTGCGCCAAATTTGACGTTTGTCATATAAATAATGTGATGGCGGAATGTATTTTGCACTTGATTGGCACCTAACGCAAACACTACAATTATTACGGTGTGAGGTTACCGACTTCTGTTTTATATGAACATCCCTAAAGCCACTAAGGTTGCCTTGAATTAATGCAGAAAAGTTGCTAAGGTAAACGTATCAAAGCTCTATTTTGCGTACAAGGTACAGGCGACATTTTAATGGTTTATAATAGTACTCTTGATGCGAGAGTTAAGAAATAGCACATGTAGTTACATTAACATGCAATTAATATGTAGTTATCTGTAAGAGAAAAGCAGTTATTAAGGGAAAAGTTACATTTTACTCCCCAAAACAGTTACATTTAATTCTCAACTTATTGAAATTGTTTTTCTGTTCTCAACGTTAGGTCATATTAGGTTACTGTCGTATGATTTCTTGGCGTTTTTCTGTCATTTCCATAAATGATGTATATATTTATCTATTTGAGTCTCAAATTTTGAGATGTGAAAATGTACAAATATTCTAGAGTCCTTCACAGATCTCTTCACGTGTAAAACAACAACTCTACCACTACAGTTGGTATATCACAACGTTTTCTACATTTTGCATTCATTTGTATAGAACGTGAGCACGGACGAAAAAAAAGTCGTGAAAGGTACCTGTATGAGTACCAATCAGAAGCTAACATGCTGATGTAATCTTAATACGTACATGATTCAGCCTTGCACCACTCGCTTGAATGTTAAGCAGCAGCGAGAAAATTTTTCTAAATAACGTTTTAAACGTTTAAAAATATTTTTGATAAAAATACGTTACAAGTTTCTGACTCACTTTTTCGACAAAAATACGTCTTCATTATTACCTCAAGTAAAGATATGAAGTAAACGTATGAAGGTGTGATTTTGCAACCCCACCTGGTAATGCTGATTGAAGGAAAATTTCTACGGGAATCTTTACACTTCAATAGTAGAAATGTACAATAAAATATGGAACATGCCTTGATATGTATAATTTTTACATTAAACCACACTACTATTTAAATGGTTAGTAGTTTATGCTCTATTAACTAACAAAAACTGTAGAGTTAATTGCCCACATGAATCTTGCAATTTATAAGGCACACTAATTTTAAAACAAAAGATACTTACGTTCCGTTAAATTCCTCGAGAGTCCGAGACTTTAAAGATCAGGCGTAATGTGATTGCAAGATGGAACATTATACATTAAAAATACTGATAGTATACTATCAAAACACTTTAATTTATAAGTGAAATTACGCTCTGCTAAGTTTTCCTTGCTATATATACACTCAATTTTGAATAAATTTTTAGTACAATTCAAAAGTACACAATGCAAAAAGTTCGATAGCACTAAATAAATATTCAAAAATCTTATCGCACTGCTACATAGGCACGCTTTTACAGAGCATGGACTAGACCGTGCTTCCCCACAGAAAATTAACGACTGAAACGAATATGCTGAATGATGCTATTCAGCACATTTTCTGATATGAAACGTTTTGCTGTATTTAGTCAAGAGAATCCACTGACTACGTACTACGTACACGGCTAACAAGATTGAGAGTAAGCACACACATACCATGCCCATTTTTCTGGGGGAAAATTAGTGGTTTGCTCTGTACGGATAATTTTTCATTCAAACGTATCTTCTACTCACTTGCCTTTTTACCAAGCAAAATGGAATGTTTGTGAAAACTAGGTTGGTTCTATTATTTAAAAGCGGTGAATCTGTCATTGCATAATTGCATGCATCGTTATTACGCCTTTTTATTGCATTCATTTACATCTGTAAAATATCGTAATGAATGACGCACTCCGTCGTAATTTTGCATGTAGCTTAACAACGCAGACGAATTATATCCTATAGGTGTGCATTGTTCAGTTTTTATGCTGTACGTTCTTATAGCGTATGTGTTACTACTACATATATACTATATATACTGATTATTAACAAGTGCAAGTTTTCAAAAAGTATTATGCAAACATTGGATGATCAACAGGAATTTTTTGTTTATTTTAGTATTCACGAGGACGTTTGAATGGCCTTGAACTGCTCTTTATTAGTTGACTATTAAAAAATGTACAATTACTCGTGTTAAGTACTTTAGGATTCTCACCGGTTCAAAATAAATATGAATAAGGCTTCTGAACATACATAATGTTTGTTAGTTCAGGAGAAACAATTTTTCAATGCACCGGCTTGAGCAATAAATTGTACTTAAAACAGGAATGGTTCTTGTACAATTTTTATGTTGTTGCATGCAAAATTACTTAAAGTTAGTCTGGGCAAATTTGGTAGCAAACTTAATTAAAACAGGTTCCCGGACACGCACTTGCACTTTGGAAAAACAAGTACACAAGAATGTTTTTCCGTGCATAACTATCCTTTTATCTCCTCAACACTTATAGTGCACCAAATACTCAAAACCGGTTTTTGCTCTGCTTGTTGACAACGGCTTGTACCATAACAAAGTTTGACGATGGCCAGATTGAGTTGACAAACGCAATATAAATTACTGGAAGGTTGGGCATGTACGGGTGTCTATATCCACAAACTGCAATAGTCAAAATGCTTTTGTGATAAAACGTCTTGATAAAATCCATATAATGTTTGAATGGTTTCAAACTCAAGTGATATGTATCGTCATTCATGAACAAATATATGAATAAATTTGTGCAAAAACAGAATACGATTTTCTTCGTCCTCTTCACACTTTCAAAAAGTTAAAATATACGCAAATAAAAAACCTAAAAGCAGTTTTTTGCACATGAAATATTTTTATTTAGTCACAAATCATAAATTGTAATTACACAAAAAGAACTCATTCGCAGGTTTTTTCTGCCTGTTGTGCAATACAACAGATTTTTTCTGTCAGCTCTGAATCAAATATACAAAAGTAAAGAATCCATATACATACAAAAGGCTCAACATGATAAGCAACCTCTGATGAACCGTAAAACTGAACTTGCCAAGAAGTACCTACCTGGATACTGGAATGAACTTTTCTTTGAAATAATGAAAAGTCCATAGATACTTGGAGATGAAAATATGCTATATGACTATAATTTGGAAAATTATTTTTTGGTCAAAGTGGAAATGTGTATTTTTCTTTTCAATGTTCTTTGTTAATCCCTGATGAGGATCTAAGGAAAGGTCGAAAGGTCGGGAATTCTTTTGAATAAAAGTTTTATCTACACTCGTTGCATTACCTTT
The DNA here is from genome assembly GCA_029691765.1 of Entomobrya proxima. Lineage (NCBI taxonomy): Eukaryota > Metazoa > Arthropoda > Collembola > Entomobryomorpha > Entomobryidae > Entomobrya > Entomobrya proxima. The sequence continues at coordinate 66,336,152 of CM056168.1, forward strand.
ATTCTACTTTAAAAGTAAACAACGCATCATTCCTAGTCAGTCACTAAAAACAGATCAGAGCAGGAGAGCTCAGCAGCAATATTCTGCTGGCTTGTTGGGAAAAAATGTGTTCAGTAGAATAAGTTTTTTTCTCCTTACAAGAAAGTATAGAAAACGTACGCACATTGTAGGAGAATGACACAAACGTAATAGCATGGTTATAATTTTATATTATGTATAAGCATAAACAACAACCTTGCTATGCGGATTCAGTCTATAAATGCAGTTTGCGGAACCATTTTGAAACATTTTGGAAATAGTACTAGTTTTTTTAGCGTGAAGCGCAAAGAGAAAGTTTTTCAAAAGACGATGTTAAGAAAAATATGTAAAATTTGTGTAACTAAAAAGATATGCATGTTTTTGTGCTTCCGCCTGCGAGAGAATTTTTTTGAGCAACAAGTTATATGTGTTATAGACGCTAACGTCAGCTACATTGACAAAAAACTACACGTATCAAATTATTAGTGATTGAGTTGTTCATTGGCATATTCTTCGTACATCCGTTGCATTTTTCTCTCTGAAACTTGTAACTACTGTTGGGAATAGTAAGCAACTTGATGCCGTTTCCAGAAAAAATATGTAAAATTCTTTTCTTCAGCAGAAATCCTTAGGTACGCATATGAATGCACACATAGTATATCAAAACGTTTTCTACGTTTTGCGTTCATTTAGATAGAACGTGATCATGAACGAAGAAAAAATGACAGGAAGTTGTGAAAAGTGGTTTTGCTTGTTTACCAAGTAAATGGCCAAGATGACCAGTTCGTTCTATATGGATGGATGGATCTAAGGCGATATGGAACGGAAAAAATCTCATGTAAGCGTATTTGTTGTTGATTCAGCTTTTATGACCAGTTGAGTCAATGAATGCAAAAATAAACTTGTGCAACAGATTACATGTTCCATGGTGCATGGTTACATGGTGTTGTTTCCATTTGGTAAAAAAAATTACCACATTTTGGTGCTGGATAACACCGGCAGTTAACAACTTCCTACGGAAACCGAGTTTTTTAGGCAAAAGCAAGATATCAACGGAGTGAAGGAGAGGAAAAGGCGTAGTAATGTTGCAAACATAAATGCAATGTCTAACCCAAAAACAGATCGTTTTTTAATAGTTTGGCTAAACTAATCGCCTCAAATACTCCGGTTTTCTTGGAAATAATGGAAGAACAACAACATAATTCGTTGGAATGAAATATATCTACACAGAGCAAACCACAAGCAGAGCAGTTTCTCCCCAGCAAAACGGGCATAAAATGTGCTTACACCCAATCCTGTTAGCCATGTACGTAGAATGAGTCAATGTATTCTCTTGACCCAGTGGAGGTGCATTACTGCAAAACTTGGCGTATCATTTAGCATATTCGCTTCAGTCGTAAAAAAGTTGTCGGTGGAGAAGCTCAGTCTAGTTCTAACTCTGAATAAATGTGTTTTTATGTAAGCGTTGCCATTATTCTTTTGCAAAATTATTTAAGTGCTAACGAACTCTGTGAAGTGAGTACTTTTGAATAGCATGCAAAATATATTGGAACTTGAATATAATAATAACATGCAAAATATAGCAAAATATAATTATATAATTTTTCATTCGCAGTGTTGTGATATTTCACCTTTAGTAATTTTTACTGGATAAAGTTCCATTCTGCAATCCCAATACGTCTAACATTGAAAATCTCGGGAAACTTTACGCAACGTAAGTACTTTTTTCTTTCACATTTTGCGTTAAATTTTGGAACATTTATGTGCGCATTGAACACTTCAGTTTCTGGTTACTAATTGAAAATAATATACTATCTAACTATTTATTATTAAATAAGTAGTGCGATTTGGAGTTAAATCCGTGCATTTCAATAGATGATTTCCTTCAACCCGAATTTTCACTCTTTATGAGCTTTTTCCAAGCGTGACTGTAATTAAATGCGTTTTCATACGTTTTCGAATCATCTCTATGTTTAAAAAATTATTGATGGTTTTTGTGCAAAATGTTTGAGTAAAAAATGTTTCCAAACGCCAGTAATCAAAATGGCACGGGGATATTTTCCTCTTAACTGTACGAAATTCAAACATCAGATCATTAGTTTTTGCGTTCAATATACTATCGGCAAAGTTGACCTATGACATGCACTAGTACCTATAATGCATAAAAATAATAGGAATCTGTGTGACACAGACTGTGCCATAAATTTTCTCGCTGCTGCTGAACACTCAAGCAAGTAGAGCAAGGCTGAATCCACTACGCAGTACGATTACATGAGAAGCTTAGTGTCTGTTTGGTAGGCATACAACTATTTATCTCTTTTCATGACATTTTCTTCGTCTTTGATCACGTTCTATCTGAATGAGCGGAAAACGTAGAAAACGTTTTTATATTCAAAGTTTGCATGGAAACATGCACTTAATTTATTCTGATGAACCAAACAGTTTTCACGCCGTTTCTGCTTTGTGTGTTTTTCTAATGCATAGAGTAGAGTCAGAAAAATTATACTTAAAAAAGTTGTATGAATACTTTTGCACACAAAAACACTTAGTCTGGGCTTATCTGGTGGCAGACTCAAATAAAACGGGTTCATGGGCACACACATTTGCACTCTTAAAAACATACATAAAAATGTCTCCATGCATAACTATCCTTTAACCTCTCCAACACCACGTAGGCCAAACCGGTTTTTGCTCTGCTTGTTAACAAGAGTTTGTACCATTCTTTTTATAATAGCCAGATTTCGTTGACAAACACAATAAATTACTGCAAAGTTGGGCATGCACGGGTTCCCATTATTCACACTGCACTAGAAGTGAAAATGTTTTTGGTATAGAATCTTAATATCTACATGTTGCTGAATGGTGTGAAGGTTAAGTGAAATATTGCGTCGTATCTGAAAAATACATATAACCAGCTCACGGTTTTATAAAAATAAGTTTTACTTTTTTTTGCACAAATGCAGGTAATAAATATAATTACATAAAGCATCTCGTTTGCAGGCTTTTTTCTGTCTGCTGTAAATTACACAAGATTTATTTTCAATGATCTGTTCAGCATTAAAAATACCAAGAAAATCCAATGCACAACATTTCTTCACCAGTCACCAAAACCAAAACGAAGTCAGAACAGATAAACACAGCAGCATTTTGCTAGCTTGTTGAAGAAGAACATTTTCAGCAGACCAAATTTTTTATGCTTACACAAGAGAGTACCAAAACGGATGCACGGTAATAGAATATGACACACGTAATAGCGTGGTGGTATTTTTATACATGTGAACAACAAAAACAACGTTGCTGTTTAGATTCAGTTTGAAAAAGTTTGAAGCAGATGCTCTTTATGACACTCTTCAAAATGTTTGATACCCCCCAGAGATCACTAAGAAATTGTAATGAGTCATATACGTAGTCTCATGTCCATGTATAGAAAGAAAAGTATTCATCAGTTTTAGTAACCATGAATACACTTAGACAAATTTACCAGTTTGTGTTCAGTGTGAAATGCATAATGATGCAATAATACACTTAAGCTTCAAACCATCACAACATTATGTAGATAATACCAAGACGATTTACCAGAAAAGCATTTTCACTACCAGTTTGTGGATAGTGGGAACCCGTACATTGCCAACTTTTCAGTAATTTATTGCGTTTGTCAACGTAATCCTGTCCAAGCAAAACATTGTTATGGTACAAGCCATTGTCATCATGCAGAACAAAAACCGGCTTGTATTATGCGGTGCACTATCCTTGTCGGAAAGATGGTAGGGTAGTTATGCACGGAAAACATTTTTTGTGTATTTGCTATCAAAAGTGCAATATGTTTGTTCATGAACCTGTTTTAATTGAGTTTACTACCAGATTAACCCTGACTAGTTTAGGTGGCCTGGTGCTATTTGAGGACTTGCAGTTTTTAATAAGCATAATATAGTAGCATATATAAGTAAGTATAAATTTATAGATTATGAAAAATTACAAAATGCATTATGCACATATCCAGCGTATATATCGTCTGCGTTGTTAGGGCAAAAGCAAATAAATAACAACGGATTGCATGCAGCATGACAATTTTGTACAAGTATAAAGGAATGCAATAGAAAAGCGTAGTAATGGTACACACACCCAATCCTGCTAGCCATGTACGTAGTATCAGTCAGTGGATTTTCCTTTCTGAGTGGTGGTGCATGGCTGTGAAACGTTTCATATCAGAAAATGTGCAGGAGAGAGGATCATTCAGCATATTTGCTTCAGTCGTTAAAAAGTTTTCTGTGAAGAAGCAAGGTTCTGGCTCTGGAAAAAGTATGCCTGTGTAGTATTGCACTTTTTGTTGTGAATGGTTACTCAGTGTTAGAGAAGTCCGTGAACGTGTACTTTTGAATTCCACTCATAAATTATTAGTCATATTTTATTAGAATGTGAGTGCACAGCAAATTTGTAACAAGCAAAATATCGCACAATATTATTATTTATATAAATTTTTATCAGGAAAGTTGTGAAAGTGCACCTATATTAACGTTACACACATTACGCTTAGCTCTGACATCTGGAAAAAATTCACGAAACGTATGTACTTTTAACTTTTTATGTGCAATATCTTTTGAACATTTATGTCCGCAATCAACTCTTCGGTTTCTAGTTATTAATTGCATACCACAATACAATACAATATACAACTAACCATTCTAAAAAATTATTGTTTAGAATTAAAACAGTACATTTGAGTTGGTTCGTCTCTATAGATAATTTCCCTCCATTAGAGTTTCCACGTTTTCATGTGTGGTGGTAGAATAAACATTTTGATGTATTTTCAAATCATTTTTAAAACAGCAACTTCTGCATTCTTTAACAATTGAGAGTTTGCCGTAGTTTTAGCGTAAAACAAATGTATTTTTATCTATAATGTTTGTTTCACAGTAAAAAACTATTAAACGTTTTACGCAAAATGTTTTCGTGGAAAGGTTTTTTAAACATTTAGAAATCAAGATTTTAGAACAAAAGTCAAACAATACATCATAAGATTATCAGTTCATTAGTTACAGAGCTGACGTTGTGCGACTCACACTCCGATTGGAGTTATTATGTACGGTTGGTTGGGTGATATGTGGTACATTTTAGGGATAAATATACGCACATCTGTTGCAGAATTTTTTTTGTTGCTGTTGAATACTCAAGCCAGTTGTGCAAAGCTGAATCAACTACGCAGTACGATTACATCAGATTCTTGGTGTCTGCTTGGTAGGCATAAAACTACCACTTTCTTCGACTTGCTGGTATTTTCTTTTCCTCCGTGATCACGTTCAGTCTAAATAAGCGCAAAATGTAGAAAACGTTTGGACATAGCATGTGCACGGAAGTATGTACCTAGTTATTTTAGATGAATAAAAACTTTTATATGCCGTTCAGGAACACTACTTCCAATCTAACTACAATTCAAACCATTTAACATTTTGCAAGAGTGAATGAGAGATTTTGGCTTAGAAATTGCAAACCAGTTTCTAAATTTGTAACAATTTCCAAATTTTTGTACAAACAAACTGGCTTTCAATCTAGCGTATTGAATAATTAAAGGTTTAGGTATTTGTGAAAGCTTCTAGACATAATGCACATTTTTACATGTCAAATAGATAAACATATACAATATGTGGGATTTACGGAAATCGCAGAAAAGTAAAAAAACGATTTCAATTAATTAAAAATTAAATGTAACAGTTTTATCAATCTAAAAATATATTATATAAATTACAGTCACAAACTGTTTTCAATTTTCAAATTCCGAATTCAAAGATATATCTCCATAGTTTGCGTGGACCTTGAGAAATATACGGGTTATTTTTTACAAAACCAATTTCCCTTTTGACGTCAGTTTTTACCTGTGTGTGGAAGTTGCCACTTAGGATATTGACGTTAAACTTTAAGAATAATAAATTTTTGCTTTTTATTTTACCTAATGGTAAAAACAGTTCCATTGATAATTTTGAAAATTCTTATTGCAAATTAATTTCATTACAAAGCATTTTTTATTTGCTTTCGTACCAAATATATTGAAATGAACCATTGAAACGTAACTAATAAAAAAACGAAGTCTTGATGATTATGCATCCCCAATTGGTCTCTTACAATTCATGCAGGCATTGAATTTTGGAAATGAAATGAGGAGAAAGAATTTTGGAGATATTACTAATGACTGTTAATTTTACATAGACCTTTAATCCACAATTCTGATAACTATTATTAGTAATTCAAGGCAGTTTGAGTTGCTGTGGAAGTGGTGTGTACAAAAACAATTGTTGACGTGACGCTGTTTTAAAAGAAGGATGTAAAACGTCAAAGTTTACGCAATTTGATATTAGTTCTAAAGTATTTTATTAAAACATATTTTTGTAAAAGTTCCAAAACATATATTTTTTACATTGCCAAACAGAATTGAATTTTTACGTAGTATGAAAACGTGTTGAGAATATGTTGGTTGTGCCGAAAAATACACAACACTGATTTGTCTGATAATATGTTACTAAATGTTGATTACCAGTACCAGTACATGACGATACGTATTCCACAACAAAAACTAGGGATTAATTCACAGGAACAAATATTTTTTAAAAAATTACATAGTCAAACTATTAGAATTTGAACTGAGTTGGAAGCCTTTTTCTATACAATTTCTGATTAGAAATTGTACATAATTATTTTGCATGTCGAGTTAACAAAAGTTCAAAGCAATTAACGTTGTGCAATTGTCAAGTTATGATGCAAAAGTAGGAATTATTTTACATGTGACATTACCATAGATTACGTTTTTTTCAAGTGAATGGATTCAAATTTTTTTTGTCGAATTTCAAATTACTCCTGCGGTTATAGCTATTTCCTATTTTTTATTTTGATTGTCATGTTTTATTTTTTCTATATCCTTTTCAGATTAAAACCGCATGCTGTAATATGATTAATAACAAACTTAATAAAGGTGCAATTATAATCCATAATAATTCTAAAGCTTTTAGAAAATAGTTCACTTGACATTATCTTTTGTCTCCAGTTTCTTGTGTTTGGTATGAACGGGTAATGGAATAGCACACTACATATGTATCAAACAACTTATGCATATAATTTTAAATATTTCCAGGATTTGTCGCCGTCACCTGAAAGATTTACAACATTCGCAAAGACCCTGCCATCCAAAATACTCAGCAGTGAGAAAATGGAATCCAATTCGGGTAAATATGTAACAATAAACATGTAAAAAGATTATACTTTTATCAGTACAAAATATAAAGTGCTTTGAATGCAACTTTTAGGTGATCCCCCACTGGAACATTATTATAAGCATCCATTTTTCTGGAAAGTATCAGAAATAGAGAAAACTTTAGTAGCGGCTGGTTTTGCACTGAACCGTTCTAAGAAGAAGAATAAATCACAATCAAATCCTGCTACTAATTTGACATCTGGTGGTGAGACTACCGAAAAAAAAATTCCGGCACCCAAAAGAAACAAAAATAAACGAAAAAAACGTTCCGCTGCTCATTTAGACTCTGATGCTGAGGCCAGCAAAAATAAGATTCCAAAACTCAAAGAAGGCAAGGATAATCCTCAAACAAATCCTGTGGCCAATGTAGACTCTGGTGTTCACGCTAGCACAAATACAATTACAGAACCCCAAAACGCCACGAATGAATCTCAGCCGGATCCTGATAATTTGGTCTTTGATTCTATGGCTAAGGAAAATTTAATTCTGGGCGACAAAAACGACTGGAAAATTCGGTTGGATGAAATTGAAAAACTCACTAGATCAGGTTCCAAATCAACAATACCAACATAACATAATATCCAATATGCAATCGAAACATTCATTATTTTATTTTGATAACATTTGTCTTTTTTTTCATCAATACGCCCTTAATAGATGAACTAATTGAAGTGGACTCAATTTGCTACTATCTAACAACAAACTTTGGTAATAAAGAACCTTGGACTTGGGAAAAGGCGTTTAAAAAAGAATTAAAGAATGAAAAAATGGAAGAACTTAAAGAAAAGTTGAATGAGAAAACATCTCGGCTTTCAGAGCTGGTGATTTGCGTAAGAGATAAGCTAGCGCATCTTTCAGACTTGCCCCAATCCGGACTAAAAAAGCTTGGTTTTATTGAAGATCCACCCACGAACTTTAAGAGCAAACAGTTTGTGCAAAACATAATAATAAACGGTTTCCCAAGCCTTGTTGCATTCGTTGGTATACAAAAAGCAGCGGAAGACGATTTAGGAGATCTGTACAAGTACAGGGAAACACTTAAATACCATCCAAAAGATTTTTTAAACCAAATGGAAACTGCATTACAGGAACATAAGTCGCGAGGTAAGCATCGTTTAATGAAACATAACTAACAATGAGATCAACCACAACTTTGGGCTAATTTGAAATCAATTGTTTTAGGAGGACTAAAAAAGCGTTACAAAGCAAAGCGCTCCACTGGAGAAGAAATTACACTGGAGTTTCGGTGGGCTAAAGATATGAAGCTGACTTCAAACACAATGGCTGCTGTAGTTGGAGAGGAAGAAATGAAAATATTCTGGATGGACAAAACCGAGACGACACAACAACAAAACAAGACAATAAAACAACAAAACGAGGTAACAAAACAACGAAACGAGAAGCCACTCACGTATGCACTTTCTTCTAAAACAAAACTCAGTAAGGTTACCATTATATTTGCCACTGAAGCAGAAAAAGTTGACCTCGAGTTTTTAGAAACCCATTGTGCTGGCAATCGAATTATAATTTTAGCGAATACAGTAGCAGTAGAAAATTTAACAAAAGTAGTTCATACCCTTAGCAGCAAATTCAACTGTGATTTTATCGAATCAGACGTTGAATGGAAAGAAGTGGAAAGTGTGCTCAGAGAAAATATTTTGAAACAAAAAGTCAAATTTGATGAATCTGTGGTTCCTCTAAAACAATTCTTACCACAAGTAGATTCCAATATCATTGGTATTTTTGAAAACTTAAAAGGCGACGAGCTGAATGAGTTTCTCAGGGGCGAACCTCCTATAATTTTTGACAAATGTAAGCTTCCCTATAAACCTTCAATATATTTACCACGCAAGTTACATGAAAGAGCTACGCTTATTTCAGAATATATAAAGGCAAAAAATAATATTTTGATAGTTTTTGGCGCCAGCTACGTCAACGTGAGTAATTTGTTTGAAAATACAACAGATGTTGAAATACACAATATACAACACAGTGAACAATTTGAAAAGCAGCAACAAAGAGAGATTTGGAAATATGAGTTTCCCGAAACAGTTTCTAAAAAAACAGCCGTATTTGTAATGGAAGAACATGTAGAGACCAGCAGGGAAATTTTTGACGCAATTAAGCAACGGGGATGGGAGACGGATTATAATATTCACTTTCTAAACTATGTTGAAAAGAACAGGTTAATTCCGCTAGAATCAATAGGTAGCAAACTAACCGAAAATCTGAAAGCACAAAATGATTGCTTTACTGAAGACAAATTACTAGACGAAATATCTGAAAAGGTTAGAGCAGTAATGGTAGCGGATCAGCCTGGCATGGGAAAGACTTATTTGATGAAAAGTTTGGCTAATAAATTGGCTGCCAAAATTCCAGACAGCGATTGTGCATTGTTGGATATAGAAACTTTTGTGGATAAGTTAAGAGGGAAATCAAAAGCAGGCAAATTAGAACTTGACAAGGATCGAATAATTAATGCTCTCACGGAATTAATGTGTACGTCAACATTTAAAAAACAAATAGCAAAAATGTGGCTTAATGAAACAGTCTCTGGTAAATTGAAAGTGAATGTTTTGTTTGATGGGCTAGACGAAGCAACATCAGAATCTAGAACTCTTTTAATACAAGCTCTAAAACTGATCAATGAGCAAATTTCCACAGTTAGGGTGTGGGTGGCCATGAGAGACCATGTACACCAAGATGTTCAAAATTTTAAAAATGTTGTACATATAAAAATCATGCCATTTTCAGAAGAAGATCAAGTTGATTACATAGAAAAGGAGCTGTGGAAATACATACGGGCTCATATTGACCCCACTGACAAATTACCGAGTGAAACAGATATCAAAACTTTTTCTAAAGAATGCACACGCGTAAAAGTTTTTGGGAATGATGCAAATATTACCGGTATTCCACTGCAGTGCTACTTAATTTCCCAAGTGTACGCAGAACGCGTACTTGCTAATAATTTAAAAATGAATGGCAACTCCAGTACTACATTAGTTCAGTTGTATCAGAAATTAATTTACCAAAAGTCTATGATTTATTTAGGAAAAATGGGATTCAAAGTAGGTTTAAAAAGAACACAATTTTGCAACGACAATTATTTACGAATGTTGCATCGTCTAATTTATTATGCTTTGAAACTTATTGTTTCAGAGCAGGTGGCAGATTGGTATAATAAAACAATACAACTGGGAATTTCAAAGTCTGAAGAATTTACTAGCGATATTCTTAGCTTTGGATTATTAGAATCAATAGAACCATTGCAATTTGTCCACAGGACGTTTGCTGAGTTTATAGTAGCTAGGTTTTTTCATTTGGTTCTGACAGACAACTTTGACTCTAGAATTCAAAAGCAGGATACTTATTTTCGACAAATTCTGCAGGAAGAGATATTGGAGTTTAACGCACGATTTATTAGGGACGCAACGGATTTCAAGTACCCAAACGTTGCGCGTTTTCTGGAATTTTGTTTGGCAGATTCTATGAATCAAGCGGAAATATATCCGAATGGGAATAATTTCGCCATGTTACAAAATGTACAAGGTAACCTGACAAATGAAAGGATTAATCTTGCCATGTCACGTTTGCTATATGACAAAATTGAACCAAGTCGTTTTGATGTGAAAAGTCACAAAGAGTTATCAAAATATTTTGAGATAAAAATCTCAAAATTCAATTTTTTTCAACATTTAATTGTAATTGCAGCTGAAAACAAACTCCAGAATTTGGTTGAAAGATTAATTTTGTATGCACAAATCAAACAGACAAAACGAATGTTTCCCGTCATGGAGAAAAAGGGCGTTTTTGAGTGTGTTGCCCGTGCATTTGTGAACAAAGAAAACCTGTTCCTTGTGCACCCTACTTCAGAACTTAAAGAGTTTCTAAAAAAAATTGTGAATAAAATGTCGTATCTAAGTCAATTTTTATCTCCCATGATATACGATGCTCTTAAGGTTCTAATTTCCGAAGGCGATTTAAATCAATACCAAACCGTAGACTGGGTAATCTTTTTCTTAACTGAGCTGATCCCCAACTTCCAACCCGATTGCAAGCAAACGTTGCTTCACGACTTAACATTGAATGCTATGCGTTCAGTTGGAGAAAGTGATATTATATCTAAACATAGTTTAGAAATATGGAAGAGTCTTGTCAACAACAACGGTTGTGACCCAACGTCTAGAAATGGATGGAATAAAACACCATTCCATTTGGGCATTTCATCATGTCCAAGTAAAGACAGGTTTTTCTTTATTGACGAATTGGGCCATTGTAAAAAATTTGTAAATGAAACGGACGGGGGTGGAAACAGTTTGCTTTTATTAGCTGCTAATAACAAAAACTGTACTGTTAAACTCATAAAAAAGTTGAAAAAAGCAGGTGGCGACGTAAACATAGCAAATAATAAAGGACAAACGTGTTTGATGCTAGCAGTAAAAAATAATCGCCTTGGTATTGTTAAGTTTCTCTGTAAACTTGGAGCAGATGCCAACTTAAAAGATAATAATGGAGATTCTGCTGTTGCTTACGTTGGTCGCTATGGAAGTTTCGACTGCTCTGTTGGTATAATGAAATTTATGGTAAAAAATAATGTTGACATTGCTTCTGAAAATAAACTTAAACAAAATGTCCTACACATAGCGTGCGAGCATAACAATTTGAATTTGGTTAGGTTTCTGTTGAAAGGAATTATGGACAATAAGTTCAATATGAGTCTTCGCCAAAAAGATAAGAGCGGCAAAACAGCATTGCATCACGCACTTACACATTTCTCTGAAATCCACAATATCAAATCGCCACGCCATTTCAGATTTCCAAACACCCACCTCACCTACAAATATGATTTAGAGGTTGCCCTAGAACTGATAAAAGCTGGAGCAAACATGAAAATGTGTTTAATAAGCTCAATAATACCAAATATAGAAGCAAATTTTTGGGAGATGAAGGAAATTGTAGTAGAAGAGCATAAATATTCTGAAGAATGTAACTGCGAGTTTCATTGCGAAGTTCGAGACATTGAAAATGGAATTAGACTGGGCGCTGATGATGTAAACCCAACAGTCAAAAAAGATATAATGGCTTTGTATACATTAATTTGTAATAGGCAACACCATATTCTGTACATGGGAATAAAAAAGATAGTATTGGAATCAGAGTACAGGGTATCTTATGATAGACTGTATGATGTGTGGGAAACAGCTAGGAGTAGAAAAGTACCAGAAAGGTATCCCCAAATATTTTCTGAAATAAAAAAGAAAAGTAGCCACTGTATGGACGAAGATAATTAGTGTAGTGCTTGTATGATTCGAGGGAATACTAATGTTGTAATTTACAGATAGATTAAGAATAATTGTACAATATCATATCTTAAATAAATAAAAATGTTTTAACTATTCCTATTTGAATAACAGGCTTTTATAAACTTCTTGCATACCTACAGATTTTTCTCAACTTTTTCAAAAAGTCCATTGAATACTATACCATTACAGCCACGGTAGAATAGCTTGAGACAAGACCTCGTTTTTCCGAATAACTTTTTGTAAGTTTTGTTGACCAAACTTTTCTTTGTAATTTCTACAGTTGATATTTTTTTCCAAACACTTTCCATAATGCAAACAAGCTTTTTACGAGGCCAAACTTGTTTATATTGGGTTAGGGAATACCGTTATTTGTTCCTTCGGCATTACAAGTTTTTCCAAAGTTATCAAACTTTCGGAGCGGCTTGCTTGTGCTTAACATTTGCGAATTTACCATATTATATAAGTATCCGTGATTGGTTACACACCAGAAACTTCTGGCACTTGTCTTTTGTCACTCACCAATCAATTGTATTAATGTTTTTGGTTGTACTCTTCACTTATTTTATTAGCGAAGAAATTTTTAATATTATCATTTGTAAGGTGAATACTAAGGGTGGGGCGCTTAAAATGAATCTCTTTTGCAAACTGCTGGGTAAGTACCAGAAATCGTGGTCAGAATGGTGTCTTTGGTAAGAAATGTTTATTAATATTGTTAAGCAAACTCTTTTCTTCATTTGTGTCAAGTTGCATTGGATTTTGCTAAAACGCTTTTCGACAAATTGAATATTAAGAGAAGCATGTTGAACTTTTCGGGTTCAAAAACTTTTTTTTACACAAACTGCCTTACATCATTAAATTATTACACCAGCAAACTGGAAACAATCGTGAAATGTGTAAAAATTCCTAGGGAATGTTACCCATACTATTTTTTTCATTTGACGACTTCTAGAAATTTGTTATGGATACATTTCAGAAAATTGAAACGTCCATTTGGAAACGGTTTTTGACCAGTAGAGTAAACGCTAATGTGTAATCTTTTAGAAGATTGACTAAACGTAGTAAAGGTGAAAAAAGAGTTAGGCTACTATACTAAATTTCCAGATTACCCTAGAAGCTTCTAGTTTATGAAATACGGGCTTCAAAATTCGATTCATCTGGAGCGCCCAACCCTCTGTATACAGGTAAGTGAATTAGAGAAAATCCCCGACCCATATTTCATAAACCCATGCAAAGCCGTACACATCCATAAATATGCTTTCATATAAATAAATTAAATTAAAGTGTAACTAATTACAATAAAATTTAATGTTTCCAATATTACACGGGTTTATTTATTATAACGTACCTCACACAATGTTCCAGCTGAACGTGTACACGCCGTATTTAATAAATTTCCATAACTTAACTCGGAAATATACACCAAACAAGTTTGAACCTCACCATAGGCACTATAACGCAAACCTGAATCATATACCGTATTATTATCGGCATCACAAACAAAATTAGAAATCTTTTGTGAATCCCGTCCCGCCGTCCAAAACCAATCTAGGGAAAACTAGCACCTTCTCCACATATTGAGTTTAGGAAAGTTAGGAAAGCGTGTCAATTGTCAATCAACAACTTAGAGTCTGTGTAGTTAGGCATATTTCTAATCCCATTCAAAAATTTGGCTTGGTTCACAGAAAGTATGCTACCTTGGTACATATTTGAAGTATTACAAGCTTCTCTTGCCTGGAACCACGTCTGAAAACTAAATACGACTTTAGTTTTGTTAGGCGCAAAAACTAATTTTAAACTTGTACTAACCCGTGAAGGATATCTCTCGTTGAAGTAGCTTTTTCCTTCCACACTTCCTAAATATGTCATACTGTTTAATTCAATTTCACCATCTACAATTTGTAAAAAGAACACCGCTAATGTTTTAGCCAAAAAAGGCATTGTCAATGCAAAAATTTCTATTACCTTATAGAGTAGCTTGTTGGATTTGCTTCGCTTCGCTTGACAACACGAAACCGTGTACAAACGTAGCCAATACTAGGCTACCTAGAATGAAGTTACAACTTTGCATTTTAAGTTTGTGAGCACTTTGAAAGTCCATAGTAAACTGATTTTCAAATCATGTTTTACTCTCAGTTTATATGCTTCCCATGCCACTCAATGAAGGACAAGCTTCAACTAATTTCAAATAAATTTCCTCATATTTGCCGCAATTACCATTAAGTGTCAATTATAATTTGCACAACCTTGGGGTTTCCAATCACTTGTCGGTAATATAATTTAGCATGGTAAGCTGAATGGTAAACATTCTGATTTTGCAACAGTTTCCATTTCCATTTTGATTTTTCCTCCTTCTACGTTCATCGTGCAGATTGACGTTTTGGATAAAACAAAATTTGTTCATTGTTTTCTTTGTTATCAAATATGTATAAAAGGGATATCTAATTAAGTCATGTTCTCTCCAAAATATAAGCACAAACAACTGATCCATGTGGTTTTACTGGAGTGTTACACAGACAGATTTCACAGAGTTGTGCAATGAACTGCCTCGTCCAGTTGTGCGATGTTCTTTATCTTGTCGGCGCAGACTTAATCCCATCTTTGCTGTCCCCACACCATACAGTCCCACTTGAAATCCAAACAAGGGCTTCAAACTACTTCCTATCATTTCTAGTTTTACCTTTTGCATGATGTTTTAAGAATATTTACTATATCTGGGATTTGTTGATTGTGATAAACATAAGTATGTGAAGCAAATATAAAAACAAATTCAAATCATGCACATATAAACTATGTACATGATTAATTTCAGTAAAACCAAAGCACATTAAAATATCTGTGTTGTCGTTGAAATTTGCTACTTGTAATAACTGCAAAATATTGGAACGCTGAGCTAGCACTTATTTTGCGTTGGTTGAGTAAGATTAGATACAAATGTTTATTCAGCACAGGATGCATTTACAAGTGACATAATTTGCAATGTTTATACAAAAACGAATGTTCACTATTGTTTACAATCATACTGAGCCGCGTGCAAACAATTTAGAGATATTGATTTTAATACTGGATTGATATACAATACTTAGGATCAACGGTTGAATTTCTTCTCATCTACGTGTCCATCACACTGTTTATATAAGTGGAATTGAGGTCATACTATCTGTCCGAGGTAGAAAAGCTTTTATTTGAAGTGGATTATATGTGAACAGTGACTTGCAGGTTGAAGTATGCAGAGGAGAAGCAATACGAACATAGGTCATCAAAAAATGCTTGATATCATGAGATCCGTTTTTAAAATTTAATGATAAAATATACGATAACACAATATAAGCTACCAATCTATTGATTTTCTGCACAATTTTATTTCAGTTTTATTGAAGTGCAGAACCGCAATCCGTTCCTTTTTACCTAAGTTGTCTAAAGTATTTAATTTGTATTTCTATAAATCACATTCAGCACAAGCTAACTGTTGCGTCTAGAAACCTTAGAGAGTATACTATACAAGGTAAGCAAATTAAGATTTATTTTGATACACGTAAACTTTCACAAAAATAAATGAAATTTTTGTACCAAATCGTACGTTTTTATTAGACAAACCAATTGGTACGGAAAATAGTGGAGGCAGTAACATTGTTCAACAATATCGCTTTAATATCAAAGTGAAACTTCACAAATTCGACAATTGAGATCAGAATTTTTTCTTGTTTCTGCACACAGCATACATATTTGACAGTTTATGGTCGTAATGTGAAAACTTATGTTTTTTTGCATACAAATAGTATATTAAGAATTATGTTTAGATACAAGCCTATGTGTTAAGTAAATACGTGCTGGAGTCATTTGCCAATGCTGTACCCTAAATTTAAATAGAGCGTAACCGTATTCCAATAGTATAAATTTGAGGAACAGACAAGATAGCAGGAATAAACACTTAATTTACACATTCACGTTTTTTGTACATATATGGGAGAGTTTGGCAGTAAATAGCCAAATTGAAGAGTAGGCATAGTTTAGACCAAAATTTTGTTGGCTTCCCATATTTGTAGCATTTGAACAGCATTTTAAACTCATTTTGGAGTTGGAACCAGTCATTAAACCGTAAATCATTTAATTATTCATTTAGCAACATATTTTTAAGCGAACATTTTACAAACGAGATTTGTAGCATAATGTTTTGTCGTATAAAATGTTGTAGTATAGCTATTGTAATCAAGCGGTGAATTTTCAAGAACTAAAATCAAAACGTAAAATATATGTGATTATGATGGTGTAGAATATAATACAAAATTCTAGACCAAATCAGTTTCATAATTTATAGCATGAGGCAAGACTTGCTAAAGGAGCACATCAAAACCAATTTAGCATTATAGTTGGCTGACTCCCAAATCATTATAATTTCTAGCTGTGCTGGAACAAGTAAATGCTTGATACATATAAGCATGGTTGAGCAAATATTACTTAAATGTCAGTACTCAAACAATTTTGAGGAAGTACGTTAAACACACAATTAAAAACGTTCGGTATGGCAACCATTTTGATCGTCGTTGTACAACATTTGATGGAAAAACCAAATGACTAAACAAATAATCGTATTTGTCAGACATTCTCAAAGTTTAATGAACTACTTTGGGATAACATCTAATCCGAGTTTTGTCAGCAGCAGCGTTTGTACTTATTTGCTGTACTTTAACAAATAATTTTGCATAAAAATCAACGTGTCAATGTGTTGTTGTAAAGCTTCCGCAAAAGAACACATGTTAAAATAAGACTGGATAAGTAGTATTTTGCTTCGTTAAATTATTCCAGTTACTGGTAATGGTTCATCTATGAACAAAAATAATAATTGATATTTAACTCCGCATGTCAAATATAAATCTTGTTTTGGTAATAGTTTACAAATTATGGTCTAAACTGCGCCAAACTGCGTACTTATGTACGTTTTATGTACCGATGACTAACTTTTTAAGAACAAAACGTTACGATTTACAAAATACACTAGGTATGCAATTTGATATTTAATATTTTTAATATGACGTTTTCACTTGATATTTGTTTTATAATATATTTGCTGCTACGTTACAGCTTACTTTGGTGCGGTTGAAAATTAGTAATTCAGACAGTTGTATCCAAGGATGTTATAACATATCCGTGATGATGGCCGAAGAACCAGGTTAGTCTAATCTCTTTGTATACAACTATGTCTACATTTGTGATTCTGAATTTTTGTCATGAATATGTGAAAACATAAAAAGTACCATAGTTGTTAGAACGCTTTCTACATAGCTTCTACAAACTGATAGTTTTGTGTATTGTGATAAAAATCTATAAAACAGTTTATAACTTACTGCTGCTGGTTCATGGCTTTTGAATATTGTATAAAGTGGAGTTCGTAGTGTAAGTAGTGTGTTTGTGTCCGTCCGCTACTTTACTTTCTCCACTAAGCAAATTAACTCTATATCAGCAAAAATGGGCTTTCAGCCATACCAACTTAAATTACCTTTTATAAACAAATGGAACATTTGTAGTAGCTAACATCACTGTCTAAAATATTTTATCGGTGTTATATTTTATTAATACATTCTGTTCAGTGCTATGGACGAGATGCTAACAAACTGCTATGAACTGCTATGAAACTGCTATAAGTCATGAAATAGGATGATGGTGGTGATGAGGGCAAATCGATGCATGCGTTATTTGCATGAGTGTGCACCCATTTGTTTTAGTATAACTTTTTTGAATGCCAGTCAAGAGTAGAGTGGAACCGAAATCTCATGATTTCGTCATCAAAGACATGCCATTTTACAGACAGTTCAAGGTCTTATCATTCCACAGCAAAACTTGTCATCTAGCTCTAGATTAACATAATTCACACATTTCTTAATTCCATATATCTATGTGGTGGTTCACATATATCATTCAGAATCAACTAACATTAGTTAACTGAATTCCTGTAAGTCTTACACCTGTTCTAAAAAACCTCGCTAATCCATGCATCCAAGCAAGTCTATGCTTTTTTTGCAGAACTTTGCTACATGTTACACTTTAATAAAATGCTTTTATTACAGTGTGTTGAACAAAGTGAAAACTAAATTATATTAAAACAGAATAAAATGGAGTCAAACTTTTATATATTGCAGTAAATGCAAGGTCAACCACAGCACCAACACCACCACCTTTAGAAGTCTTTCCTTCATATCCATGTTTTTGGAAACCATCACAAATCAGTGGGTGTTGGCGTGTCGTTGGCGATCGATTCCAGCATAATAAACCACAAGATAGAACCGAAAAACTGTTTGAAGCGAACAACGGAGAAATTGTAATAGTTGCATCCCCACAAAATTTTGTACAAGACTTTGATTTTGAAGCAATCAAGCACCAGATTTTGGGACAAACAAATAACTGGGAAGATGCATTGAACGAGCATGACCCTGCACTTGGGTCAAGTACTTCGAAGTCAGGTAACAAAACGTACACATAAATTCATTCTACAGATGTTATTTTGGAAAAATATACCGGAGTGATGCCAATTAAGGATATCATTTTTAGATCCCAAAACATCTCGATTTTCCTATATAACCACATCATACACTAAAGGAAAAATACAATCCTCCCTGGAAACAATTTTACGACTTCCAAAATTGCCAGAAAAACAAACAGAATTAAAAAAGAAGAAAATACAAGATGAAAGAAACCAATTGCTCAAAAACCACAATTCTCGGCTTTCAAATTTATTAATATATGCACGACATAAACTTGTGCATACAGTAGATTTACCACCAGATGGGCTATCGGCGTTAGGATTTTTGACAGTAGATAGTACTGGTGAAAACTCAAAAGGATTTGTACAAATTTTGATTAACGCATTTCCCAAACTAGTGCCATTTGTTGGAATAAAAAAAGGAAACTTTAGCATCAACACAAATTCTGGAATACACAAAGACAAATTTCGTTTTGATATAAAAAGATTTCTCGACCAGTTAAAATGTGCCTTTGACTACAACATGATGACAGGTAAGACCACCAAAGCGTTTGACCTTGAAAATTGTAAACATAAAGCAATTTTCAATGATATTACGTAAAGCAATATTTTTGCATGTTAGGTGGGCTAGAAAAGAGCTATCAGGACGAACTTTCTGCTGGCAGCGTAATCCTGGAGTTTCGAAAACCAAACCAGTTCTTGGAATTTCATGGTGACACCACAGCATTGGCCGCTATCATTGGCAAAGACAATATGAAAATTATCTGGAACGACATACAAGATGTGGATCTGACGTACACATTTTCTGATAACACCTCACTAGAAAATACTTGTATTATATTCAGTAAAACCGGTTGCAAGGTAAACCAGCTTTTAGAACACTGCACAGGAAAGAAAATCATAATTGTGGATGACAGAGACACAAATTTGTCTGACATTGTAAATACCGTAAGTAAGAAATACAACTGCAAATTAGTAGAGGTAGAAGTAAACTGGAAAGACATACGTGGATGCAAAGCTGAAAATTTTGCATTGTCACGAAATGTTAGTTTTCACAAAGTAAACGTACCTATAGGACAAATTCTATCAGATCAGAAATTTAGTACCTTTGTAGAGGAACTAAAAGGCGAAGAACTGAACAAACTGTTAAGGAGCGAAGATTTTCAGATTTTTGATATATATGAGAAACCATCGCAGCTTAATTTTTACATAGAACGAGAGTTTCTGGAAAAAGTTGTTATACAATCGCATACTCTTACAAGGAACATGCAGATAGTTAACGATGTTTTTGTGATTTGTGGGATTGAGTATAAAGACGCAAAAGGGTGGTTTCCCGGAAACCAAGTACCGTTAATCATTGAAAAGGGAAAAAGAGATTGGTTAAAATTTCGGGGTTTGGATGAGCTGAGTAATAGAATTGTGTTGATTGAAGATTTGGTGGAATCGCTCGCAAACATTTTTGAAATTATTGGAGAAAAGAACTGGTTTCAAACTTATAATATTCATTGTTTCAAGCACAAAGAACAGGACGCGTTAAGTTGGATTGGATCCAAAGGAGACGATTCAATTTTGAATGAATTCCGTAGTATATGCTTAACCACAAATCAATGTAAACATAGTGAAGACAGTTTAGTTGATGCTATTCCTGAAAATATTCGGGCAATAATTTTATCTGGTGTACCTGGATCAGGAAAGTCAGAGGCAATGAACAAAATAGCAAACGATATGTTTGCTAAATACGAAGGCAGTATTGTTGCAGTAATCAAAATAGAACAATTTGTGGCAAAATTACGGGATATTCTTGCAAACGATGAATTATGTATAGGCACTGTTGTAAATACACTGGCAGAACTGGGAAGTGATTCTTGTTTTAAAAAACAAATAGCAAAAATAGTACTGCTATCCTCACAAGCAGACGCGAAAGTAAAAGTTGAGCTAATGTTTGATGGGCTTGATGAAACAACAAGTGAATCCAGAGGTTTGTTAATAAAAACTGTAAAATACATTATAGAGCATATGCCCATGGTTCGAACTTGGATTTCCATAAGAGATCATTTGGTCCATGAAACTGAAAAATTACCACAAACAGTGCACGTAACAATGATGCCTTTTACTAAAAAACAACAGATTGATTTTGTTTTTGAGAAAATGCATGAATATATACAGGAAAATAGCCCATCTAAAAGTCAAGTTGTTCCTGACGATAAACTTCAAGCGTTTGCTGAAGCATGCACAAATATAAAACTTTCTAAAGAAACCATAGACATTGCTGGAATTCCATTACATTGTTATTTGATATCCCAGTTTTATGCAGAAAAAGCGTTACAAAACGACTTTTCAATAGACGAAAATCGTCCCACATTATATCAGCTATACAAAAATATATTTTATCAAAAATTTCTCATATATCATAGAAAAAATGGCGTGAATTTACAAAAGTCACATTTAAAATTGGCCATATATGGAGAGCCTTTTGACCGCATGATGCACAGGCACATATATTTGGCTTTAAGGTTATTGTATTCCGAAGAGTGTGCCGATTGGTTCCAACAAAAAATGTGCCTAAACATTAAAGACTTAAACAAACTTGCAAGTCTTGTTCTACCATATGGACTGATTGAAAGCTTAGAGCCAATGCGATTTCTACACTTAACATTTGCGGAATACCTAGTTGGTGTTTTTATTGGGCAAGTAATCACTAAACAATTAGAAAATGAGATATCTACTACGGACACCAAGTTTTTAGAATTAGCGTGGAACAATACCTTGTGTATTGATACAACACGAGGGAAATATTTCCCAGTTATTAAAAAGCCAAGCATTGCATACTTTTTTGACGCTAGCTTGGCCAAAGCCATGGATGATGATGATTGCAAAATAGTGAATGATGAAATGGTGGATATCATATTTTCAATGATTCCACCGTCTTACATTCGAGATAAAAACAAAGAAGAAGTTGAGAACTTTAAAAAACTGTTTGAGGTCAAAGTTGCACCGTGCTTTCCACTTCAAAACTTGTTCATTCTTCAGCACCAAAATCGTCAGTTTGAGTATTGTAAACAAGTAATTTTATTGGGGAAAAGGCGTGTACTAAAGGTGTTTCCATTGATTTACCGTTGGAACAAACTTGAAATAATTGAAATGGCTTACACTTCCAAAGATTTGACATTGTTTGAAATACGACCAAAGTTGAGCAGAGAAGCGTTTATAAACAGTAAACAATTATCCGAAAACGACATTTGGCTAGAACAGCTGCACATGCATGTTGGACAGCTGTTGTTTACCGGAAATCTGGTGGACAATACACTTTTAAAATGGGTAAAGTTTTTATTGCTTGAACTGAAAAATATAGAAAACGAGAGAAAACAAGCTGATAAAAATGTTTATGCCGAGGACTCCCTTCTTTCCTATGCAATACACAACAAAACATCTAACTCAAATAGTATTGAGTATTTATGTAAGCTGGGCATTGATGTAAACATGCCAGATTTTCTTGGCACAACACCTCTAATGGAAGCAGCCAAGAATGGCCGGATTGATCTTGTCGAAACATTACTCATAGAAGGAGCTGACATTTCTTTGAAGGACGAAAACGGGAACTCCGTTTTCTGCTACGCTGCCATGTCAGGTTCTGTTGACCTTATCCAATATTTGTTACAAAAAGGATCCACGTTGATCAATGAAAGGGGCCTTTCAATACAACGCAGAACTTTAGCATTAGGTAGTGTTCCCTTAGGAAAATTTCGCTTACCTGAGTTCCCGCATTTAATTTCCGAGATCAGTACAGAGTATATTCAACAGTGTGCTATGAATCTAAATGTAAGATTCTCTAATAAACACGGTTACACGCCACTACATTTTAGTTTGAGTAACAGTCCTGATCAAATAGAGGCTACCGTCGCACTGCTAAATGCTGGAGCTGATATATACGCAGTTAATAGTAATAGGTTTGGAAAATGTCCCATATATACCAGCTTAATACATTGTAACTTGGAAGTTATGCTAGAAATTGTACGTCTAGAACCTCTCTACTCCAATGGAAGGGAATGCATCTGCGAACTTCATGCATTTATTCGAAAAAAGCATACACGTTTGAATCAAATAAGGAGGAAAAAGATGAGGCGGTTTGTCAGAAGAGACGCCTCCAGACTGCCCAGAGAAATTTACATGAGATATTATGACACTGAATTGTTATATTATGCACTACTTTATCTGTTATTGAAAATGGTAGCAACTCAAATGCCGGATGAAGCCTTTGGTTTTCTATATCTATTAGCATCATTGGATTTAGGACGCTATTTGAATCAGCATCCTTTTTGCAAAACCAGAAATAATACACACAAATACTATATTCATTTACTTAATTTAATGGAGCCATCAGACGAGAATAAAGAAAAACTTACTGAGTATATTGAGAATCGGATGTACTGAGTAACTATTAGATGCATTTTTCATGTTGCCAGTGCACTTTAGTGTACAGGTTCTAATGGCTGAAATAGTTGAAATTTTAGGAGTTCTGAAAGATCTTCAAAATGCAAGAAATCTGCAAAACCGTGTTGACATCATCTGTGGTTATATGCTGTGTGGTTTTGCTTCAGTAAAAAATAAAATGTTTTTTAACAAGCACATACATTATATGACTTTTTGCTTTGCAAATTGTTTGAAACTATTTTATTTCGTTTACGAACGATTTTATAAAACTCTTTGGTGTATCTATTAACCAGTTGATACCAGGAAATAGGATGCTACTGCAAAACAACATGATGATTGTATGTTAAAAAATATAGAGTGTATTTATGTTTCTTTAAAGTCTATTTAGCCTTGTTTTAAGCCCATTCAGCCAAGTCCATAGCAAATTCAATTCTGTGTTAAATTTAGTTTGAATTTTCCTCCAAAATCGTTCTCTTTGTGTTTGTGATCAAAAAAGTTACTTAAAAGCTTCAAGCACGATGACGTTGCCACAGCAATGTGTACAGTTATAATTTCTAAACTAGAGCGACATACAATTTTTGTGTTGTGGGGCATCTATTAAACTCTACAAATTTTGCGAAAAGGGTAGGACCGTGTACAAATTTTTTTATGAATATGTTTTGAATAACTACCATTAGTAGTAATGTGACACCAAGACAAGTCCAAGTGTTCTTAGCATATGCACATTATGCTGCATGAAACTGCTGCAGCATGCTGTATGTGTTTAAGCTGCCTTTTTAGGTACGAACAACTGTATTTTACATTTTTGTTGCCGTTGCCTTATACAAACTTAATTGCTCAACACTTACTTAGTGCAAAATGGTTTCCAGATTTTTTAAATAGTATTTAAATAAAGTGTAATGTATAGACTGTAATGAAATATAACTGAAAATAAACAAACTAAATCTGAAGATGTTTTGTCACTATTTATTTGTTAATTTGTCAGTTTATCTTGGGCTGGACGCCACTGTACTCATAACCTGGATATCATAAGTACAGTTATAAATGCATCTACTGTTAACTTCAAATTAAATTTAAGTTCGGCTAAATGATTATAAAGACATTTAATGAGCAAGAGGTTTGGAACATTTTCCAAGTTTTCTAGTACTTTTTTTTTATTCTCATCGGAATTGGCGTATATGTACCATTTTGAATTGTGAATTCAAAAACAGTATTGATTTGGCTCCAGGGAGACGATATGAGTAAATATGGAGGATCTAATGTGACCATTTTCATAGTAATCCTAGAATATAAGGATTTTTGACGTTTTTTGGGTGCAAGTTTTGGTTGCATCGGTGAATTTGCCGGGAGACCTATCCTAATATTTTTATCGCTTGTTTTAACAAACCAAATCACAAAACATTATCCCGTTTCATGGTGGGGATATTTAGAAAAATTTGTGGAGAGGCATACCAAACTAAACGTTGTGCCAAAAGTGACCAATTGCTGCATCAGTCTGCTTTGTAGTACAATAGAGTGTAGACCTGATACACTAATAGCTAATTTAGGTAGATAGCCAACTCAAACAAAATTAACTACATTTACATTTAGCCAGCTGCATTGCGCTTTGTCCTTAATTTGATATAATGGGAATATTTACAAAAAACAATTATATCTCCATACAAGTTTTAAATTAATTCAAAATGATGGAAATTGTTATTTTTTATATGAACTACACGCTACAGAATTATTGCATTGTTTAACGTATGCATGTAATTTTGCGCTTTATTGAAAACAGTTTCAATGCTACGATATGTGATTATGTAAAAAGGTTTTAGTAAATGGTTTAAAAAGCATTACATGCATAAGTATATAAGTGATGATAAGTTTTAAGCTTACATCAGTTAAAACTACTCAGTTGTCTATATAGCTAATAACAGACGCTTCTTTCAAAAAATATTGTCGTTCTTTCTTCCTTCTTTTTATAAAAATAGACCTTGACTAGTTACCTCCGTCCTATTTAATATTTTGTAATCCATAAGCAGAATAAAAAGTGGAAGACGGCAGTATGAATACACTCAATTAAAAAAATATTCAGCTTAATTATGCGGCAGAGCAAACACTGTAAACGACAGGGGCGGATAAAATAGGTTATATTAGATAACGTATACTGCCAACTCGTAATTTTAAAAATCTTGTAATTTAAATTTCTATTTTAAAAAGTTGACATTTAAAAAAAAATAAACATACCATATCCATTTTGTTAAGACCACACATTTACTACTACGCTTTCCACGAAAACCAAAGCCAATATTTTTGGTGAAACACACAAGCAGAAATCAAATTACACACTTCAATCAAATTAAATACTTCCGGTTTTTGTAAATTTGTACGTTTTTATTTTTAACTGTATTTTTCAAAATTATAATATGTCTAAAGACTATTGAAAAGAAAATTTTACAAGATATCCGTTATTGTTTTAAGTGATGTTGTTAAATTTTTTGGTCTTATTGCTTTATTACAAAAAATAAAACGAGTCTGAAAACCAATTGTTTTACTTCTTTGATTTGGTAATTTTTCATTTCGTAACTAGTCACAAATTACAGTAAGATCAAACAAGATTTCTGAAATTTTTTGCTGATATATATGGCAAAATGCAGCTAAGCGGTAATTTTAGGCCAGCTTTTAAAAGTCCAGCTCAGCTATTTGTAGATAATATTTAGTATATATTTTGCTTTAAAAATCCACTTTAATAATCAAAGTAAGAACAAGGTTTTTATATGTAGAATTCACATATTCCCGAAGAAAATAGACCATAGAATTTAAAAATAAACGTTTGTAGTAAATGATGTACTACTGGTTTATTATTGGACCTGTTTTTAAAAAGTAATAAAAACCCAACCATTTTATAAATGTACTATAGCCATTTTATAACCCGTTGGAATATCCGCTAGCATTTTCATTTGCTTTTTGGAGACCGGGTTAACGGTTTCATAATGAATATTTACTCTGTCAACGAATTCCACCAATTTATCAGCTCCCTTAGGGTCTCCTTTTCACTTTGATGGAACTCCGAAAGTCTGAGGTGGATCCTCAAGGACTCCAATGCACTACCCTATCTTGCGCTTACTCTTCTACTAAAACTTGGCTGCATTTTTGGAATAGTTTACAACTTTTTACATCTTGCCAGAGATACGCTTTCTTACTATGTTTCACAGGTTCTGGAAGTTAAATTCATGGTAGCGTTTATTATGGCAGAGAATTGGCAGTTTCTGCAAATTGGGCTAATCAAAAAACCGGATGGATTCGTCGATTTGGAAGACCACGCTATTTAAAAGTGGGCTCCTACTTAGCCGACACTTTTATTTGGTTTACTATTTTGTTCGGTATTGTATTCGCTTGGGTTGCAACGATTGATCGTTTAGATCCTTTTGTTGTACCCGTTAATTTTCTAATTTCACATAAATTTATGAATCTACAAGTTACATTTTTTCCAACTTGTTATGTTTGTCAAGTGATTATTATAAGCACACGAGTAATTGTTCTCACATTTGCTGTTCAATTTTACTACAGAGTTGAAACATTGAAAGCACTTAGATTGACAAGTCCAACGCAGGAGCTTAGAATAATATACAGAGAAAACATGGTAATTGCTAAAATCATCTATACATTTGAATACAAGGTGGGTATTGCAGTGCTTGCTTTTCAATTTTCTGTATTTTTGTGTGGTAACTGGAATGTTTGTAGGGTTTGAAACTGAACAAGAAACTATGATTTTGTTAAGTTTAGTGGTTACGTTTAGGATTGTTGCTAAGTTGCATATAAAAGATCAAATTGCGGTATTTCTAGTTTTGCTTGTAATTCGTTATAAGTTCAAAGAGTATGTTAATGTTCTTCTATCGATTTTGAATGTTTTTCGGGGTTTTTGAGCTTGTAATAATTTGAATTTGTGTTTTAATTAATTGGGTTAAAGCATTTTTGTGGTATTTCATGACCAACTATGGGTGGATTAGTCGCTACAAAGTAAAAATCTGTCTGTGTTTTGTAGCAGTTAGAATTTAAAGTTTGATTAAAAAGCAAGAAATATGCCTGTCTGTCGCCTAGTTTGTTCAAGGCGCGTCAAAAAGCCTAAAGCATATATATAGTTCGCTAAGTCAACAAACTGACATGATAGACTGAATATAGTCAGTTTATACTTTGCTAGAACCTTAAAATTGAAGCGTTTCTTTTTGTATTCAGTTGCATCATGGGTATTCACTGAACGTTAATTAAATTGTTGTTTTTTTTGTAATAAATTATATTTAAATTATTGATCCATCTTTTATAGGACTGATTTATAACAACGTGGATTAAACAATTTCGTTAGAACAATTCACCAATTCAACTTCATAACAAAACATGTCTTAATATGATCGATTTTAGTAGAAATAGTCTACTGTTTCAGGAATTTATACTCTTGTTTTGGTTGCTTTCCGCTTTCTGGCTTCATGCCAACCAATCTTCTTAAGAACGTTTCAACATAATTTGCAATAACGTTTCCCAATAACATTAAATAGATATTATAATATACCTATTGTCTTATCCGAATAAAAGCAAACTTTAATGTTTCCGAAAAAGAATTAAAAGGTAACTGGAGCAACAAGAGCAAAAACTTGTAAACTTGGTATGCTTAGTTTTATTTTCAAAGTTAAAAAAATTAGAAAAATAAATAATGCATTTTCTTAAAAGCTTATAGCTTCAAGGCTGCATGTGATTGCTTTTCATGCCGAAGCAGTTTAGATGTTTGACACCGGCAATCAACTCTACCATGTAAGTGTCCTAATTAAAAAATATTTTAATGGAGACTTGTATAATAAATGTTTTTTTATGTCACTTATAACGCCACTAAATAGTTTCTATTGTTCTCCGTGTCAAAAGTGCTAAGGCCATAATATACACAAATGGGACCTAAAGCCAGCCAACCCTTTCCAATACACTTGCCGCATCTAATAGCTTCCAATTTTCAAGTCCTTCTTCCATCTTTACTTATGTCATGTGTAATACTTACAGCAGGAAAACCCAAAAATAAAAAAAACGTAGCAACATAACAATTTTTCTAATTAACAATTACCGTGAGCAGCAATTTTTAGCTTTTTATCATTTGTTGAGGACTTTTTTAACAAAACCTTAAAACATAATATCGTTTCATTTCCAGCATGTTGTTATCAGTAAAATTGTTACCCCCGCCTTCGATAAGCTCAGTGTAAATATGGGCCACGGGGATAACAGAGAAAATGATTGGACAGCTTAACTCCGCCGTATTAACTAGCGAAGGCTGTTCCCCATAAATAAATGATGATTCCCAACAAGACTCTTTAGAAAATGCAGTACTCGACTTTATTTGTTGCTTAACTCACGGTGATTGTGTTAAGACTCAGCTGCCGAAGCAATTTTGGGTTCTGCTTTTATAGCGAATCTCACTTCCACTCATGACAAAGAAAGTAGTTTCGAGACTTCGAACTACAAAACGTTGCAAACAAAGCATTTCCGTTTTTGGGCAAAGCAGTACAAAGCACTTCCGTTCCAGTCACAAAGAACAACAAAGAAAATCTGGAACGGTCACAAGAAAAATACTGAACTATGACCTGCTTGCCCCGGAAGTGAGAATTCGAACACTTTTACAAAGAAAATAATGACAGGAAAGTTACAAAATTCATCTTAAACAATACATAATATATTAGGTACTTAATTTACAAAAAGTATCCAACTTGCTAAATATTATACATATAAACTTCCTGTCTTCAACGTTTGGTTGGAACAAAAATATACCTAATGACAGCCAATTGAAACAGCCAGGATTATTTTTTTGAAATACTGAGTTGAAAGAAAAATAAATAAATTATAATCAGAGAAAAATTATTATTTTGTTGAATGCTTAGTCAAGAAAGCACAGACATTGCAATACAGAAATACCGTTTAACAAATACAAGATCAGGTTCATGATTGATCAACATCAGAATTCCTTTATTCTTTATAAGAAAGTAAAATTAAGCAAACATTCGGAACAAAATCACAACGATACTGAGCTTCATAACCCGTACCAAGTGAACTAAAAAATGGCTCATGATGTATGTAGATAATTCTGTTGCAATTGCAGCTGCTTTTATACCCAACCCAGGGCTGGTGAATGTAAATAACTTTAAAATATTGGAGATAAGCCAACCATGGCCCAAGCAGGTTCCTTGAATTGCAACAATCGATCATTTTAAACTTTACGGAGAAGTTTATGGAATAAAACAAATTGTTTTTAGAATTGAAAATTTAATGACCTATTCAATATCCACTGGTTGTATAAAGTATATTTCCTAATAGTAAAATGGGTTTGAGTGAAAATTTGATGAAGCCTTTGACATATTCTAGAAAGCTGAATTTAATTTTGTGACTTTATATTATTCCAGCAATTTTCTAGAACCCCACGATAATATCGTTTCCAAGAACGTTAAAATCTGATGTGAGATGTGATGCACCCTTTCTAATCTTAATGAGTAGAATGATCCATTTACTATTCTAAACTTATAAACGTAAATGAAAAATGAACATGAAAACGACTGACATTAAATCATATGGTATATTGTACATTGTCATCACATTGCACAATGTATCAGCAATTAACTAAATATTCGAACACCTTTGAAATGTAAATAGGTTTTAATGTTGAATAATCGGTGGAACCTTCGGACCAATATTCAACAACAACTTATGCAGTATTACAAATTTTTGAATTTAAATGAAGTAAAATGACATTGATCACTTGGTAATAAATATTTACGATTACAGACCATCATGTATTATATGTTATGTTGATACACAAATAAATTTGCAAAAGCCCTGAGTACTACAAAGCTGTGGAAGATGGATTTCCAAGACAAATTTGACGCTGTACGTTGGAAAATTAAACTTAAGTGCAAATGCATGCTTATCGTTAATGTAATTAATTATTTTGCAACAGAACTAAGGTTTGACTTCGTTGAAAACTTAATTTTCTCTGGTTTTTATTTATGTTATGAATCCTTTTGCAACTTCGGAATCTCTGGTTTAAAAGTATTTCTTTTCAAACCATCAGGAATTACTTTTGCCAATAACATATAAGGCCAAATATTTTGCAGTCTGTTCTAGGAGAATAGTGGCAATCCATCCCAACAGTTATTTATACAACAAAAACTAGTAATATGTGTGCAATCAAACTTGTTCAACATATTGACAGAAGTTTTCACTTTACTGTCGTTAGCATT
Organism: Entomobrya proxima; assembly: GCA_029691765.1. NCBI lineage: Eukaryota > Metazoa > Arthropoda > Collembola > Entomobryomorpha > Entomobryidae > Entomobrya > Entomobrya proxima. The sequence goes on from CM056168.1 coordinate 66,366,872, forward strand.
TACTTCCGTAAGGAAAATATATCAACTTAGTCACCTTTCGTTGACCTATCTTCAATTGAAAGTTATTTGTCTAGAGTAATGTTGACTACATTGTCACCATCAACAATTTAAAATTATAAGAGGCACTATTTTGCACAGTAATAGTTTTAGAGCCATAAGTTTTACTACAGTAAATTTTGCAAAACATTAACCAATTACGATATTGGCCTTTAGAGCTGAAAACCTTAATTATATCCGAAGACCCCTATGAGCAATTTTCAAATGTATGATTCCAAATCTTTGAAACTCTTAGCGAGAAACCCTTCACTCAAACACTACTGTAAAATATGAATACCTATATGAAGTAAGGAATCAGCTATATTTCAAAGTTGTCAAATTTATATACAAGTTGTTTAATACAACTTCAATGGCGCGTTTGTGGAGTTTTAATCATCTAAACATACCGATTTATTAATTTGAGAACCAAAACATGGAAGTACTACCAACCCCTACCTATGTCAGTGTAATAGATCAAATTTTTATTATTAAACAGTTAGTATATTATTGATGGTGACTACATTGTCACTACCAACAACTAGTTAATAGTGTGAAAGGTTATTGAGTTGCATAGCAACTATTTGATGAAACAAATAATGCTATACAATGTATAATAAAAACAATACACTTAACTTTAAATTTGAAGTAGATATCTTGGGATTCAAGCCCTGAAACTCCATCACCATGCGACGCCCAGTTCCTATATATAAGCAAAAAACAGTACCCAAAACAAGTATCATTTGATAGAAGACGTTTCGGTCTCTTCATTTCTGAAAACTGCATGTTGCCTTCTCTGTTCAGGGGTTATTCAGAGTCCAAGTAGGGATAATTCTACACAAGGTTAACAATGAAGGGATATATTTTAAAAAATACATGAAATAGTTTTTAAAAGTCTTATAATTTGACTAAAGAAAATGTTCCATGAAATAAATTCCAGAGAAGACGTTTGTGCTTACTTTCGTCAAAATAGCTGACGGCGCTATAAAAGTTGCAACAAATGTCATTGTAAGCCACTTGTGTACTAGAATGCTTACTTTGCTTGTTCCTTATTCAAACACGTAACATGTTTCGCAACTGAAAATTTGAGATAGAAAATGGGTATTTTTTATTATTTTAAAACCAATCTGTAGCACTTTACAACTTCAAACACGATCAGAGAAATTTCCAAGCAACAGACCAAAAAAGTTTGAGGTTAAGCTGCTAAAGTTATTTTGACATTGCTTTGTCTTTGAAAATATTTGTTGGAATTAAAAACTAAAAGAACACTTTATCAATATGACAAGCTTGTGCAGCTTACGTATTTTTTAAATTGGAGTGCCACAACAGCTTCTTTTTATTTTGTATTTTAAGAGCCAAACAAACCATTTTCTCTCATGTTAACTCAAGTGTTCTTTTGATTCTTGAAACACTTTTGTTTGTTTAGGCTACGGGAATACGTTCACAGTGGAACAACGAATAAGGCCCTTAAGATTCCTACGGTTCCCTATGTTACCCGGTTTTCCCTTATGCCATGCCGTTTTCCCCAAGAGTGCAATATGGCGGATGATGCCAGAGAGAGATGCGTGGACACAACTGACTTGTTCTGTTCTCAGCAGCAAACTGAGGTTTATTCGGTATTTAGCTGTAGATGTCAAGCTAAGCTTGACTACAAAATGTACACTACACACCAAGGTGTGTGCCCAACAGCCGCATCACAACCTTGTGTGCTGTATTAATACGCGGCACTACAACAGGCATAAGAAACTGTTTCAGTTTTCCGTTTACTATGTCATATAACAACGTTTGACTAATTGTTTATCGTTCAGAGTGAGTTCGTTTTGGAGTCTTAAGAAAACAAAATAAGATTTCAAGGCTTTATGTAAGTGTTTAGCAAACTTATGAGGAATAATTTGAAAATTTTGAAGCATGCTTGAAAGACATTCACAAAACAAAGAGAAAATACCGCAACAACAAAGAACATTATTTATAAGTGCCATCAAACCTTAGGCTAACAATATGGATATTATACTTTCTTTTAAAAATCTTCCTGACCGAGTTAAGCTTACATACGTAGCCGTTTGTTGTTTCCTTTAGCATCCTACAAACCAAGCAAATTACGAGCTGTGATGCATGACGTAAAAGTGTGTAGATGATTGCAAAAATAGCAAAATATCAAAACTAGAAATAACGAAATTTGATGTACGAATAACGACACAATCATAAGAAGAAAAACGTAAAGCCGCTATTAACTACTACAAACTACGACATTTAATCAAAATAATTTTAAAACTATGCCGTGTAAGCACTTCAAATATCAGTATATTTGTACACTATTGCATGCGTATGAATGGCAAAATTTCTTTTTAAGCCTAAGCTTATTACAGCAGCGTGAATTTAGTTTACCGTTTCAAAGCTAATTCCATTTATTTTCATGTGACTATATTAAGTACACCTAGAAGCTATATACCTAGGGTTTAGGACCTTTCACATTTCCGCCGTTGCCACTAGGACTTTCTTCCCATTTCGACATTCCCATCGGACAATTCCCACGCGTTTTCAAATTTCCCATTTGCACATTTTTTCCCATTTTCTCCCACGGATATATTTCCCACTTCATTTTTTCCCATTTCATTTGTACACCTATACAACTTGCAAAAAATACATACAAGTTCGTCCTTCAATTTTCTACTGTAGCTAAACACTTATTACGCTAACATTTTAAACTCTATCACTCTCCTTATCACTTCTAAATCTTATTACCGATATCTTAAAATAAGCGTAAAAACGGGAAAATGGTTCTAAATAACAAGCTTTATTATCTTAATTCAGAGAATAGCGTTGGTGAGCATTGCAGCACAAACTGCTCTATAACCTAGGTATAAGAAACAAAGTTTCAAAAAAATTTTTAAAAACAGTTACCAAAATTATGCTGGAAAATTTAACGTTTTTTTGTACTTAACCCCGGATTTCTTCACAATGGTTTAAGATTTTTGCATGCGACTTGTGGCAGTTATTACACCGTAGTAGTGGTATTATGGTCATCCTTTCATTTTCTGAAAACACTTATTTTTGGTGGTTGGTAGGTTAAATTTTTTGTCAGGAAAAATTAAAATTTGGCAATTAATCTTATGTAACTTTTTTTATTGCCAACGTGGCAACTTGATACTCCGCAGCAAAATAGCATATTTAGGAGTGTATGTGTGTACAAAGTTTGGTAGACTTGTGTCGTAAGACAAAAAAGTTACAGATGTTCTGCTGGGGCGACACACTTTTTTCAGTATTTTTGCGATTTTTTGGAATTATGACAACATCTCGAGCTAGTACTTCAGATGCATGAGTTTAACATGCCATTTTATCTATCCTGAAAGTTTAGCATGTTTTGGAGAGTATGAGGAAAAAAGTTGGAGATTTTGAATAAAAATGCTCATTCTAAAATAATTGTAGTGGAGTCACGTGTACAATTTAATTGTTGTTTTAAAGTAATTTTTGGTTTAGTTGGTCTGTTTATTAAACAAACATATGTTTTTTTGGTTTAAAACCGTTTAATTATTATTTCACTGTTAAGTGGTAAAATGTTACAAAATGCATGCACGTTTTCTATTGACAATATAAGGAAAAATTTAAAATGTCAAATAACTTCCGGCCTTTTCTATGGCTATGCTTGTAAAAATTCCAGCATGTCAAGAAAATCTGTTATCGGTGATTACATTTGCAGTAATTCTGCCACACCCTATATTGTTCTCTTGATATTACTCTGCACGGGTTTAAATGCAAACAAAAAAGTGAAAGGTTTTCGTTTGGCTGTGAAGCACTAGAAGCAGACCCAAGCCCTTGCTCTAGGTATGAGCTGGACATTGACTACCCCTCGCTTTTTTGTCTGCATGTTAGCTTATGCATTTTGGGAGCCCTCTGTTTTTTCTTGAATGAAGTGCAAGCCGCCCATTGAACATGTATTAAATTCAGCTGAAAAGCAGGAGGATTATAAAGTGTTGAAAACGCATACAGCAGAGAGTTGAAGTTGGTTTACAGGTGCTTCTATATTGATGCTCAAAACATTATGGATTAAATACAAAATTTATCATACAAAACACATATTTATCATAAATTATCAAAACAGCAGCTACGCAGCGTGGCAGCTACAACTACAACCGGTGCAAGTAAGTTATACCCCTGCATTTTATCGCGTTCTAGTTCTTCCAAGAATAATCAATTCCGTAACCGGAGTCAATGAGAGTTTTATAATGAAATTGACATTTTAAACTAGTTGACGCATGTTCTATATACACTTAGCCAATCCATGCAACATAAGTTTAATAATTTGGTTATGTTTAACTTGATGGCATCAATCAACTGTCTGCTGTTGTTCCCTCGCTAAGTCTGTTTTGCATTTTGAAATTGCATCTAGCTTAAAACACGTTAATCAATTTCCCGTAAAAATCAGCAACAATAAGTTGCCATGAAGATAAACGACAGCTCTCATGATATACTTTTAATTAATATGATTATGAAATGATTCAAAAAATGCTGGCATAGTTATTAGCTCGCTGCTTCAGCAGGGAAGCTATTTAAGATATAATGTCCGTTTGTCCGTCTGTTCGTCCGTCCGTCCGTCTGTAGACTTTATTTTTAAACCAGGCTAAATGGGCTCTAAACCAGCAAAATCGACTCTAAACCAGCAAATTGGGCTCCAAACCAGCAAAATGGGCTGTTTATTGGATGGGATGGGATGTTTATGTATTTGCTCATATATTTAAATCCCTCATCAGTGTCATCAGTTATTGTCAGTATTCAACGCATACATTAGCGGACAAACTTTTAAGCTTTTAATACTCTTTAAAAGTTGATGGATGATTTAGGCAACCAAAATAAAGTAAGCTCTCATGATATCTCATGAAGCTCTTGCGTCATTTCAGGCCTCGCATCAAACAAGAGTGATTTATTTATTATGTTGAATAAAATATCATGCTACAGTTTGCAAATCCTTAATTTTGAAATACTTGATCTTTGCAATCATTAGTTTAAGTCTTCTCTGGTGATTACTGTATACTATTGTTTTACGTTTGTCCGTATATGAATAAGCTTTATATTATTTTGATGCTTCATGTTGATCTGTTATATTGATTATGTCATGTCAAATGACTTAAAATGGAATTAACGGCTTTAAAGCCCGGACTTTATACATACACGTGCGCATATCTAATTGATTTTGTAGCTGACCCACATTGAAAATCTCATTCCAAATAAATGTTGCCTAATTTTAAATCCTGTTTTAAAGGCTTGAGAAAAAATGGATTTACATTGTCGTTTTGTTGGCTTGTAAGCTTGATCAATCAACTTCGAAAGGACTTAACCCTTTTGCATGGTAATTAGTAATTAAATACTACTATTTTGTAGTTAAAGTGGCGTTAAAATGATCCTGTTGTGAAAGCCCACACGGCAATTAAAATGGGGAAGCCAAGCAGTCGAAGTGGCAATTCCTTTAGAACAAGTATCAGCTGGAATGGGAATTTCAAAAATATGTTTTAGCCCTTGCCGTGGTAATTGTTTGTAATACAACGTAAACGGACGTAATAATACGTTTTTCCACGGGCACGGAAGTGCAAAGTACAGCTGATTAGTACGTTTTACCACTGCGCGGGAAGAGCTCAGGCAACACAATATTACGTTTTACCATTTTCAAAAAGTATTCAAATCTACGTAATAGTACGTTTTACCACAGCACTTCAATGAAGACAGAAACGTAATATTATGTTTTCCCGCGTTTGGGGATGTTCCCGCATAACGTATTAGTGCGTTCTTCGAAATGAAAGTGTTAACGTAGTAAAAATATTGCGGACGTGGCTTGTTTTTAATCCCTATATTATATCAAATCCATTCAGTTTTAAAGCACAATAAGGTAAGTGCGGAGCCACAAGGTTTCAATACAGACATACATGGTTGTTTCCATTTTAGGCAGTTTATGTTACTTCATAGAATTCAGGTAGGTTCATTCAGCAAAGAGCTGTCTCTGGAGAAGCATTGTCAAGTTCTGGCTCTGGTAAAAATGTACGTGTGTAGGCTTTTAGCATAAAGCTCAACGTGGTTAATTGGTGTTCCAAAAATCCGTAAACGGATTCGTAATTTATAAAAACGTCAATTTCAAAAACATACTATAACATCAGTTCACCATAAACTATTTTCAAACTGTAAATTTTCATCGTAGAATCATTTTACGCCTTGCCTTGAAAATCTCGGGGAAATTTAAGACACGTAAGTATCTTTTGTTTATCATTATTATGCAGTATAATTTTAAACATTTACGCACGCAATGAACAATGGGTAGTTTTTTGTGGATGGGTATGCATAAAGTTGTCTGTGGAGAAGCTTGGTCTAGTTCTGGCTGTAATGAAAGTGTGCATATGTAGGCATTCCCAATAGTCTTTTGCAAAATTATTTAAGTGCAAACAAACTCTGTGAATTGAGTACGTGTGAATAGCATGCATAATATATTGGAACTTGAACATGATAATAACATGTAAATTATAGCAAAATATAATTTTATAATTTTTCATTCGCAGTGTTGTGATATTTCACCATTAGCAATTGATACTGTTTGAAGTTTCATCCTGCAATCGCAGTACGCCTAAAATTGAAAATCTCGGGAAACTTTACGCAACGTAAGTACCTTTTCCTTAGCTTTATGTATTATAATTTGGATTGTTTATGTACGCATTGAACACTTCAGTTTTGGGTTATTAATTTGACGCATACTTTTTAACTATTAACTATTAAAGTAGTAGTGCGACTTGCAAAATTCACAAAATTCCAACATCAAATCATTAGTTTCTGCGTTCGATTTATTATTGGCAATGTTGACCTTAAATATGCACCGCTACGTATATTTGATAAAAATAAGCTAATCTTTTGCACAAATTTTCTCGCTGATGCTGAACACTCAAGCAAGTTATGCAAGGCTGCATCCACTACGCACTACGCAGTATGGGGTCTAGACCAGGTAAAATGGGGTCTAGACCAGGTTGGACCAGGTAAAATGGGGTCTAGGCCAGGTAAAATGGGGTCTAGACCAGGTAAAATGGGGTCTAGACCAGGTAAAATGGGGTCAGAACCAGGTTAAATGGGGTCTGAACAAGGTTAAATGGGGTCTGAACCAGGTTAAATGGGACCTAAACCTGGTTAAATGGGGTCTAAACCAGGTTAAAGGGGTTTTAACCTGCCCAAATGGGTACAGAGTACCCATTTTTATCTATTATAGACATGTTTCGACTATTGTATTTGGGCTACTTGGGCTGTAAACCAAGCTAAATGGCTCTGGAACTTATTTCTTAAAATTTATAATGTTGTATTATATGCGTACAATTTGTACGTTTTTAGCAGCCAGCGTTTTAAATGGTTTACCATTGACTAGTTTAACATTCATATATAAATATTATTAATATTGGCATGTGACCTACAAGCTTAAGGTTGTTATTATGAGTGATGACAACCGACTTGATATAAAATTTTACTTATTTTATCGGTGTTGCAAAAACGCCAAAAACAGACTACCACTTTCCTGGAGTAGATTGTTTTTGCAGACAACCAGGAAAGTTGGTTTTGAAAATAAGAAATTATAATATTTTTCCTGAATGTTGTAACAACGCCAAATAAAGCTGCGTGTGTTTTGTTCAATGCAGTATCAACCACACACACACACATGCATCATATTAATGGGCAACAAATAAGCAATTGTATTAACTGGTTGGTAAACATTCTGGTTTTGCAACAGTTTCTATTCAAATTTTGACATTTTCTCCGGCTTCTACGCTCATCGTGCATATTGCGTTTTGGATAAAACATAGTTTTTTTGTTATCTTGCTGTTGTTAATGTATAATGTGATACTTAATCAAGTTTTTCGAGCTTGCATGTTCTCTCCAAAATATAAGCACAAACAACTGACCCATCGGGTTTTACTGGATTCGTTATACAGACAGATTCCACAGGAATGAGCAATGATCTGTTACCTTTTTTGTGAAATAGTTGCTAATTTTCCATAAAAATATTGTCCCCGTTAGAAAGAAGTCGCACACAACTTAGCAAATTTGTGTAAGTTGGAATCCATTAATGCTAACATTTTTATTGCTTAAAACTTATTTTCAGTAATTTTTGATATATAACACTTGCACGCCTGTTTCGTTCGTAATTTAAGCAAAACCAATAAAGCAGTGTTTTTATCTCGTCGTCGCAAAGATTTAATCCCAACTTTGCTTTTCCCACACTATGCAGTCCCACTTAAAATTCAAACAAGGGTGTGGTTCCAAACCACTTTTCTATCAGGTTGATATTTTGCATATTGTTTCCAGAACTGCTTACACATCCTCCCGTTTTCTCTAGTATTATTTGCCATATCTGGGATCTGGGATATGTTGAATTGGATAAACATAATTATATGTAGCAAATATAAAAACTAACTCAACTCATGCATAAATAAACCATGTACTAGCTTAATCTCAGTAAAGCCTACGCACATTAAAATATATGTGTTGTCGTTGAAAGATGTGCTACTTGAAATATCTGCAAAATATTGGAACGACGAGCCATGATGGATGTACTTGGATTAAGTTTAGGAGGATTAGATTTTTATTCAGAACAGGGAGCAATTACAAGTGACGTAATTTACAATGTTTGTAGAAGAAAGAATGTCCAGTATTGTTTAGAATCATACGGTGCCGTGTGCAAAAAATTCCGAGATACTGTTTATAATATCGGATTGATATACCAAATGTATGATCAACGGTTGGATTTCTGATTATCTGCTTGTCAACCAAACTGTTTACGTAAATGGAATTGAGGTCATATCATCTGTCTGTGATAGAATATCCTTTATTTGAATGGGATTATATGTGCGCAGTGACACGCAGGTAGAAGTATGCAGAGGAGACGGAATACAGGGTTAGGTCATCACATATCATGAGATCCGTGTCCAAAATTTAGTGATAAAATTTACGATAACGAAATATAAGCTACCGGACTTATTGGCTTTCTGCGCAATTTCATTCCAACATTGTCGAAGTGCAGAACCTCCATCCGTCTCTTTTTACCTAAGTTGTCTAAAGCTGTTAATTTGTATTCTTTTGCTACCCTTGTTCTAACATTCAGTACAAACTAACTGCTGCATCTAGAGGCTTAAGAGAGTTTACTATACAAAAGGTAAGCAAATTAAAATTCATTTTGATACACGTAAATTTCATAAAAAGAGATATTTTTGTACTCTAGCGTTGCCAAATCGTACGTTTTCATTAGACGAACAAATGTTATGAAAGATAGTGGAGGCAATAACTTGTTTCAATAATATCGTTTTAATATCAGTGAAAGTGAAACTTCACAAATCCATTAATCCATTAATGGAGATCAGAATACTTTCTCCTTTCTGCACACAGCATACACATTTGACTGTTTATGGTCGTAATATAGAAACTTGTTTCTTTAACCACAAATATAAGCCAATAGTCCCAATTTCAAAAACAGACAAGATGGCAGGGATAAAAATCTAATTTACACATTCAGGTTTTTTGTGTACACATATTTAATAATTTGGCAGTAAATAGCCCAATTGAGCTATAGGGATAGTGCAGACAAAAATCTCGTTGGCATTTGTACAGCATTGCAAATTCATTTTTACTGTGGCTGTTTGAGGCAATCATTAAACCGTAATTCGTTTAATTATTGATTTTAACAACATGTTTTTGAAACGAAGGTTTTACAAAAGACACTTCTAACATAATACTTTGCCGTTAGAAGTGTTGTGGTAGAGCTATAGAAACCAAGCGGTTAATTTCCAAGAACTAAAACGTAAAATGTGATTGTGGCGGTGGTGTACTATGTAATCAACAAATCTAGATCTATTTATTGACGCACGGTGACATAATTAGTTTCACATTTTCTAGTATAGGGCAGGGCTGGCAAAAGGAGCACATCAAAACCACGTTAGCATCTCTGCTGGCTAACTCACTTATCATTGTATTATTTGCAGCTGTGCTGGAACAAGTAAATGCCAGATACATGTTAGCAAAGTTGAGCAAATAGTAATTTAATTATATGTCAGTACTCAAAAGTTTTTGAGGAAGTACCCTAAAGAAACAAGTCAAACCGTTCGTTATGGCAATTGTGTTCATCGTCGTTGTACAGAATTAAATGGAAAAACCTAGGAATTGAACAAATCATCGTATTTGCCAGGCATTCTCAAGGTTTAATAGATTACTTTCTAATAGTATGCAATCCGGTTTTTGTCAACAGTAACGTTTGTATTTGACAGTAACAAATATTTTTTGCATGAAACTCATCGTGTCAAAGTGTTGCTGTAAAGCTGTTGCATAATAACACAAGTTATAATAAGACTCGATAAATAGGATTTTTCCTCCGCTAATTTATTCCAGTCATGTGTAATGTATCATCAATGAACAAAATCAATAGTTGTGCCATTACGGATTTTTTACTTTTGATGTCAAATATATATGTTATTTGGTGTAAAGTTTACAAATTATGCTGAAAAAAGCACCAAACCTGGGGAGAAGCAAATTTTTTAATGGATGAATCAAGATTGTTTACATTTTGTGGGAAATGTGTATGGATCACTGTCTGGGAATTGACCATTCTAATAACTTATTCCAAGTTTAAATTATTCGAAACATATACCAAAAACAATTAAATATTGTTTACAAGGTTGTATTCCCCAGATTTAAGGCGTTTCTTAATCTCAATCATAAATGCATTTACTTATATTTAAGACGATTTTTGATTTATATATCGATGGTTACTTTTCGATTGGTGCTTTATGAAAATCGTTGTAATTAGATAGGTGCTTTATGACTTTTCTCACAAATTACGATAGGTGCCATATGCATTTTTGGGGTGATATGAGAATTTGGTACCAAAATGTGCGTAATTTTCTCGCGGATTTTTGTTATAGCTTATCTTTACCACAGTCAGCCATACATTCTTTCACATACATTTTTACCATTGCTTACATCTTAATCCATCGGTCTTTAGAAATACGCCATTTGCTGTTCGCATTTCCTTGTATGAAGCAAATACCGAAACAATATAATTTTGTCGTTGAAAAGTGTGCTGCTTGTAAAAATTACAAAAAATGGTACGTTGAACTAATTCCTATTTGAAGTAGGTTGAGGATGATTAGATATTTATTGCCAGGGCAAGATGCGTTTACATGTGAAATAATTTGGGTTGTTTACATAAAAACGAATGTCCAGTTTATTTTGGCCTGCATATTTTAACACGTGGCCGTGTGCAAAAGCTTATAGATAATGATTACACTATATTCTGATCAACGAATGGATTACTGCGCAGTTGCGTTTCAATCTTGCTGTTTAATTTTTTGGAATTGAGGTCGCACTCAGTAAACGTACATTTCAGTCAAACGTATTTACTTTCAAAACTAAATGTACTTTTACTAACTAACTAAACGTATTGGATAAATACAAGTTTGTCAGAGTTGCTGCTCTACAAGTTAAGATTTTTGAGAGAGTTTTACATGTCAAATAGTATAATATTATATATTGCATTTATGGAAATGGCAGAAAAGTCCAAACAAACTATACGACAGTATAAGAAATCACATTTAAGAGAGAAATCCGATTTCATTGAATTGAAAATGAAATGTATTATCAGTTTTGTGAATTGAAACTGTATATGTGGGAGTATTCTATTCACAAATATGTGGACGTAACATTGTGGCCTATGTGTTGTGATGATAAATGCATATAAAGTAAAGGTAAATTGTAACAATTGTACAAATACAATATTTCTAATCTCGTTTGTCCGTAAAAAGGCCGGATTTTTTTCACTGATATGAGATTAGCACAATGTTTCGTAAATCTGTAGATAATTGGTAACTACGCAGCTTCAAAGACGAACAAATGCATAAAAGCGTTACTCAGTAACAATTACGATTGAATGTGAATTTGATTACGAACAAAATCCGTTTGTTAGACTTCTAGTACAAATTGGGTAGCTACTTTAACTCACAAGTTATACTATTTGACTGTTAATCGCAAACCAAGATGCGATATACCACACCTTGTTCGGCGTTTTACGTAGAATCCAAATCTGGATTCTTTTTGGTGTAAAACGCAAATTTGGATTTTTTATAAATTATTTAGTAATTATTGTAATTAACGTGAGAATACGCGAGCTTGACCCCAGCAGCATCCCCCAGGTACTTCTCCCTCTAGGCGCACAACACACAAAACACATGGAGAAAGCAGTGCTGCTACGTGCGCTATGATGTTGCTCTTGCACGTTGTTTTTGTGTATTGTGTGTGTAGAGGGAGAAACACCTGGGAGATGCTGCTGGGGTCAAGCGCGCGTATTTGCGCGTTAATTACAATGACTAATTAATTAATAAAAATTCCAAATTTGCGTTTTACTCCAAAAGAAAACCAGATTTGGAATCTACGTAAAACGCTGAACAAGATATGGTATATCGCATCTTGGTTTGCGATTAACAGTCAAATGGCATACTTTATCGGACTACTCCTGGTTCCCTTGCGTTCGAATAGTCTGTGACTGTGACGGACTATTCGAACGCGAACGTAAGGGAACCAGGATTTCCAACATTTTCCATTTTCTAACTCCAACATTTTCCTTCATACTCCAAAAATTGTGCCAAACCTTCAACAAACTAGATAAAATGTCATGTCAAACCTACAATTTTAATTACTAGCTCGAGATTCTTAATAATTCAAAAAATCGCAAAATTACAGAAAAGTAAAGAAGACTCCATCCGAGCATCTCTAACTTTTTTGTCTTACAATTTAAACCAACTAAACTATGCATGCACATGCGCACATGAATTGGCTATTTTAGTGCAAAGTTCCAACATCAAGTTTCCTCGTCGGCAGTAACGAGAGTTGCTGGAGATTCTGGGCCAAACTTGACTGGAAACTGGAATTTTCTTCACATAAACTTTACACAATAGCGAATAGAAACAAGTATTGTTTAAAAATAAAAGATTATAAGTAATGACAATTAGAATTTTGGAAAAGTGTGGCCCTGGCCACACCTTTCCAAAATTGTTTTGGTCGTCTTTTCATTTTCAGAGAATACTTGTTTCTATTTGCTGTTAGGTTAACTTTATGTGCACGAAATTCCAAATTTGCACAAAACCAGCGGCAATTTTCATTACTGCCGACGAAGCAACTTGGTAGTGGTACTTTTCACTAAAATAGCCAATTCATGTGTGCATATGCATGCAAAGTTTATTTGGTTTTTATTGTAACACAAAAAAGTTAGAAATGTACGTTTCAAAATTTTCGATATTGTCGCAATTTTTCTCGATTACACATCTTGAGCAAGTACTTACATTTTGTTGGTTTGACGTGTCATTTTATCTAATCTGAAAGTTTGGCACGCTTTTAAGAGTATGTGGAAAATGTTGGAGTTTTTGAAAAAAATGCTCATTGCTTTTCCGCTTATTCATAAACAGCCAACAACCTTACAAAAATAAGTAGTTTTACAAAATAATCACGGCGTTTTTCTGTCACCAATCAATTTTAATTTTAAAAAATATACGTGTGCTAGACTTACGTACTAGAACAAGTCTTTTAACATAAACTTAAATTCTCCAATCACCGATACAACCTCTGGTATTTGCTCTAAGCTTACTTAAATATTTCTGAAAAATTGGTTTTCGTACATAGTAAATATTACCATGAGCTCTGACAAGCCAAGCACCGAATTGCTAGTCTTACCCAGCACCTCTGTTTCACCAACAATATCCTCCGGCAGTACCATCGCAAGCTCCGAGCAAAATCCAAACAGCAAAGGTATCAAATTCATAAAAATATGTAAACGCTCAATTGAAATTAATACATACTTTAATTCTCAAATTTGTTTATTACAGATGCATGTTTTGCTAAACTTTTTGCATCCCCTTTTTGTTGGAGTCCGAAGAAAATTTTAGCATTTTTATTTGACTGGAGAAAATATTATTCAGAGATCAGGCCTGCATCCAATACACGTCAAACTGAAGAGGATAACAGTTTATTTCCAGAAGAGACAACTTTTCTTCAGGTTTACACGGAATCTGGGAAAGACCATAATAGGGAGGAATCACTTAAATTACTTCATGACCTTCGGGACATTAAGCCAAGGTAACTTGAACAAACAAAACCTAAGCAAACTTTCCACTGAAATATTTCTGCCGCTACTCTCTATATGTATCATATGAATTTGTAATACTTATTACCTTGCATTACTGTGAAGTAATTCTAGATGGAATGACAAGTCAGCGCGTCATGAAGATCATAAGCAAAAATTTGAATATACGCCGGAACACTGGGAACCAGTCGAAAGAATTCTACACATGCAGCCATACATAATCATTTGTCTTGTCAAGAGTTTTGGCAAGCACACTATGCTTGAGCCACATTTCAGACCTTACCATTACAATGACGTGGCTATAAAACTCGAAGATTTTGTTGCGGGACTAATACATGCCTGTACAGAAAATATCAAGGAAGGTAGTAGTCTAGGAAACTATATTCCCGTTTTAGGTTTTGAATATATTTGCTCATACTCAATGCTGTAAATATTTTAGAGTAACTATTAGCGGATGTTGACACCAAAAAATGAACTTTCTTGAATTTCAAAACTTTTACTACATAATGATAGTAGGACTACAGAAAATAGCCCGTGCAAAGTTTCAGCTCTCCAAAGTAGCTGTGGCGTCGGTGGTGACGAAAAATCATTTTGGTCGGTGTCGACTGAAAAAAATTCAAATTTCTCAAAACAAGATAATAGTAGGAGTCTGATTTTTCTGGTGGAGCTTGATGGGTAAATGGGCAATTAACTGACGTATAGACACCACATTAATGTGCATGCAGTTTTCGCAAAATAAATTATTTTATGAAATTTTCAAATTTTTTCTCGAAATTTTGAGAGTTTCAGGCGCGTCCATTTTTAAGAACCATTCATAAATCTTCCAGTTTGTACTGTCCATCTAGTGTATGGTAGTGCTGAGCTATTGCAGCAAACTTCGTGTAAAAATCGATTTGGTTGAGATATTGTGGTCAAAAGTTGAAACCGGAAGTGTCACGAAAAATTGATCTACTTAGAATATTTGCAGTATCTTTTTTTCTTGACAACATTTTAAAAATCTGAGAATGCACAAGAGAGCTAAGTGTATTACGATTACTTTGACATATTAACTGCCAATATCTGACCACGGACCATGGTGGACAGCTTGGCAACTTTTGGCACTCGATTCATTCAACAAATCCGACCTGTTTAAATGGTCAATATCAGTTGTTTAATGCAATTCGTAAATTCCATGGACTTACTATAGTTAACGATTTTTAAAACAAAAATCTGCTTTTAAAGTATAGCTTTTATACAAACTTAAGAAATTGATGAAGCAACTGATTTTGGTCGGATTTGTTGAATGAATCGA